>JAPQRP010000028.1:10656395-10674107 GCA_037367295.1 Apogon hyalosoma
TTCTTTCTTTCTTTCTTTCTTTCTTTCTTTCTTTCTTTCGTTCTTTCTTTCTTTCTTTCTTTCTTTCTTTCTTTCTTATTTTGACTATAAAAAGGATATGCTGTGAGTGAGTCCTTTTGCCCATTTTTCCAGAGCACTTAGAACTTTAAAAATCTAGCAGTCATTTACAATTTACTGCATGTTATAATTCTGCTAAAACTGCTTCTTCTCTATGTTCTGGTACAGGCCTGAGTGAAATGACTGAAATGACCCAATAAAGCATATAACGTATCAGGTTTCAGAAACCATTGAAATTAACACTGAAAGAGATACAGCCATCCAAACTGTATATGCACAGGGTGTGTCAGCGATGACACGTCAGGTTTTAAAGAGTTAATTGTGGTTTTCTTGTCTGATCAAACTTTAAGCATAAAGTAGCTTATCAATAGGTTGTGCGTGCTGTGGAGGCCCACTGCTGTGAACATCAGAGCAGATTTACTGTAAATACCTCTGTCAGTCTTTATTAGTGACTTCAGGACAAGAGAGGAGAAGCAAGGGAGCAAATGTCAGAAATCAAGAATCCATTTAAAATACAAATAATACAGGTATACAACTGGAAGTATCTGAAAACTAAACAGAAATGGTTTTTAAGCATGAAGATTATAATAACTGTAATAATGACCATGTTTAGTTCTCATTATTGTGACTTATTTTATATGTTGGGTCAAAAAAAGAGATGCAACCACAATGATAGTTCATTTAAGTAGGCTATGAAGCGCACAAAAGTATGTAAAGAAACTGACGTGGGATATCTATCTTCATTTCAGAATCGTAACTAGCCACATGTCATACATTAATACCATTCCACCACAAACAGGAGTTGAGACCAGTCTTAATGAATGGGATTTAGTTTAAAAGGAGTTCTTGGTCATCATGGTACCATTTCAGTATTAACCCTTTAAGTGCCAAAGTTGCGACAATATTGCGACAAGCAACATATCTGAATGAAATAGACCGTAAGTCCAGATCGAGTTGTCAATTTTTTTTACCACCTCCCACCAATAGGTGGTGGACATGTGCCCCTTCAATCCTAACACCATTTCAGGGCATGTGTCTATTCAAGGGGAAGAAGAAAATCCAGTTTGAAATGTGTGTTCCCGAGCTAGTTTAGTAATTAAGTAAGTAAAGTTTATTTAGTTTTAGTTTGGATAGATAAGGACAGATTTGACCACTCTACTGTGTAGCTAAAAAGCTACTAAAACTTATGGCAGTGTACTTTCTACTAATGTTTAGGTTTCTTTTAAGGATAAGATGACCAAAAAAAAAAAAAAAACACAAAGCAAACATCCATGTAAATATGTTCAAAGTTCAATTTTACTAAAAGTTACCCAATCCAATATGGCTGCCACCCTGCGATGTCACAATATGCAATTTAGATGAGTAAATTTACTCCCATCATAAACTTTGGGTCAACTTTGTCCAATATTTTTCTCATTTACAGTATGCCTTTATCTCTAACCACTTCCAGGCTAGAGCTTTTTGAATTCTTGATATTAAAATTGAATATTATTTGAAAAATCCTCTGGTGCCGAAAGGGTTAATTAAAAGAAAGTTAACTAAAGCTTTACAATAAACTCAAAAAATGACTTAAATACATGAACACACCGACACAAAATAAAGACCAGATTCATAGTGAAGTGTCCTTTTTCCTCACTGGTGTGTGTTCTGTGTTTGTCAGGATGAGGTGGAGGAGCTGCGCTGTGAGATGCTGGAGATGCGTGACATGTTTCAGGAGGAGGAGGTGTACCAGCTGCAGGAGCTGAGGTTGCAGTTGGAACAGGCCAACAAGACGTGTCGCATCTTGCAGTACCGCCTCCGCAAGGCCGAGCGCCGCAGCATCAGGGTGGCTCAGACGGGGCAGGTGGACGGGGAGCTGGTCAGGACCCTGGAGCATGACATTAAGGTCGGAAGTCCTCCTCCTCCTCCTCCTCCTCCTCCTCCTCCTTCTGTTTTTCCTCCTCCTCCTACACTGTGTGTGTCATGAGATGTTGTTATAACCCATTTAAAATTACTTTGAATCACTACCATTCCAGAAGGCCAACATCAAAGTGGACAATGCAGCATTCCCATAAAGCGATTCCTCATTTCAGTTCAGTAAACAGTGAAAGCCTTGTTCATACACATTGAAGGATTGTAATCAGTGGACGGCGCCCTGACTCATGACCATATTTGCTGTGTGGTAAAGTGCTCCCTGCTGTCGGATTCTACCACAAAAATTTCATTAGACCCAAATGTCTGCATCATGCCTCCTGTTTATATTTTTGTCATTCCATAGTGTAATTATGTGGTGAGCAGCTCGCCATGAGTAGGAAACATAAAAGATCTTTATCAGAATCACCCTTCCATCCCCTCATATGGTGAACTGTCACATGTACAGCATTTCCCTCATAAAGACTCCCAGCTTTTCCAACCAAAATGCAGCTCGTGATCAAACAGATTTTCTCACGCAGGAAGGAAAGGAAATGAACTGATCAAAGATAGCGTTACGGCACAATAACCTGCCATTGGTTTTGTTTACAGGTTGCAAAAAGTGTGTCCCTCCGTCTATACAATGAGCTGGAAGCGGTGCAGAAGAAGAATTCCCATTTGGAGTGGGAAAATGAGGTGTTACGTGAGAGAACACAGGAGTTGGAAGTGGCGAGACAAGTCCTACAGGCTGAGGCGGAGAAAGCAAGAGAGGTGAGAACCTGAACCAGCGGTTGTAGAAAACACTGGGTTGCTTTGTTTGTGGAGTGTTTATTGTGATCACTACCATCTGAGATGAAGTTTCATGAAACTCTAGGAGGGAATTGAAACTTAGAATGGTAACAGTTTAATGAAATAAAGAAAAAATAAGTGAAGTGACAACTCTTCAACTGGAATTATTAAGTTTTCGGGAAAATAATTGCTCAAAAAATGTTAAAACCCACTTCCAGTTCCATTTTCATGGTTAGTTTGATGTTAATGGCCAGATTTATTGATTTATCACTTTAAGTCTGATACTCAGTGACTTTAATACTTTGTCCATTTAAGTGTTTTCTACTTTGACACAGATGTCATTAGGAAGAGATAAATTAACATCATAATTTGTGATTTGTTTCTGGTTTGATAATACTGTAGAACAAGTGGAAGAGTGGAGGTCAGTTTTCTGAGTTTCAGTCATAAATACCACTGTCAACGGTGTTGGATAAATACTGGGAAAACAAAATGTTCATCAAGACATGAAGTGAAAATAGAGACTATAACCAGAAGTAAAAAAAAAAAAAAAAAACCCCCCCAAAAAAAACAAAACTAACAAACATAAATGAAAGCAAAGAAACATAACCTATTACTCTTTTATATTTCAATATTTTAAGTAAACAGTAAAGAGGTGAAACTCTGCTGCCAAACACTGATGCTGTAGTGAAATAAACAATTATCTTTCAGTTCTTTTCTATATTTCTTACCATTAAATACAGATGAAGAGAGCATATAAATAATATAAACCTGTGGTGCTTTTTGAGAATATCTATAAACTAGTCTGTAACAGTGTGATTCTGTTACAACACTTAGTTTTCAGTTCTTGTCGATGTAAGTTGTTTGGTTTCAGCACCAACCTCCAGTCTGTGGAGTATCCACCGGTTGCCTAGCAACTTGAATGTGATGGCTACTTTTAGACGGAGCTAGGCTGCTAAGCTAAGCTAACCAGCCCTTGGGTTTAGCTTCATATTTCACAGACTGTAGTGGTATACTTCTTCTCATATGTCTTTCATTGACTGTGTAGAAACTAACATTTTCCATGAATAAATCGGTGGATTGAAGCAGAGTTCGCTCCATAAACCTCCATCCCTCTGGTGTGGAATCCTCCTCCACTTTCCGCTGTTACCCCACACAGCTGCACCCATCCCGGCCAGTTGTCCCCCTCCTCGGCCCTGAAATCAGATGACAGATGACCCTGGTACAGATCAATGATATGAGTGGAGGGCAGGGCTGGCAGCTGCCTGGTGCCGGGGTGGGGTGAAGCAGCCTGGTATGCTGAAGTCTGAACTCCAGGCACAGCTGAGATCTTCAGCTGAGAGGACGCAAAAAAGGGAGAGAGGGTGCAAACAAGTGGGTGTGGGGGTGAGAGATTTCAAAAATAGACTCTCTCTCGCTTTCTCCCTTTCTGCATCTATTAAGCTTGGCTAAATCTGGATCAGTGTGTATTATGGCATTCAGAAAGGCAGGCGTCTTCCAGCGACACACTGACCTACAACCGTCATTGGAAAATACTTTTGTCAAACAGGAGCTGCTGCCTCATCACGGCGGTAACATCTTCAGACCACCTTTTATTCTTGCAGCCCCTCCTGCCTCAGTTTTTGATAACGGTTGTGCGCTCCAGTGACACGTGTTGGTTTAATCCAGGATTCGGTGCCTTGGCTTGAACTCAGTCTGGTCGACTCATCTGAGACAGCTGCTAGTCCCTTTGATCCCAACAGGGAAATCCACTTAGATTACCTAATCTAGGAGCACAAAACATAGTCTACATAGATGAGAAGGAGGATGGACAACTTATGGACTGACACTGTTTGCAGATCGTGAGAGGAAACACAGCAACCTCAGGTCATTAAATGTAACAGCAACAGGCGCTTGGATCAAGATTAAAACTGGGTGTAAAGAAGCACAAACACAAAGAATTACAGTGTATAGAAACGCTCTGAATACCCTCAGTATGTATTTAAAGAATGATGGGAAATTTGACTTCAGTAACTCAGTCGTCATGTTTGTCACTTCTACCCTCTAGAAGATGACTATTATTAACAGTGCAACATCCTGCCTGGTGTCTGGGAGTGAGACAAAGCCAGCAGACACAAGCTTACATTCCTGTCATGCTCAGACTTACAAAAGCACTAATGTAGAGCAGGGATGCAGCAGCAGAAAACAAATACAATAAATCACTTGTTCCCTAACGTGGTCACTATGAGAACC
Organism: Apogon hyalosoma; assembly: GCA_037367295.1. Taxonomy (NCBI): domain Eukaryota; kingdom Metazoa; phylum Chordata; class Actinopteri; order Kurtiformes; family Apogonidae; genus Apogon; species Apogon hyalosoma. The sequence continues at coordinate 10,661,361 of JAPQRP010000028.1, forward strand.
AAAAAGTCTGTTCTATGTCTCTTTAGGACCCAAATGAACAAAAATACATCTTGAAATAACATAATAGGTACATTTTTACTGACCCTTTCACTGAGAAAATGTATTTTATACATCTTTTATGTCATTTTTGTCTTACTTACATCTTTTACCTCTAGATTTTACATATTGGTAAACAATCAGAAAAATATATGTAACCTATCACTAAATTAATTGACATATATTATTGTTATGCATTTCACTCAAATACTTGTTGACAAAATAAAAATGGCTCTGTGACCGATTTTAGTTCCCAACACAAAGTTTGGGAAAAGTGCCAATAAACTCTATATTTGCCTCATTTTGGGTTTGGTTATACGACTATATTTTCAGCATTATGGACTAAATAATGTCTATGCAATATCAACAAACTCAAACAGTTTCAACCCAAAAGTAGCACCCATAAGGCTGGCAATGCTCATTACCTCTTTAGAAATAAAAATAATTTGAAGCAGTAGTGTCAGACAGTGACTGCAGGAACATATTTAACAACAAACTGTAACTACATTTCTAGTTTAACAAAGTAAAATTACAACTTTTCTCAGAAATTATGTATCTACAGCAGCTGCCATGACGCAACCTTTTGTTGACAAGCAAAGATCACATGTGGAGTCTCTCAACATAAATAATCAGGATCAGAATCAGAGTACTTTATCAGTCCCAGGGAGGAATTAATTAAATAGAGAGAATTACTGCTGTTTGCATTTGAGTGACAACAGAGCATCAAACTAAATTAATTTTCTATTCAGTCTTTTTTTTTTTACAACATTGTACATAAACCAAAACTCAAATAAGTACATTTAATTTGATATTTCAGATGGAAAAAAGTGATAGGTGCTTCATGGAGTCAAAAATGTAAAATGTCGCCAATAATAAGTAATCAATTAAAAAAAATGCAATGCAAAAATCAGGAACAGCAATAGAGTCCTGTAGGTGTTATTATGGTATCAGTGGCTCAAGCTGCTGTTTTTTTTTTTTTTTACTTTTTTTTTTTTAACATTATCTAAGGGGTGTCCCTAAAGTCTGGACACATAGGCAAAAATGCATATTTGCAACAAATAAAAATTTCAACATTTTATTCAACTGGAATATTAATGACCATCCTTCATGTCCACTGAGAAGTACCAGTTCAGTTCTTTTTTTGACCAAAGTATATTCAATCTGCAGAGGTAAAAAATATAGTTAATGAGATTTCCTGTGTCCAGACTTTAGGTACACACTTTATAGTCACTTTTTGCTTTTCCTGTTATTTTGACATATGTCGTCTAGCCCTGAGTCCAGTCTCTGTGTTCCAGAGGATGCAGCCTGAGATGCAAACCTCTGCTAATCCTTGAATGAGCGTAGACCCCTAAATCATCCACTCAGCATCATTAACTGGCTAATCAGCAGATTTTTGTTCAGTGGGATCAGTTTTGGACCTGATCCACTGTGTAAAACACCCCTGATACATGTCTCTGCCATCTTTTGTTACTCAGAGCTCTGTGAAGAAGAAAAGCATCAGATCAACACCCAGTAAAGCTGAGAAGAGGCTCTCGCAACAGATTGAGGTTTGAGATGTTCATAATTCCGATTTCCAGTTGGCTGCACTTATGAGAAATGAGATGTTGTGTTATTCTTGCTCATCCTCCTCATCACAATTATTGTTTTTCTGCAGGACGACAGCGCCGATCTCAAGTGCCAACTCCACTTTGCCAAAGAAGAATTAGCTCTCATGTGCAAGAAGCTCACCAAGTTGGTATCTGAGAGCGAGGGCATGCGCGAGGAGCTGGCCAAATACCACGCAACCTACGGCGACATCGACACCGCCCAATCACCTGAAGGCAAGCAACACTCCGCCCACACCAGAGAGGCAGAGGTCAAAGCTCACCTGAAACTGGTGGAAGAGGAGGCCACGCTGCTGAGCCGACGCATCGTAGAACTGGAGGTGGAGAACCGAGGACTTCGCGCAGAAATGAGCGACATGAGGGAGAAAATAGGAAGAGGAGGAGGAGAAGAGGAAGAAGAGGAGAATCAGGAGGTGATGGAGGAATCTCTGTCGTCTCCTACAGCAGAGAGAGACAGAGAGGGAAGTCTGAAAATGGGACACAATTTGTACGAGCAGGGAGATGATATGGAAGGAGAGAACAGAAAAGGTGTAATGGATCAAACTTTACACTCCGAGGGAAAGGTCGATGCTTGTCATATCACTCGAGAAGGTCCCGTAGGCGGAGAGCGGGACCCTCCAGACCATCACGAGGGCGACAACAACAAAAAGCTCAGCAGAGATTTGAAAGGGATGACTCCCAAAGACTGTGAGACTCTTCTGGCTCTCCGAGACCACTCCTGCATCCTGAGTTCAGCCCTGCAGCTTCTGATGACGCCACCCAAAAACGGACACTGTTCATCTCCCACATGTACCTTCACTTCCCCAGCCGAGACGGACGCGAAGAGCCAATCACGGACCTTCACACCTGGGCCTTTAAACGAGGCTTTGGAGCTTTTTCAGTCCATGCTGCTGGCATTTATCAGGAGAATGGAAACACTTCTGACGGGAGAAGATTTAGGCACATTTGCTCTTCACAAAGACATCTGGGACTCCTGCGCTTTCTCATTTCTGTCTGGAGAAGGTACAGATATTATCAAAAAGTCACCAAGTAAACAGGAGTGTGTTGAAGACCTGCGTACCGCGGAGGTTAAGGAGAGAGCACGACAAACAAAACAAGCAGCTTTTCCACAGTCAGACCTCATCCACAGCTGCAGGGATCCCAAGATGCAGCTGTCTCTGCAGATTCTCTGGATGCTTCATCACTGGTGTCAAGATAAAGGACACGACCTGCAGGGAAAAGAGGTAAAAATAAAGACTTTTACTGTTGCAGTTTGCATCATCACCAAATGATTAGGGGCCTGGCTGATTATTGCATCTGATAGTGAGAATATTTCTGATCATCTGTATCTGTAAGAACAAGATAACAAAATATATGATAAAAGAATTTAGTTACAAAACAAGAAGATGCAACAAGTACAAACACATATATGCAAAAAGGGGCTCAGTAGTGTTTTTATTTGACATCTGACTCTATAAAAGTCTTAAAGATCTGCTATTTTAACGCTGATGTGTGCATTTTTTTGTTTACGTGCTTGATAAAACCTTTCTATTTTCAATTAACTGTATAAGAAATGCTGTGTGTGCTTGGTTTTTTTTGTTTTTTGTTTTGCTTTAAAATAATATTTAACAGGTCTGGTTGATCTAAACATAAGCTTTAAGACATTTCAGTGATGTTTGTGTTGTACATTTTGGCAAGATTTTCATTTTTACTGCAGATATGTATCACTATTGCTTATCTTAGTTTCCTGGTATGCGTATTTTCACTCAGAATAAAATATCAGTCGACCTTCAGTTTCACTTAAAGTGTAAAAACAGAAGACAAACACATTCACCTTCAGTTAAGATGCGCTGAAGTGCATATGCTGAAATGTAATGTTTCTTTCAGAATGGAGGTAAAACTGTGTCTGTGCTGCGAGGGCTGTTGCAGGACCTGGGTGCACAGCTACAGGATGAGCAGATTGGATTAGACTGTGACTCCAAAGCCACGCAAGGCAAAGCAGCCAAGGTAGGCATGGTGTTTACCCTTCAGGCGTGTGTTAACCCCCCCCCCCACTCTGTGTCCATGGTTGAGTGATACAGTGGGAAGTCATCTGTCTCCCTGGACACACATCCTCCTGACACTCAGTTCAACAGGCCTCATGAAAACACTCATGCCAGAGTATTTAGGCTAATCTCCTGTAGGAACTGCAGCCAAACAGGACAGTCATGTTCAGATCTACTGCAGGGAACGCTGCACAGATTCAACCCATGCATCGTCCAAACACGACATGTAGAGATAGATTTTACTTTTATTTAGTCTTTGAGTTTGAATATTGATTTTAGTTTGGTCGTAGTGACTTCTACCAGTGCATACGTTGTGTTTTATCGTTAATATTTTCATTTTCTCTTTTTAACTCAGTTGCTTTAGTCGAGTTTAAATTAGCATTTTGTGTTACTTTGCAAAAACAAAAAAAAACTCAATTTAAGCTGAAAAAGGATGAACATCAAATATGATTTACAGAGCAATTGTTTATTAGCTATTATTAAAAGCCCCTTAATTTGGAAAGCTTTGGTACATAATCCCATCAGGTTACCTTAATTCTTATATAAAGTGGTGGTAATTAAAGCTATATAACATCCCGAATAAACAAAGATTTTATCATCAATACTGTTTTGTTTTAGTTTGTGTTGCATTAATTATCATCATCTTCAGACTTCATGCTTTTCCAAACTGAAACATATTAATTTCAGTCACATTTATTTTCATGTTGTAGGTAGAAAATACATCAAAATAGTGTATCAGTTTGCTGTTTCATCTCGCTCTTGTTAAGTAAATGCAAACTCTCCACATTTACTTTTTCCTTAACGTAAGCTTCACTTTATGACAGAATCCTACAAACAGAAAAAGATTTAGTCCACATGAGATTAGAATCTAAAATTAAAGTCTGTCAGTGTGTGTTGACTCCAGATATGCTTTATGATTGTAGGACTTATTTCAGATTTTTCCTTCCATACTCAGTCGTCTGTTTCCCTCTTTTTCTTTTGAGACACTTCTACATATTTAATGGACATTATTTGCCTGATAACTGTTTTTCTGTCTTCCTCAGTTTGCTGTTACTGGTGTCTTTACTGATGAACAACCTTGTGATGCTGACAGGTCAGTGTTTTCCACATCTTGTCTGTGCGCTGCCTGACTTTGTGACTCATGTGTCGTCTGCTGTTTTCACAGAAAGTGCAGCTCAAACAGGAGACAACTCAGGCGGCCGTTTTCTCCACATGACCTGAAGAAGAAGAACTGGTGCTACGTGAGCCAGGAGGCCGCCCAGTTGGACCAAGAAGACCCTGTTAAGACGTGGGACCATCTAATCATGCCGCTTAGCTTCCCTGATCTAGACTTGGAGCAGATGTTGATGGAGAGGAGCCACACTGCCCCGGAGAAAACGGCGGTTCGGATCTACTACAGCCCCCCATCAGGTCGTAGAGTCCAGCTGGCACAACAGAAGCAAAGCCCTGTTTCAGACAGAGAATCCATCAACACGTCGTCTCCCTGGTGCACACCGCCGACCTCCTTTTCCCCACTCTGCCTGGGCTCATCTGTGAACCTGAGCGACGACATGAAGGAGATAACGGCCAGCTGGAGGCAGTCGAGGAGTGGGGGATTACAGGGGAGGTGGGTGGACGTGGCCTGCTCAGGTACTCAGACCCACATGAAGCCACAGATGGTCAGCGTCGGTCTGCAGACAGATGGGCAGGTCAGCATCAGAAACAGCCCGTCCCGTGTCCTGAGCTCGTCTTTGATGTCTGCCCGGACTCACCACATCTCCACCTCTCTGGATGGGGTGACGGGTCGAGCAGAGAGGTCCAGACCCTCCTCCACCTCCCCAAAACTGTACCGGCGGCACTCAGCCTCAGGTGCATCTTCTCTCCCATCATCCTCTGGTTTAAGTTCGTCCTCCTCTTCGTCCACTTCTAGAGACAGAGCTCTGTGGAACCTGTCCCACCAGAGCCACAGCGGCCTGGCGTGGACACGGCAGACCACTCACAGAGTAGCATCAGGGCAGAACCAAAGCCCGGTTCGCTCTGAGCTTCCAGACCAGATCAGCAAGACCCCTGGAAAACCTGCTGGCTCCAACCGCTGTGGGCTGGTCACCGAGTTCCTCCGCAGGGTGAGCGGTCGGGCGGAGAAACCGACGCTGAGGCCGGGACAGAAAGCAAAGACCGGAATGAAAACCCTGGAGCGGGTACCGACGAGGCCTCCTGCTGCCCCGGTGCACAGGAACGACAGCGTGACCCGGATCGTCAACCAGAGGTTCATGAAGCAGAGAGAGGAGAGGACGACCGGCATGAACCAGGGAGTCAAACCGAATCCTGGAACAGCCGAGGTAAGAGCAACAACAATAAAAAACATCTCACAACACTATGACAGAAGGAAATGCTCCTAAACATCCTCCTGAGACCCAGAAATGCTTTTTTCCCTCTCTGTAGTGGACAAGAGTTTCACAGCAAACTTAAAAAAAAAAAAAAAAAAATGTTGTCCACTGCAAAGAATTTTCCATAATAAAAATAAATAAATAAAAATGTATCTGAAATAACGGTTTCATCATGCTGTTTCCAATCAAGGCAATTATTTAATGTGAGCCAAAACTTTTACTTACTGGGTCTCAGGAGGATAAAACAAATTTACAAACTAAAAAACAACTTAGAATAAAAATAGAAATTAAATAAAACACCGGTCATTGGAAGACTGAACTAAAATATGCATTTAAACAACCAGCAAAAACACAGAATAGAATAGAATAGAATAGAATAGAATAGAATAGAATAGAATAGAATAGAATAGAATAGAATAGAATAGAATTTACTATCATTACACATTCACGTACAATGAAATTATTGTGCTCGGTTTACAATGATATAAAGCAGAATGTAATATAATTTACAATATAAAGAACAGTTAAAAATACACAGTTGTAAAAGAGCAAATTCTAAAATATATAATCTAAAGTATAAAATCTAACATAAAATTTTAAGTATAAATAAACATGGTTGACTTATTACTTCTAAACTGATAAACTGTGGTCTCACACTTCAAATAAAATAAATTGTTCAGATTAAACATTGCAAAGCATAGTTTCATGGTGTTACTTGTTAAATCTATGTCAATATTAGTTGAAGGTTTTCCATCTAAAATAGTGTTTGTACTAATGTCATTTTTGAATATGAGTTTCTAATTTGTATCTGGTTCATCTGATTGTCATATTGACAAAGTAAGCTCTTGTTTTTCAACTTTTACTTTTTTTGCAGGTCAACATTATTGTACAAGAAACAGTTTGTATGATTTTTGATCATGGCTCCAACAAAACTGCCCAATAGTTGTTTATTCCAGCATCAGAGATATAATTTGCATTTTTTTTCCTGCATTTTAATTAATATGAATTAGATCTGAACTAAAGATTACAGATATTTCCATTGATGATTAATCACTGTATTGCTTTCATAATTAATCAATTAGTTGATTAGTCTCTAATGTGTCCGAAAATGGAGATAAATGTGCAAAAGTGTGTCTTAAATCCATGTTGTTTGGTCCACATCAGAGATATATTCAGTTTAGTGTTACAAAGAAGCAAAGGAGCCAGATATTATTCATTTTATGCCGATGGAAGTGAATTAACAGATTATCAAAATATTTGGCAACTAATTTAACAGTGGAAAACTCATTTAATATTCGAGTAATCTTTAAAGCTCTTATTTGAGTTGATGTACAATAATACAGGCAGGAATGATTTTTGCTGTTTTGATTGGAGCCTAAAACGGATTTTGATTTGAATGTAGGTGAGGCGTATATAAGCATTTAGCCTCTGCCTAAGCCTATTCAGTCTTAACATAATTCAGTTGGTTGACTTAACCCATAAAGACCCAGTGCTACTTTTGTGTCAGTTCCCAAATACATTTTTCTCTCTATTTCAACCTTTCCTAAGTGATTTATCACAGTTTATCATAATATTATCCTCTATATTTTGCCTGTTTTACTGTAAATCTTGTAGTTTCCTATATTTATTTTCCTATATTTAATATAGATGTTCATGAAAACTCAAAGTAAATTCAAAGGCTATAACATCAAAATATATAGCAAAATAGATCACTAACAAAACATAACCTAAGTGTGTCCATCCACTGTCATTGATCCAACTCCATGGGTTTTACTGGTGAATCAGTGTTGCAGAAGATGACGATGTTTCCATGGTAACTATGGACCCTCTGAACATCCAAATGAGTCATATCTGATGACCATGAAAAGATGAAAACTGCATTTTACAATAATTATTTACATGTATTGATAGAATTAGTGGATCATAAGATATTAAAGATTTTATATCAGGAGATGCTGTGTTTGGATCTTTATGGGTTAAAATTAGCCTGATTGTATTTTCTGCATTATGGTTGTTGACTGAATAAACATAAACCTGATGTAAATGATGCTATGATTTTTAAACCATTAATCAGACAAAACCATTTAAAAGCATGACCTTAGTCTGTGGAAAATCACTAGGTCTGTTTGTATTTCATTCAACACACACTTTCTGCTGCATCTGAACAGGAAGTCCTCCCCATTCTTCCACCCGCCTCTTATAAACATCTCTGCTGTTTCTCTCATCAGGACGGAAACTACGAGTGCAGCCCCGGCAGCACGTTGACCTTCTGCTTCGCCCGTTCGTCTCGTTCCAGTCAGCGGCAGGCGTCCTATCAGAGCAAACTGCAGCGACACAGATACACTCCTCCAGGGAGCGCGGCTGCAGACTCCAGCTGAGCAGGGATCAACTGTAATCTACAAACATAAACCCTGCTTTTAGAATCAGTAGTAGTGGACTGTAGTGTGAGTGGGACGCTTAGGAGGGATTCAGCTTTTGGTGCAATTTAAACCTGTATACCTGTTTTGTTTGTAATAATTAAAATCCAGAATGTTACAAATCTCATTCTCAGACTGTATGTGAAAGATTCTCTACACTTACATTACGAACACAAATACATTTTATATTACCTCTTATAGTATTTTGTAGACAATAACCTGATGTTCTAATGAATAAATGTGTAATTGTTGGAACAGGCCTGTGTGTGTTCTACCTTTATTTATCATCAGTTCTAGTTATATCTGCTGGAAATCTGTAAATAAATGATTTAATTTATAGAAAGTCATTTACTGTGTGCTAATCAGCTCTTTGAAGGGGCTGCTGGTTGTTGCGTCATATGCTCAAAAAAGAAAAAGTAAGCGTTAAGCAGTTAATCAGATAAGATTTCCTCGCCTGCACTGAGCATGATCCTCTGTTTTCCTTTGGTTAAGTCTGTGATGCCTGTTTTTCATTGTCACTGAACAAACTGCAGTCAGAAGATCAACATTTACTACTTTATTTGTACATTTTTAGCCTAATAACTCCGGATACCTGATTCCACTTCCTTGTTTGCGATGTAGGCTGTGATTTTTTTCCCCTTTGCAGGTCACGGTGCTGAGCTGATCAGCTGAGACGCCGGGCTCCTCTCATCACTTAACGGCAGCTGCGGTGAAGGGCAGAGCGAGTTTAAGAGACACACAGTCACACAGTGTCACGTTTCCACTCAACACATGTGTTCATCCTCTTCTGTTGCAAAGCAAACACAACAATGTGGGTTATGTCCCTATGGAGAGTAACCTACTTCTAAAAGATATGTGGAAAGGTGGAAAAACACACATGAAATAGGCCACTGTAGTAAACAATGACAGAGAGACTTTTATGTATTGATTTACACCATTTAATCATCAAATATATCATGACATTACAACAAAGCATAAAAGAACATCCTGTAGTGTTTATATTTTTATATTTTTATCCTTATCACTTATCAGATCACTTTTACATTGATTATAGTACAATGCAAAAGTCTCAAGCTACCATTGGTTTTGTTATTTTAATTATACAGAGACCATACATATGCATTTCTAAGTCAAGATGCAGCTGGAATATTAGGAAAATAGGTGTTTAGAAACAAAAGATTAGAGAAGAAAATTGTTTTTACAAATTAAAGTGACAAGTATTTTGTGTGACCTCCTGTTTTTTGCATTAACTTCCAGGTCTTATTTAAATATAAGTGGAAATTGTATTATTATTTTATGGTGCTTTTTTTGTCACAGGAACAGACTTGGCACTTGCTTTTGCCTGTAGAAGCTATTTTTACATGTGCTTTTTAAAACTGTACATAATAAATAGTAACAGGCCTTATAATCCTGCAAAAACAATGCACAGTCGTTTGATATAATTACTTCATGTCTCGGGTTTTAGTATCATTTTATGTAAGCAAGCATCTCTTTCTTTTCTCCATTATCTGTTAAAAGTATTAAATGTAAACAAACAAACAAAAAAAATAATACTGTTAATATTAATACAAAAAATAAACATGCTGAAGTAATAAAAGTAATTTGTTTTACGTGCTCCTCATTTCAATTTGACTCCACAGAATAAAATTGAACCATTACCACTCGCTCCACTCTGTAGTGTTGCAGTACTCACTCCGTCCTGAGGGGGCGCTGCAGCTGCCGCTCCACTCCTTCTATCAGTTTTGTTCTTTCTTTAAATATATGTCGTTGGTGCAAAAAAAAAACAAAACACAAAAAACCCGGAAGTGCTCCTGTAGTTTTCACCGTCATCTCTCCTGTTTCGTGTGTTTCCAGTTGTTTTCAGGTGTTCAGGGGCGGTTAAAGTCCGATGAGATGGAGCCAGTTTTCAGCCGGTTTGAATCTTATAACTTCGAGGTTGATCAGAAGTTTCAGGAAGGTTTGAAGACTCTGAATGAAACCAACAGCAGAGATAAAAACAGGCTACTGGACATGAAACTCTTCTTTTATAACAGGTTTGTCACTAGTACTTACAATTAATCTGAATCTTAGGGGACGTTAAATGTATCTGATTTATGTAGGTGTTGGTGAAGAAAATCCACTTTGAATAAAATCGTGTTAAATATACAGTACGGAAATAATTATTTTCTGTAGAAATGTAATTAACATATTATATTCGAACTCGGAATATTAATCCTGTCTGGGTTGTTTTTCAGCATGAGATTTTTTATTTTATATTGTTTATTTAGGGAAATTTTGTGGTTTCCATTCATTTAAGTGCCTCACATCTGCACACAAGAAAACCAATGACTTTTCAAAATGTTGTCACAATGATCCAGCATTTTTTTTCCAAAGCTGTAGACTAAATTTTTCTGGTATCTTCTCTGTCTGTCTTTTACTCTAAGAATAATTTATGTTTAATCCTATTAAAAAAAAATCATTAGATCACCATAGTAACACATAACTATTAATATGGTATTAACAGTACTAAAATTGGCTTTAAAATATATTTTACTTTTAATCTTTTAGCGATTAAACACAATAAACTAGACAGTGAGATAGTCTGCTGCAGAGCAGAATGTACTAAAGCTAATAATGAGACCAGTATTATATTTATCTCTCTTTTTTTTGTTTGTGGTTGCAGGTTTGTGGAGCCCATTGACAGCAGTGCATACAAACAGTGGATCTCAGCCTCTGTTAATAGGACGCAGAAGGACAATGATGAACATCTGGAACATAGAAAATCTTCAGACAATGGAGACCAGGCAGCAGAAGCTCCTGCACAGACAGAAACCCAGCAGCTTTCCTTTGCAGAGGTGATGAGGCTGGTTCAGGAGGGGAAAGACGTTCCTGGAGCACTAAAACTGGACATTCAGCCGAGCAACCAGAGTCCAACTCCGTCTCAGATGGAGAGGAGACTGAAACCCTGGGAGACATCAGCAGCTTCCACATGACACTGTGACGAGAATCACATTCAAATGAACTTTTATAGCACTTTGTACATAATTAATATTTTTTATATTTCCAGCTTTATGATTTCTTGACATGATTAAAACTGAGTCTTAAATGGCAGAAGTGTCATTTTTCACAGTACAGTAATAAAGAATAAAATGCTTTAAAGAGGCAAACGTTCCTTTCATCAGTGGATTAGTGGGACTTGAGGTTCAAAAAATATTCAGATCTTTAACTTCAGTAAAAGTACTAATACTGAAAATAATCAACTACAAGTAAAGATTATGAAGGTTATGATTGAGATAATTTTGGCTACTTGTACTGTTCATCTTTAATCTTCAGTAATGCATCTTCCTCTCTAAGATCATCGGATCTTTGTCTAAAAAGTCAAGTTTTTAGGAGCTTCAAAAATCCAAGAGGCTTTTATAATTAACTTATCTTTAGGTAGAACAAAGGAAGACTATTCAACAGTTTCTTACAAGTATTCACGTTTGGAGATATTTAAAAGTAAAACTGTCAGACAAGTGCAGCGGAGTAAAAAGTAAAATATTTGCTTTAAAACTTAGTGGAGTTTAAGGTGCATCAAATGAAAAGTCTGATTTATCCAGTACATGAGTTAAAGCACAGATTATAACTGTTTGCTTTTAACTCTTAAGTAAGTAATAAATCACTAATGTGATCATTAGTCAAGCACAAACTAGAAAATTAGTTAATAAGGTTTTGGGACAAAAAGTTTTTTTTCCAGATGTCTTCATCATATTTCAAGTCATACTAAATAAATGTCATAATAAAAAAAAACTAATATTGAATTCACATACAATACACATCATGTTAATTTGAAACTACATCACTTTATTTTTCCTTGCATTCAAATAAACACAACTCAATGGTTAAAAGTAGGTAAAATGTTAAACTTTAGCAGGTGCTGTTTTCAAGGCAGTGGCTGTTCTGAGGTGGACATGCAGTGTTAACACCATTAGCACCTTCAGGTAAAAAATCCCAAACACAATATGAGGTAAAGATGTCGACCATAAAGAAACAGTCTACTGTCACTGCAGGCCTAAATATCACACATAAACACATTTGTCAAAAATACAGCAAAAAAAAAATGTTGTAAACCAATGAAAAAGCAACAGATTCACACATAAAGTAGCACCATGAAGTTAATGATATAAAAATGAACAATTCAACAGTGAAATACAGCAGTTTGCAGAGACACCTTATAGTACTGTCAATGTGAGAGAATAACATGAATGTCCATCCATCCATCCATTTTCTGAGCCCGCTTTATCCTCACTAGGGTCACGGGGGTCGCTGGAGCCTATCCCAG
>JAPQRP010000028.1:10677568-10693297 GCA_037367295.1 Apogon hyalosoma
AATTCAGACCCAAGCAGAGCATTTACAGTTTATGTAGACCACAGGGAAATGTTTGAAAATGCATAATTCCATTAAAAGAAGCTAAATATCACTCCTTCAAACCAAAGTTTCTGTGTGCTTCCTTGCAAGATGTGCAGTGAAGGTTAAATACGTTGTTTTCAATAACACTTAATCAGATCCACTTTTAACCTACAGATGATTTAGACGGACCAGTTAACCCTTTAAAGGTGCATGTCTTTGAAAGGTGGGGGAAATTCAGAGAACCCAGAGAGAACCCACAGACACAGTGAGAACATGGGAACTCCACACACAAAGACCCCACTCACAGCTGTTGCGATTGAACCCAGGACTGTCTTGCTGTGAGATGATGGTGTCGCCCATTTTAAAGTTCAGTGTGTGACATTTATTGATCTCTAATAGTGAAACTACAGTTTGCAACCAACCAGCCTCACAGGGATGAAACAAACATCAGAGTTGCTTGAAGTTGCTTTTGTCTTTTTTCATGAGTGGAAATGTGTATAGAAGAAAAACCTTTAATAAATAAATGTTGATCTAGCGAACACTGAACTCATATGATTTGATAGTATACCTGGTACAACAGGTAATGTGGAATTCTGTCTCTGTCTCATCCACATAAAGCACATCACAGCCACCATATAAGGAAAACTAACAGAATGCAGTACTTCTTCTCCTCAGTCTATGTGTAATGTGACCTTCACTACCACCTGCTGGTGACCCAACACAGCCTAGATCAGGGGTGTCCGATCCTGGTCCTCAAGAGCCACTATCCTGCATGTTTTAGAAGTATCCCTCTTTTAACACACCTGATTCAAATCATAAGCCTATCATCAAACTCTGCAGAACCCTGATAACAACTCTTAGGTGTGCCGGAAGAGGGAAACATCTAAAACATGCAGGATAGTAGCTCTCAAGGACCAGGATTGGACACCCCTGGCCTAGATCATTCTCCACATCAGTTTATGGAAACATTCACATTCTGTTTCTATCACTTCACTTCAAATTTGCTTGAGAGATTATGCAAACACAGCTGATATTTGGTTTTGGCTGTTCTGTTAAGGGTATTAACTCCACACTTAGACATAGTGGGCGATGATTATGGACTTGAGCACCACTTGCTATAAATCAGAAAAAAAGAAGCCTGTTTGGAGCTACAGCAAAAATGGACAAACAGCTCATTCTAAGATAATGAAAACAATGGTTCTTAATTTTCTGTCGATAATATACTAATAAAAACAAAATAATAGATATTATTGCATTATAACTTCCTCTAAATCTCACACTTCGGGTCTCTAAGATTCAGAGTGTTGGCTTTTAGACATTATAAGATATTATAAAACAATGAATCAAGAAAAATCCAAGTGCACCTCCATAAAATCTTACTCTACTTTATACTAAACATGGTATTACAGTCACGATGTTTGCAAAATGGTTTTCAGAAAAACTTACTGTTCCATTTCGGTGCACCACAGATAGTCTTCTTTGCCATTCATGGAGACCGGCAGTGGACCACTCTTCCCTTGTCTTATGGAGTTTGACTTTGTTGTGATGGTTCGGACTTTGTCAAACTGTGAAGTGAGGTAACAAATGAGCCAGGCTGTTTCTGAACCTTTTTTAAAGATGTTATTGGCTCTGTAAGTCACACGATAAAAGGAAGATGTTAAAAAATGAAAAAGCATCTACCTTTGCTGTGCGTCCAATTTCCAAACAATCCTGGAGCATCACTTTGTCATCTAGAGATGTTGCAAGAGATCTGAAAGAAACACAGGCAGGGATGCATACTACTAATTACATTCTAATTATGTAAAAATTATTAAAGGAAAAACTATAATTAAATATTATCAGATACCTGTTCATGCCAGGGAGGTTTCCCCAGAAGTATCGTGCTCTGTGAGCAGGGCTGACTTTTATGGCATCAATAAGAATTGGATTACACTGAAATAACAAAAAGAAAGTTTATAATGAGTGATAAAACTCGACACAGTTTGACCCCTGATGTTGGTTTGACAGAACATTTTCAGCTGGGACTGGATTTAATTACCTCAAGGAACCGGCAGATATCTGACTTGTCATTGGCGCTCATGAAAACCACGTTTTCAAACAACCAGAAGAACGGCCGGTTGTCCTCCTCCCGTGGCTTCAACATGGTCAGGATGCGGTAGAACTCAAAAAAGAGCCTCCCAGTGCCCTCTACAGGACAAAGAGAAAGAAAGACAGAGACAGATAAAGACAGTGTTTACAATATCCGAACACAGTAAAAAAAGACTGTTCATGTAAGTTTAGTTACCAAATAGCCCCTTTCGAAGAGGGTTGACCATGGACAGGTCATTACAGGGACTTCCTCCAATCAGAAGGTCGAAGGGCCCCCATTCAGCCAACTACAAAACACCACGCACAGCTCAAGTTGAGACTATATTGTGTTTTTGCCTCTTTGACGTGTACAGGTAATTTCCAACATGAGAACTCACGTGTTTCCTTGTGATGGTACGAACATCACTGACATATTCGATCTTTCCCTCATGCTTGACCATCCCCACAGCAATCGAATCTTCACAGATCTCTGAGGCAATGTAGCGCTCGATCTTGAGGCCGAGGTCTTTGAGCACCAGGTATCCTGTCATGATATCACAGCAGTAAAAAGAAAAATGTTATAGTGTTGTGGTGACAGTGCGACACATCTGTTATTGTACCACTATCACCTTGATGAAACACTGTAAAAAACAGAATAACAGAACATGAGTATATCCCAAAACAGAAATAGTAAAATAATGAACTACCTGTTGCAATGCCATCAAAGAGTGAGAGCACCTTGATTGGTCTACGCTGATCAGCTGGGATGGACGGATAAACTCTGTGTGGCTCCTGTGATAAAAACAAGACAGGTTAGTAAACACATTTATATGTATTAATTTCACAGTGAGAAATGAGATACAAGCTGATTACAACAATGCTGCAGGTTGGCCTCATGAAGAAGTCAACTTATGTCCTGCTGCTGATGTGTTTGTAATTATATTATATGTATGTATGAGTGATGTATTAACTGTCTGAGCTCAAACTATTTTGGTTAATGCTGCTGTTCAAAAGTTCAGAAGTTACAAACACAATAACTTAAGAGTTTTGATAAAATCCAAGTGTGTCACTCACAAATTCAAAGGCGCTGTTGTTGGCGAAGAAGTCCTGCACCTTCACGCTCCAGTCTGGCCTGAGTTTGAGGTTTCCTTCACATTGTGATGGGTTGCACATGTAGCAGTTCCACGGATCAACATCTTTGAGTTTGTCAAAAGTTCCTGGGGCAACAAGGATGTCCACACAGTCTTTACAGAAACACCTGGAGGAGGAACAAATGTGTAAAATAGACTTGATTTAGTTTTTGTTTCTTGAGTGAGACGACAAAAATACATCATTAATGTCTGAGACCTTTGCGTTTACCTGCAGCAGCTGGCATTTCCACACAGGATGACCTCTAAACCTGCACAACACACGGTGCAATATGACTGGTAGCCATCTTCATCATAACGATACAGCGTCTCTGTGAAGTTTTCCTGCAAAAGGGATGTTTTGCAGCACTGGAATTGTTAATGGCAGCTTTTTCGGATGGAGGTTAGATGTACATAAACTGGACTGAAATGGAGTGAAGCAGACCATGTTACAGTTAGACAAAGATGGACAGATCACTGTGTTATTAGATTACCTTGCATTTAAGACAAAGACTTCCTTCAAACAATGGGTGCTGCACTTCAATCTCAGACGTTCCACAAGACAAACAAAAATCTGAAATAACAAACCTTTATCTTTGAATCGTGCATTTAATTTCACAGGACATTGTATCTATATTGTCATGCAAAGCTTACCTTTAATGTTTTTTCCTTGTGAATTGATTTTTTCTATTAATGATTCTGTAAAAAGTGAAAAGTATTTTAAGAATTTTGATTATGATGAGTCACAAAAAAGACAGGGTTCCTCAAATGCAAATTCTAGCAAGTATTTGTTGTTTTTGTCAATAAAAATAATACATACTCCTGCCGAAGGTGATGTTAGCTGCATTGGCTTTGTGTTTATAAACATATTTCCTTTTTGCTGGGGGCTGGTAGTCAGACAGGGCAGAGTCAGAAGTCTCGATCTGCGCAGCAGACTCTACAACACAGAGAAAAAAGATATAATCAATCAATCTGCGCAGCAGACTCTACAACACAGAGAAAAAAGATATAATCAATCAATCAATCAATCAATCAATCAATCAATCACATTTTACAGAAGCATTCTTCATCATATCAAATCAGACATACCGGGAGGTAAGAACCCCTCAGGTCCTTTGGGAAGAAATCCTTCAAAGGCCCAGTTCAGCATTAGCTTCAGCTCCATCTCCTTATTTCCTTCAGCATCAGAAAAAGACTTCCCGCATCGCTCAGCTGCCAACTGCAGATTACAGCTGTGATCACAATCTGGTGCGTGTTTTGTATGTGAAACACTTTGTATCACAGCATAAACAGATCCTACAAGTGTTTCTGACACAATGATCAATGAAACATCACAGACATCAGCAAAAACTGTGTTTATATGCACTGCAGTAACCGGTGTACTTACAAACACAATTTCTAGTAGTGTCTCCCATACTGCAATTCACTCAGTAAAGTAAAAAGAAAAGCACTATGCAAAGTATAGTAGTGTTGCTAAAGAGCCTATAATATTATTTTGCTTTCATTAGCCTTTAGATGTTGCCTAGTGCTTGCCCAGTGTGGTCCCAATCAGCAGACAATCATCTAATATAAACCCAAAGAATAACATGTTGTGTGTAACTTTCTTCAGTCTTAAGCTTTCTGAATAAACTGACTGGTGCTCCAGCTGTAATTATGATGTAACACATGATAGTGACATGACAACTTGTGGTACTTGAATAGAAAGCTCAAAAATTATTTATTTCATAGGTTATAGTATATTATAAGGGGCAACTTAGTTACACATTATGCAAAATCCATTTTGTTAAGCCAATTAAAAAAACTGAAGCAGAAAGAGGGATGATTTTCACTACAATCATGATGAACATGGTTGGAGTTTCCACTCAGTGCATTCTCAGTGTGTACAACAGGCAACAATTCAGGTTTTGGCCTCATACCTCAATGATCTGAAAAATTGCTTCTTTATAAACGGGCAAACTGGCAAAGGAGTTTTTGCAGAAGCACCTGGTAAAGGCACTAAATGGCAACAGCCCCTCTGTGTTGATCTGTAACAAGAAGAAATAATTATGTTAAAAATGATCTCTTAACACTATTAAAACATTTCTGTGTTTAGCACATGGAGACAAAAACAGCCAAGCACTGACAAACCTCTGAGAACATTCCATCTCCGAACCACTCTACTCTTCTCATGCCTGGGGGAGATGACTTTGTTTTCCAGGCCATCACCATCCCAGGCCACCAGGAAAAGCCCTTCAGTTTCCCCCACACCAGCTCTCCTGTCAGGAACCCTTTACCATCCTTCAAATATAATTAAAAAAATAAAACAAAACAAAAACAGCGACAAGCTGAATTGTGATGTGAAGCAGCTAAAGAAGCTGCTTACACTCAATCACACAGAATTTCTTTGGTGTACATAAAGAGCAGCTGCATTTTGGACTTTTAACAGTAACAATACCTGGTAGGCCTGTTTCTTCCGGCGTCCTCTTGGTGTGGACTTACTGGATGGTGACTTCTCTTCTGGCTGAAAGAAACCATATTTATAATACACTAAAACAAATAAAACAATCTAATTCTCATACTTCATCTCATTTGAAGTGGAGCCAATTGTAATATGGAAAATGGTGGGTTAGAGGCTGAATTGGCTTATGTTAGGTAATTCCATGTTCAATCATTCTATTTCTTTTCAGTCCCACAGCCTTCTTTTGAACTGTAACTTACCAAAATAGGACAAAATTGTGGAAATGTAACTTAAGGACACTGCAACTCACCAACTTATTAGTGTTTTCATACCAGCATAGGACTTTACAGTTTGTATCAAGGATTTTCTTGAAAGTGTTAATCTGAAAACTTTAATTAAGCTCAAAGAAACATGAAAGATCTAATCTAAAATCTAAAAACCTGACCCAAATAAAAATTAGCTACCTTCAAAAAAGAGAGTAAATGATACCATAAAAGAAAAGTCCAGTAAAAATGTTTTTGAAATAATGTGCAAACATGATGGAAGTATATTAATGATACCCAAAACCTTTTTTTCTTTTTGGAATGACAGGTGCTTTGACCGATGAAAAAAAAAAAGGTTAATTAAACTGATTTTTAGCAAATATTTAAATGAATAGATGTTTCAAGTCATTTCAGATGAGTGCAGTGATAAATGATCCTGCAGTGAGGTTTAAAATGCGTAAGTAAGTAATAAATAATGATGACCTTTAGCTCAAAAACTCACTACTAAAAAATATTTGGACATGAGCTTAAGGAATTTGCAAAGCCCCATGAGCATCATAGAAGTTTTCAGATTATATTTTTCTACAAAAATCATGTCATGAATTTTGTAGAAAATGTACACAAATTAATGAATGACACTGATTCATCCTGAATGTATAATTTGGGATGAGCACATTCTAATTTTTGTGGAATAATTTTGGTTTCCTAGTATCAGAGGGCAGAAAGTCCTGTTACAGCCCATGAGAATTGCTGGTAGTATACATGAGTATACCTACCAGCTCATCTTGGGAGTCCAGACCCTGTTTCTTGTCCTTATCAAGACCTACAGCATTGGCCCAAGTGTTAGAACCAGCCTGAAACACTGTACGGGCCTGTGGCTTCTGGCGCAAGCTGCTCTCCCAGCCATAACCTCCCCTAATGGTCCCCTGAGAGACAATACACTCCCATTACACATTCATATACCGTGCACATGCAAATTTACAAGAACACACACACACCCCCGTCTACAGAACAGAACAAGAGGTCAGTAAAGGATGGTTAGTAAGCTTAGATTGATGAGTCACTTAAAAAAGGTGCAACTTGAAGTAAAATATGCATACATTTCATGAGTTTGTTCTAGTTCAAACACTTTACCAAGTGTTTTATTTGAGTTCAGTTTGAATTTAGAGCAATCAATTTCTTTTATGATTATAACACTAAACTTTTTTTTTATCTCAAGTTTGCTTCTTTTCCAAGTTAAAGATGAAAAGGGGAACTTATTTTACCTCTTTCCAAACATGACCGTTCTCTCCATCATAATAGTCCTTTGGTTCTTTGAAAGACAAAAAAAAAAAGATTCCTTTTTTACTGTTAAGGTCAGACTCCTTATCAACACATTATTCAGACAACATGAAAGACTAAACTCTTAGACTTAATTTTTTACTAAATAAATCTCTAAAATTACACTTTGACACAAGCATTTTAAATATTGTAGGAATAAAAAGTAGGCAAAGTTTGACATCTATCTTACCCGGTATCTTTTGAAGGCGAACTTCACATGGCCTCAATGTTATACCTAACCTCTTCAGCTCTAGAAAAAAAGGAATTAAATAAATGCTCTGACATTGTATACCTCTTTAACATGGAATGTTGATATCATCTAATTAAAAGGTATACTATATTTAGTAAATTATTACAATCACTTAATTGCAACTTTTACAAACATTAACCATGTTTAATTACCTGACTGACAGAATTTCTTACTATATTCAGTGCAAAGTGGAGAGTCCTTGTTGCTGTCAGAGGTTACATCACCCTCACTCTCTGTAAAGGTGTCACTATCAGAGATTAGTCCATTATCCCCATTACCGAAGGCCTGTGATAAGAAAACATGACATGACTTAATCACTATAGAAAAATATGTACAATGGGGATGTTGTTCCTGAATGTTCATACCTCAGTAAAAACCTGCTGAGCATCAAGAGGAGGACAAGGAAAGGCCAACAGGGTCAAAATCAGCTTCCTTAACATCGAGGTTGGCTTGGCGTCCTTCAGGATGTTCACCCAGTGTTTCTCCAGCGAAAGCATGGCAGAGATGTCCTTTTTTTCCCCTTCATTCTGTCCCTCTTCATGCAGTTGATACTCTAGAAACTCACTAGTGAGCTGTTTGACCTCCTCGGGAGAAGAACAGGTTCCCAGTTTGATCCCTAGTTCTCCAACGGATTTCCCTGTTACTTTAAGTCTGCTCTGGGTATTAAGGAGCTGAACACTGCATCTCAGCAGCCCATCACTTAGCGGTAGCCCCTCTGAGATGCTGATTGTGAGTGCAGTGTAGAACAACACAGCCTCCTCTTGCAGAAGTGGCAGTGCCTCTGTAGCCTCTGATTCCTTCAGGAATTCCTCCACAGTGGACCCACCTAGATTGAGTTCAGCACCTGACAGATGGTATTTCTTATTTTTGAGAATCTGTGGGTCTCGTTCCTTGAGGAAGCGTACTGCAGCTTGAGGATGAAGGAAGTAGGAGGTGTACGTGCGTAGCAAGTTACTGGCTTCTTCTAGAATGAGCAGTAAATCAGCACGAGGAGTTCCCTCATATACCTGTAGATGCTTTTGGAAACTCTGCAGAGGCTTCATAACATGATCCAAGAACATGTACTTTGCCCTGACTTTGGGATCCTGTAACTGGGCGCAGATTAACTTGGCTTTTTCGTCATCTTCTTTGCATGATTTGAAATATGATATTAGATCATCCCACATTTTCAAGATTTTGGTGATTAACTGGCAAAAATTAAGGCAACTGGTGTTGAGATGAAACGAACCATTCACAATGTCTGAACCAAAAAGAGCCTTGATGTTTTCATTCGGTGTAGAGCAGGATGAGTAGTGGGCATGGATGTCTGCAATCATCTCCAAAGACTGATTTGAGAGCTCTTTCACACCTGCATGGCAGGCAGCATTGGCCATGTTATACAATGCTCCTAAGGCCATCACAGTCGGACTGAGATCCCTGAGCTGTGTGTAGATCTGCTCTGAGGCTGCACCGTTACCATCTAGATAAACAGAAGTAAGGTTTGTGGCAAGCAACTCAAATTTCTTCAAGACCCCCAGCACTGCTGCTGCTGTTTGATCTGCTGTATTTTCAGTTGGAGACTGGAGAGCGTCCAGAAATCGGATGCAGTGTCTGGAGGCTTCAACATCAAAATATCCAACAAGAACCACAGACACAGTGTCATCCTCCTTCAGTGTTATTCCTCCATAAATATATACACAGTAAGGAGTGTATTGGCAAACAGATATAATATCTTTGGGGTACTGCAACCCCAGTTTGGAGTGTGCAAAATGTTTTGACACCTGTTCACCAGGGCAGTTAAAGTGTTTGTGAATAAACCGGAGTGCTGCCTCACTACAGGACAGTGGCTCAGAGAGTTGGCTCAGCAGACTCTTTGCAATTTTTGCTCTTTTGTTGTGAATTTTTGTTTCCACGTGCCGCCTCAGGTCATTAAGGCCTGTGTGATATGTACTCAGATTTCTGTGGCAACTGCTGCAGTACGTATGGTGCTCACCAAGAGGACTGCGTTCAGCCCAATCAAACATTTCCTTCCACTCTTCGCTGTAAGGAAATTTTTTTATTTTAGAACCATTTTCCTCCATGTCTGATTCCAATTTAGAGTTCCCTGTCAATGAAAAAGGATATAGAACGTACTGTTAATGTAATGAATGAAACACATGCAGTGTTGTATTTACCAATGTTAATTCAATGACAAAGATAATACAAAGTTATATTTACCTGATTTGGGGGATGACATGGTAGGGTTGACAATTTTCACGTTGGCTAAATAGAACGCTTTGAACCACTTCAGGATCTCAAAGTTACTTCTGAATTTCCCTGTTAATAGCTCCTCTACTGGAATGGTCTGAACAAGGAGACACGAAAAAACTTCACAGTGCGCAAAAAAAGACACTGTATGATTATATAATCAACAGATCTTGCACAAGACAAGGTTCTGTAGTTGTGGGTACTTCAATCAAATCACAAACTAAAATTGATCACAAAAAATTGACAGTAAAATTACAACAAATATGACTAAAAGGGGAATAAAATCAGTGTACATTCTTGTTACTGAGACTTACTAAGATGCAAATTAAAATCAGATGCCAACATTGACTTTTTTCAGCAAACAAAATTAAAAACTAGTTATTTAATTTTCACGTCATATGATGTTCTTTTAACAAATATGGTAATAAACCCCTTTTTTCTCTAGTTCAATTCATCACTGTATGACAATTACTCTTATTACATTATATTTCCAATTCTTTGTTTTTCATGCGGACTACTATCACTTCAATTTACATTTGTGTATAATATTTACCACAAAATATGTCTAGTAATTAAGTAAAGTAAAAGTAAGTAAGTAAAGTAAAATTTATTTATCTAGCACTTATCACAGAGAAACCTCACAAAGTGCTTTACAGATTAAAAGGATAAGACAGCCACACACACACAAAAAACAAAAAAATGCTTTACAGATTAAAAGACATAAGACACACAAAGTAGCTGAATTGACTGTTCCAAATTGAACTACCCATGAACTATTTGTCTATGTCACTAATAGCCATGAGTCTTTTCCTCCAATATCTTATCATGTAAAGACCCGACATTTTAATTGTAAAAAGCTGGTCTTTCCTCATGAAATAACTTGATCAAATAATTTTTTTTTGCAAAAAGGTTTCTTAGAAAACAGCAGTACATTGCTTTCATGGCATAGAAAATTGCCTACCTTTGAGACACCACTCTTGGTCAAGGCCTCCTGGAGGAGAGTGAAGTTGTGCTTATAATCATCTTCACTTTCTGCATTTAGCTTCACTTTGGTCATATCAATTGAGCCAGGGATGACCCGGTCCATAATTTGACAGAGACATGCACCTGTTGGATCATACACAAATTCAGAAACCAGGCCATGCATGCAGGCCACTAGGTTTACTTGAATAACAGTACCTCTTTCAGCACCTCACATTTCCTACAGCTGCTTCAATTTTTTTTTTTTTTTTAATGTCCACTTCACCACTGATCCTGTGGATTGTAATTTTGTTCTTCATATCACATGATGAAAACAATAAAGTATCTTCAATCTTGAAAATCAAGCTTCCACGTTTTAATAATGGCAGTGAGAGTGAAGCAGCAGCAGAAAATATAAAGTGTACTCAAGTCTATCTTGCACTGACAGTACCTGAACCCAATTCCTGCACATCACTGAAGTCTGTCTTCAACAGGTTGTTGAACCAAGACACCAAATATGCACGGCTGGTTTTATCATAGCCCGGTTCTGGGGTCACCACCTCTGCAGCTGCCATCTTGTAGCTTCTAAAACAGATCAGAAATATTAAACCATTTTATGTATTTAGGTAAAAAATACTAAAATATTAAGTGCAACACTGTGGTCGTGATATTATATTGGTAGACTCTTATAAAATGGCAATATTCATTTGTCTTATAAGCACTGCAAGCATAAGGTGGTACAATATAATCTTATGCTTTTTGTACTGGTCATGTTTCTGTGAACATTACAGTAGAATTACAATATTACTATTACAATATGTTCATGAACTTATGAAAGTGAAAACTTTATTTCCTCTTGTTTGTGTTTCCAACTACAGTGCTGCTAAAATGTCAGCCTTACTGACTTTAATGGGGTGGGGGTGAGGTGGGGGTGGGGTGGAGGACTGCTAGTGGGTGGGTTGCCTAATCCTCTATTGTTTGTCTGCTGGCTTTTTGTCAATTATTATGGTGAAGCCAAAAGCATATCATGTCTACAGCTGTGTCTTTGAGTTGCATTTCATAGGTTTCTTCTCTTTATTACATCGCAGTAATAAACAGTGCTACATCTGTGGTCCTACAGTACACACCGGCCACGCTGTCTCTCCTCTTCCTCAATGTAAAGAAAGCTCCGGTGAAATCTCGCGTTAACCATCCATTTTTTGCCGCGAACCTTTCCAGCCCACAACTTTCACTTCTACTTGGCAAGGAAAGTTTAGCTTTACGGACATCCCGTGACATAACCCACGATGAAGTCTGCACGATTAGTCAGTAATTACTGTATTATACCGACCGGCATTGTCCATGTGTGTGGTGCGGGCTCGTCTTAAACCTTTATCTGTTATGGTACACCGGCTACAGCCTGGTGCCGAGTACTGAGAGCGACTTTAAGTTTATGTGGCGTTAGAAGAAAACTACAAAATCGCAGGCAACATGCAGAGTCGTGTTATAGAACAGTATCACGGCTTACTATGAACGCATAAGCACGATATTACATGAAGTGACAACAAGGCACGAAGTCAAGAAAACTGCAGTTAGCCTATTCTTACGAAGTCAACACCTCCATGCTGCCCTTCGGAGTCTGCTGATACCGCCTTTGTGTTTGCATGAGCCGGCCTTTGTGCCAGGAACCAGCATTGGGTTGGATTTAAGACAAACCGGGACAAAATGTAGTAATAAGCCCCGTTTGACCCTGCGCGCATCGCTAGTAAACAGCATTAAATAAGACAACGTGTGCTGTGGGTAGTTGGTTGTTGTGTATTGAACGTATCATAGTACACTTACCCCCGCTGTTCCCTATAGGTGAAGAAGAACACTGACTCAGAGCTTCGTCCTATAGCACATTTTCCAATAGGTCTACCGGACTCATGTGACGTCCCCCTATCCGGATACGGTCCATTGGACGGCCCGTACAATGGAGGTTGTCCCGTAATCGACTACGCCCGTAAATCACGTAGAGCAGATTCACGAATACGGCTGTAATACGTGTTAAAGACTCATTGGTGAACCGGCCTGACAAAAAAAAAAAAAGCGCCGCGTTGAATTTTTTTTTAAACATAGCTTTCGGGATAAATAACAAAATTATTAAAAGACCGACAATAGCAACATGTCACAGTTAACACGAAGTTGACATTTAAAGGCTAAAACACCGAACGACAGCTGTACCCGTCGGGGCAAAGCGACCGAACTCACAGGGGCCATTTGAGTGCAAGAAGAACAAACATGGCGGAAAAGTGGCCCCATAAAAGTTGCGTGATTCCGTTACGATGAAAATATACAGATTAGTTCTTGACATTACAAATTCTTTGATATAAGGGGAATTAAGTGTCAGCCGCGAATTAGCATAGAATAAACAAGTCTAAACAAAAGGTGTAAAAATTTTACGACAGTAATTTCTAACGGCTGCGCGTAACTAACCGTCGTAGTTACCGGGCCTCGTGGCGTTTCCCGGTTGTGCAGTTGTGGTCGTCGTAGTTCGTCGTAGTTTGTCGTACGTCGCAAACGACACCAAATCGTTTTCTACGATTACAACGTTTACAACATGATAGCGTCGTCATAAGTAAAATGGTAACTACCCTCAACGTGGCACAGAACTAGCAACGACTGAAACAGAAACAACTGAAAACCGGAGAGGCTGAAAATGGCGCCGGTTACGTAGTGTGTGGTATTGACTTCATATAACACAAAGGCTGAAAAGAACTACACAAAGGTTAGCAGTTAACTCCGAGGCCATTCACATTTGAAAAGCCCTTAGAAGTCAAAACTAACGCCACGATGAACCGAAAGTGAATGAGTGACTGCTGAAATGTCTTACCTGATGTTTTATTAGCTGGCTAATTCACTTCTGTGTTCCTGTAACATGGTAGCCTGTTCCACTTACGATTATCATCAAAGTTGGTGGAAGGGTAGGGCATCAGCCAAGAATAAACAGTACAATTTTGGAGATGCATTCATATATGTGTGGTCTGCATTTAAGTTCCTGGAAATGTATTCAAATCAGACTCAGCCGTTTCAAGTCGCTCAGTCAAAGTCCTGCTGAATGTTATTTTAATTTTTTTTAGCATATTCGGGAGGACAAACAGATAATTGCAATGTACTTGTATGAGTGATCCAAATACATTCTAAAGAGCTTATTTATCAACTGGACCTCACTGTCGACCCACTTGTCATAGCTTCAGTTCTTTTGCTCCATTTTCCAAATGATCAAAACACAATCAACGTGAGGCTTGTGTAAATGGAGTAAACAAGTTTGCAGCCACACACTGGCGTAAACATCAATCAGCATTTTTCAGCACATAGCCCCACACCTCAAGAGGAATCTGAAAAGTCCTAATTCCTGCTAGGTACTTTATTTCAGCGAAAGTTTGGGGTCGAGGAAAAGTCTTTTACCCTAGTAATTTTAGTGGAAATGTACTGAAGTTTTTCCAAACTTTCATATAAAGTTAAAGTTCCTGCAAAGATTTCTTATATTAGCTAATGTAGACAAAGGGTAAATGTCCCTATTAAGCCCACATACCATGTAAGCCCACTTGTGACTTCTGAGTCAAATTTTTTAAAAAGCCACATCACCATTTTTGCTTTGTAATGAAACTGCTTGTTACATAAATCATACTTGTTACTGTAAGCCAATCAGATTTGTTGATATTGAGTTATCATTCCACATGTGTCATGTGCTCCCAGGAGAAGTTGGAAAAAAAAAACCTCAGTGGTTTAGGTGCCCTCAGAAAAAAACAAAAAAACTTTTTTTCCCCTCATCTCTACTACTTTTGGTAAGTACTCATTTGTTATCAAATTTTAAGAGATTAATACTTTGAATAAAACATATGTTAGAATACTACTCAAATTACAAATATTTTTTTCTTTTGAAGTTAAAATATGGGTTTTAGCATGACAGCAAACAGCCCAGATGAGGCCTCAATACAGTTGCTCCATAGCATTGTTCATCGCAATGACATAAAGCATGATAACCATGTATAGTTTATAATTTTGTATGCAGGATATAATATTATGCTGTTAAATATACACATTTATCATCTATTTATCTTTATTAATTTATAAATTAACAATTTTATCAAGTGGGCTGAAAGGGGACACGAGCAAAAAAAAATCAGACCATTTGGGATGAATGAAAATGAGTATAGCCCATGTGTTTCAATGGAGATCTTCTCCCTTTTGACTTGTGAACCATTTTCGTCCCTAACTCTGACCTCACCTAATCAATCAGCTCCATAATTCAGAAAATTAAATACCCATATTTAATATCAGTGATGTTATATAGGTCAATTCATTCTGCATAAGCCTACATTCCACCCTAACATTTGCAAAAATTGAAAATCTGTACAAAAAAAGGATGAAAGCCATCAAAGACTTGATAGTCTAAGATGTAATATTTGGGTTAACATTTCTTTAATGCTGCTCCACAATGATTTTGTTTGTATTTAAACTGTGTTTTTCATTCATTCATTCATTCATCTTCTTAACCCACTTTATGTTGGGGTTGTTGGAGTTTATCCTAGCTACTGTGTTTTTATAGTGTTTTAAAAAATCAATTAAAGCATGTTGGTTAATTATAAATACTGAAATTGACTCATTTATTATCTTTATGACATTAATGTTGAACCTGGAAACTGTTTTTCTTCCAGTCCTTAGGTCTTCAGAAATCTGGATAAAAACATCTGCACTTTCACCCAGCTGGCTGGACCAGATATTTTGGCCAATTCTAAAAGCCAACAGTACAATGTAGGATAGAGATACAGACAAAATGACAACACATATTGAACAATTAAGTAATTTCCATTATAATTTTAATTTTGTTCATTAATAGTTTTCTTTCTACATTCCAAAGAAGACATGTAAGTTTTGCTTTTCCTGTGCTGACAATGTAGCAAAGAGCCTGATCACGCCTATTTCAAATGCCATTTACAGGCCAGAGGATAGGAGTTGAGAGAAAATAAAAATACCTATTGAGAGCTAAGAGATTACAGACTTTAATAGAACAAGTTTGGATTCTTAGGATTTTCA
>JAPQRP010000028.1:10693397-10706008 GCA_037367295.1 Apogon hyalosoma
CGTGTACCACATAAAATCGGTTCAAGGTCAGTAAGCACAACCAGAATTAATACATAAGGCGCACCGGATTATAAAGCGCACTGTCAGTTTTTGAGAAAATTAAAGGATTTTAAGTGCGCCTTATAGTCCGAAAAATACGGTAAATAGGTTATATTTGAAGGTAAATCTAAACAGTCTCACACATGTTATACTAACTGGCCATACACAGTGGCTAACAATATATGTAAAAAACAATGATAAATCATTTGTTAATTCAGGTTGAAGTTAGTTGCAGCTCCACAGGGAAAGTGCAGGGAAGTCCCAGGATGCTCCATCCTACATAAGACTGTACTAGTGCTTTGTTAATAAATTAATAAACTAACACAAATAATCGTTGATTATAAAATATCTCGTCTAGGCTCGTGGTAGACTATCTTGACACACTGGCAGGTTATTTAAATGCATAATCCTGTATGGGTTGTGTTTTTTTTAGCCCCAGTCCGTCCCTGTCCTTAAGGGCTGTAATCTGAGTGAGTTGAGGTCCGTGACCCTCGACCTGTAGCCGACATACTGTTTCAGACCCATGGGATGATCCGTCTCAGTGTTAGCAGTGGATTCACACTTTAAATAAAGATCAGAACGGCAAATGCAGAACTACCTCCAGGCAGAATGGGCTTAAAGCACAGCTGAGTGTATTAAGGAGCAGTGTTGTTCTCCGGTGTGGGACTGATGTAACCTACTGCAATGGGACCAAACTGATTTCCATGACTGAGTGTGTGTGTTGTTCTCTGCTTTGAACTAAACCACGTCTGGTTCTCTGTGTCTTCTGTGTCCAAACCAGCGCCAAAGGCCGCACTTCTTCTCTGTAAGATACTAGTTCTTCTGTCCTGGTGGGGATGCTGACATGAATGGGAAACATAAGCTGAAACAGAGCCCATTTATTCAGCATCAGTGTTTTATTTGAGCGTTTAGGCCACAGGTGTTAAACATGCGGTCCGTGGGCCAAAACCGGCCCACCAAAGGGTTCACTCTGGCCTGTGGAATGAACTGATTGATTGTTTATTTTGAAAATCAACATTTTACCCATAAAGACCCAGTGTTAGTTTTGTGACAGTTCCCGAATGAATTTTTCCTCTCTATTTAACCTTTTTTATATAATTTATCACCACTTATTATAAAATTATCCTCTGTATTTTACATTTTTTCAGTGTAAAATATGAATTTTCCAATATTTAATTCACTGATCAAGTAGATATTCCTAAAAACTCAGATTAAAGTTGAAGTTTATTATATCAGAAACACACAAAACTGAAGAAAAAGTAACTTTTACTGTAAAATCTATAATCTAAACAAATTAACCCATAAAGACCCAGTGTGACTTTTGTGGCAGTTCCCAAATGAAAATGTCTCTCTATTTAACCTTTCCTAAGAGATTTATCACCACTTATTAGAATATTACCCTCTGAAATTTGCTTTTTTTTCAGTGAATCATCTATTTTCCTATGTTTAATTGACTGATCATGTAGATGTTCATAAAAGTCAAAGGTTATTATATCAAAACAGAAAAAAAAACGGAAGAAAAGGTGACTTTTTCAGTAAAATATAGCATTAACTAGTGTCTCCATCCACTGTCATTTATCAAACTCCATGGGTTTAATGTTGTAGAAGACGACGGTGTTTCCACAGTAACTACAGAGCCTCTGAACATCTAAATAGGTCAAATCTGATGACCATGAAAAGAAGACAAACTGTATTTTATGCCAATTATGTACATGTTTTAATAGTATTAGTGGTTTACCAGTTATTAAACATTATAGATGAACAGATGCTTTTGGTCACCAGTGGCTGTTTAGTTCTTTAGAGGTTAAAATCAATACAACAAGAAAAATCAATATAAAAAAGAAAACATACTTGAAAAAGGACTATGAATTTGTGAAATTAAAATTATATTGAAGATACCATCAGGATGTTAGAATCATTTTAGTTCAGGTTCCACATACAGACCAATTCAGTCTCATGTTCATTAGTCCAGTGAAATACTATTCTTCTCTTTGCGTTAGCATAAAAACAACAAAATTACATGAAAACATTACATTTAGAAACTATCCTTCCACAAAAAACACGAATAACCTTGTTAAAATTGCACATATATGTCTTAAGACATGTCAGGTTGTTCATGTTTATTCACATTTTTAATGAAACTTTGTAGACGTAAACATTTCCATAATGTAATTGTATTTTATTCACTGTTATTATTTCACTGGTCCGACCCACTTCAGATCATATTGGGGTGAATGTGGCCCCTGTCCTCACAGGAATAGTAAAAATACATTTGAGTATTTTTTGGATGTCATGGCATTTGGGTGAACATGGCTCATGGTCAACTTCTCTATTCATTTGCTGTTTTTTTTTTTTTTTTGCTTTAATATGTACAAGATATTTCCGTGCAATGAGATGACATCCCTCCAAAATATGGAGTGGTTGTGAAGGGAACAAAGACGATGTAAATTATATGTTCCCTTTAACTGATTTAGAGAGAAACTAAGCCAAGCTCTATAAAGTCATCAGAAGACGGTAGTACATGTTCTAATAAAGAAAGAAGGAGAAGATGTAAAGCTTCCTGATCCTGTTTTCCATCCATGGAACATATGATGTTTTTTCATGAATGAGACTACAGACTAATTTAGTGTCATCATTACACACTGTTGGTTCTGTATGGGATTACCCTGGGACATAATTATCTACACAACAACACAAGCTAGTCATGCTATTCAACTATACATTTATATTATTTTCTATAACTTTGTTTTTTTCTTTAAACTCACTCACTCCTTTAAACTTGTAAGCTTTTGGCACAAATAAAAAATGGCTTTATTTGTTTTAAGTTGCATGTTAGTTACGTCTTACGTTGTTAGTAAGTTAGTAAATTGATACAAATTGGTTGAAAACGGCAGTGCACATATTACTTGTAGATGTTATTTGACTTTGTGTTGTTGGACGTATGACGTTTGTGTCATTATGATGCAAATAGATATGACACTGTCACATGTCCTTTTTTATTTATTTTTTTACTTTTTGTGGTTGTTATCATTTTCAGAAGTCTTTTTCACATTTTTAGTATTTGTTTTGCCTATTTAAATAATGATTTAACCAAATCAAATCTAAGAAAACAATTGAGAGATTAACAGATTATAAAAAATAGTCAATAGCTGCAGCTCTTCTTCAAAGTGTGCGTAAAATACAATTATAGAACTACACCTAAAGACTTACACTATTGTCCTACACACTTTCTGTCTCCTTCACCAAAACCACAGTACATCTAAACTAACCCTCCCCCTATTTACACCATTAAAGCTGCGTTTGATGTTCATCACCAAATTTCATCAAATCTGTAAAACCCTAGTGATAGCTCAAGTATCACGTATCTGTTAGTCTTTCCGTGATTATGCATCTAAATCACTTCCCTCACGATGAACAACTTCGAAGTGTACTCCATCACAAGCAGTCCGTTTGTTTCCATATCAACTAAAACCGAAACCAAACTGTCTCTCTGGCTTTTTCAGAATTCCAAGCAGCCGCAGTATGGTCACAGCAGCTACAAGAACCAGTGGACAGAGAAGTATAAAGGCAGGCATTTTTATAATGTTTAACCCATAAATACCCACTGCTACTTTTATCGCAGTTCCCAAATGAATTTTTCCTCGATTTCACTTTCCTTAAGTGATTTATCACCATTTGTTACAATATCATCTGCTGGGTTTTTGCATATTTTTCAGTTAAAATCGTGTATTTTTTCTATATTAGATGTTCATAAAACCTCAGATTAAAGTTGAGTGTTATTATATAAAAAAAAACTGGGAAAACTGCAAAAAAAAAGTGACTTTTTCAGCAAAGATATCAACAATTGAATGTAAAATCAAGTGTGTCCATCCACTGTCATTGATCCAACTCTATGGGTTTTACTGGTGAATCAATGCTGTAGAAGATGACGGTGTTTCCACGTTCACTACGGATCCTCTGAACGTCCAAATGGGTCATATCTGATGACCGTGAAAAGATGACGAACTGCATTTTACACCAATTATTTAGACGTCTTGACAGGATTTGTGATCGACAGGTATGACGCATTCAGATCAGTAGATGATTTTGGTCTCTGGTGGCTGTTTGGTTCTTTATGGGTTAAACCATTTGAAATGCGTGCATCTGTTGTCATGCATATGTAGAGGATAAATGAGCCTTCACAAACACTAATCGGCTGTACACACACTGGTTAGATACAGCTCATTTTTTACAGTGTTTTACAAAAATATCTAAGAACAGGACACCACTGTGGCATTAAACACATTTTTCTTCCACACAAAGAAAAGAAAATTCATCCTAATGTCCAAATGTCCTTACACTAATGAGTCTTGTCAGACACTGCCTAATTATTTCACTTAGATGAGATGACCCCTCTCCCCTCTGTAGACTCCAAAAGTGTAATCAGCTCCTGTCTTTTGGTGTATTTTGGCTTGATCTGCCTCTTCACTTCTGTCCTCTGCTCGTTGGCTGATATCAAGCTTTTTATTAAAAATCAGATATTACACACCCCCTGTGTTCTACCTCTGATGTGATGGAGGTTCTTCCCTGAGAGTTAATAGGTTTTATTTTTCTTTTTCACCATCATTTTTATGTGTGATAATATTCATATTATATTAGAGCGGTGCGATGACTGAGTCACATCAGTGTAAGAAACGGTGTAAAACATCAGTGAAAGCTGCCTCACCATGACTGAACAGGCAGCTACCACAACCCCATTAACGGGAGGTTTGAATGGAAAATGTTCTCATAAAAGCCTTTTCCTTTTTTACTCTGACAAAAGGAATCATCTGTTAGAACATTAAGTATTTTTTGGTGTCGTAAACATAAACAGTAAAAGAAGTTATTTCTTTTTTCGCTTCAATTTTCATTGTGTTCTGTAGATCAGGGGTCTCAAACTCATTTTCTTTCAGGGGCCACATTCCGCTGGATTTGATCTCAAGTGGGCCGGACCAGTAAAATAATAGCATAATAACCTAGAAATATCACAACTCCAAATTTCTGTCTTTGTTTTAGTGCAAAAAAAAAATTAAATTATGAAAATACTTACATAAAAGATGTGAATAACCTGAAAAAACTGAAATTTCTTTAGAAAAATAAGTGCAGTTTTAACAATATTATGCCTCAACTTGTCATTTATACATGTACATTATAGATCGGATCTACAAAGACGCTAAACACTTAGTAACAGGCAGAAAATTGTTAAAATTGTGCTTCATTTTCTTTAGACATTTCAGGTTGTTCATATTTGTTCTGGTTATTCACATTTTATTGTTACAGGATAGTTTGTAAATGTAAATATTTTCAGAATTTAATATTAATTTTTGCTCTAAACTAAAGACAACAATTTGGAGTTGTCATTATTTATAGGCATAATGTATTTTTTTTTCTTTCATATCAAACATATTTTTTTTGTAAGTTATTATGCTATTATTTCTGGAGATCGTATCAGTCTGTATGTGGAACCTGAACTAAAATGAGTTCCACATCCTTGACTGTGGAATTTTTGCACTTTTCAAATTCATCCCACGGGCCAGATTGAAACCTTTGGCGGGCCGCAATTGGTCCCCGATCCGCATGTTTGAGACCCCTGGTGTGGAGGAACCAAAAGAATGCATCCACATGAAACCTTAGAACCGACTGCTCTGCCACATGAAGGTGCCCCATGCATCATGTGTACCCAGAGGTGGGACCTGATAAGGTTTTATTGATCCCAATGTCCAATTAATATCAATTCTTCTCGTCTGTGCCATTAATCCTTATTGATTCCTAGTCAGGTCTCATTGTGTTAGATCTGGTTGAAAGGGTTTTTGCATGGAGGTTCATGGTGGGCTGAGCTGAAAGTAGCAACAGCCCATCATCCAAAATGGACAGAGGGGAAAAATATTTAAAGGTGAGGTGGGAGATGTTTTCCTGGAGCTTTTTTTTTTTTTTACTACATTGCTTAAAATCCCCTTCACACCCCGATTACAACTAATGAATTAAATGCTCTAACACACACACACACACACACACACACACAAAAGTCGTCATCTGTGGAACGGACAAGACTGAAAAAACACCATCCAATCATTTTGAGCGCCCACTTCAAATGATTAAATGGTGATGTGTCTATCAAACTCAACTGCCATTTGTCCCTCCCTCCTCTGCGCGTACCCCTACTTCATGCATGAATCACTCGTTCTCAGAGGCTTGGAGAACTGGTACAGGAAACGAAGCCAGAGCTCGGCTGGTTATATTAGCAATATTAGGATGTAAAGTTCACCGGAAAACTGTTTTGTCACTAACATAAATCAGTAGGAAATGTAACATTAGCCAGATAAGTGTGAACTGGGGCTGTTCTGTAAGAGCGGGGGTGTCGGAGGAGACTGGATGAGGTCTGCATGGATCCGAGCCGGAGCTGGAGCAGAATTGTTGCTGTGCAGCTGGTGTGAACCCTCGGAAAAAAGAATTGCTCATGCCAGTATTCTGGAGGCGTGGCTTCGGGGGATGTCTGAAGAAAGGGGTTTGGACTTTTGAATTGTTTATTGGAATTTGTAAAAGTGTTGGGGTTCTTAAGTGTTCTCCCTCTCATTTGCTTTTTCTCTCTTTACTCACTGATTAATAATAAATGTTTGCATCCACACCCACATCACTGTTAAAATGTGTTCTACTATGTAAGCATCCACACACTCTTTTCATGAGGGCTGCTCATTATTTTACTAAAGAGTTGCTGTCTTTTTTTTTTTTTTCTGAGCCACTTGTTTAGTGACATTAGATAACTACTTCTAAGCTAACCACAGTCTGAACTGTATACATCCATGTATAGCAACAGCAATATACTAATTAGTGTATATTGTCCTCATTCCCACATGCACTCCTGAGTTCTTCTCTACTCTGAAACGCTAAAACAGAAGTTTACTTTCCATTAAGGGTCATGTAAATTTAAAGTGACCTTTGTTTTCCAAATAAAATGACAGATTTATTTATTTATTTTTTCTTTTTTTTGCAGATAAGACTGAGCAATACTTTGGTTTCCTCATCAGTCTCCAATACCATTCATACAACCATATATCTTAACTCCTCAGTAGAAAATAAATGTTTACAGATTTGTTTTTGTTTGTTGACAGTGGTTTCCATGTCCTTACCTTTTTTCAAAAAGGCAAAACCACACACAAATGGGAAAAAAAAAGTATAATCTTTGACATACATTTTTGTACATTTATGGAAATGCACCTCCCGTGTAACATTAGGTACTGTTAGCTTAGAAATAAAATGCAAAGCAAAATCAACTAATTAACTATTAAGATGCATGTTTTTGAATTGTGGGAGGAACCGGGACACAAATGTCACAACAAAGGGCCCCAGCTAGCTATTCCTGGGTTATCTGTCATCAAAAACAGGTATATGTAGGTTAATTCTACTGTATGTGTCCTTGACCAAGATACTGATGAAGGTCTGGAGCTGGTCCCTGACGTCCTTCAGTGGAAGCTCACTACTCCCACTGTGCTAATTGTTAATGCTAATGCTAGGTACTGTGTGTTTATTAGGATTGAAATGCAGATCGAATTTCCCGACAGGAATAATAAAGTGAGTTAAACATAACCTGAAACAAATCTTACATAGAGAATGACTCCCCAGAGGATCAGTTTGTGGGTTCGGTGTTTGAAGGACGTCTGTAAAGGCCTGCTACTTAACGTCCTTTTTCTAGTCGCCTCTAACTAATAGCCTTTATAAATAGTGACAATGCATGGCAGATGCTTCACTGACAGTTATGGGTGTGTAAACACAGTGGACTGAATACAGAGAAGGAGTTGTCATGTTCATTTTCATGGTCTTTCTTTTAATGGTTTTGAAATGTGGCCTTTACAGTTAGAAAAACAAAGAATTCCCTTATTCAGGCCGATAACCTCGAGTAATGAAATGTGTGCACCTTGGAGTGGTGACACATCTGTGGAAAATGTTGAAGCATTAAAGGAGAAAACAGTCCTGTCACTGCTGATGTGTAATCGACAAATGAACCCAGATACTAACCAGAACCGTTTCTGGACTAACTTGTGAACTCAACTTTAACACAGTTTGCAGGTTAACGATGGGTGAAGCAAACGCAGAAGAGAAACCGACGCTCAGTCTGTTTCTGCACCGGTTGTGTTTATTAATTCTAATGCAGCTAATTTTTTTGACAAACTAACAAACAACGCCTAGCAACCTTTGAATTTCCTACTGTTGGAACATATTTTATGTGAATTTTTCCTGAAAAATGTGTTAATTATTACCATTGCATTGATGGAATGGAAGCATTTTCTGTTCACATATGCACTCTTCTGGCTGTATGGCTGACGTAGTTGGAATATGGGAACCACAAACCATTGGAATCCTATAGTTCTCATGGAAACCCCCACATCGTTTAGGGGATGACCACACAATGTATTGTTGGAAGTTTTTTTATTATTTTTTTTTTATATAAATAATATATCAAAGGAAATACATACAGAAATAAAGTGAAATAAAGCTACAAGAATATATAAAATATTATATATCTTCTAACGTAGACCCCCGATGGCCACGTTAAAATCAGCCCTTTAAAATGAATGCTTTTTGCGTTGTGTTGGAGTTAACGCATTAATGAGCGAGCCCAGACATGAGCCCCAGGATCATTTGCCACTGACCTGTACTTGGCTTCCACGTTTTAACAAGACCACTACCTGTTTGCCTCCTCACCTGCATATTCTTAATTTCCATCATTTACACCATGGTTTGATCCTACACCAGCCTGTAAATATCAGTCTAACCTTAAACCTTCGGCTCTGTGATGTGCTGAAGTCTGGATGTGCACATTTGACATGTATTTCATTTAAAGTCAACACCAACATACTTTTCCACTGTGGCAGACCTAAGTTTGCAATCAATGTTTCAAGCCAAATAGTAATTGATGAACATCTTTTTAAAATGCCAAACATTTAATTCCTCTGACACAAGTTGTAGCCTGAAGCAAATATATATATATACCATATGGGTCCTCTTGTCAAAGACTAAACATGCACTGCAAAATAAGTGTGTGGGAAATACCAGCCTTGTTTTAATTGAAAGGCAGGGATATGTGGGTTTGACCTGTGGTGCAGTGTCAGTATGAGTATAGCCATAATTGGGAAGAAGTCAAAGTTTGTATTTTATAGCCAATTTTTGTTTTTTTTAATAGGCTCCACACATTTTGGTTTATTTATGTGTTTTGATTTCACTTAGATGTTTCTTGTTAGCTCCCCTCTCATCTCCTTATTACAACCATCAAATGGGTACTGTGAAGATATGTGAAGACCTCAGTTGATGCAAACTATGAAAATCTCATTAAAAGAGAAGAATTAAACACACAGACACACTGATCTGTACCAAATGAGCAAATAGTGTCCTGTTGTATTCGCTGATTTGGAATGTGAATGTCAAAGGTTGTCCAGATTTCATTGTTTTGTTTCTCATGTTTGTTTTAGATAAACTGTTTTTTATCTGGTGCACAATGAATCCAACACCAAAAGATGATATTTAAGCACACAGTTAACAACTGTCACAGTCTGCTTCGCTGCTGTCTCCTCCACCACCTCATCAGCCTAATCAATTCCACGGGGTACTCCCAGCTGTGCCTAATCATCTGGCCAGTATATAAGCTGCCTCTCCTCACTCACTTATGGTCAGATTGTCTTTGTGGTATGTATGACTCTGCAGTGTTCTGTTTGTACCTGGTTCTGACCTTGCCAGTTCCTGACAACATCTCCTTGTCTCTGCCCTGGTAAACCAACCAGCTGTCTGTCTTTGACTATGAGATCTGCCTAGTGCATCCTGCTTCTTATCTGACTGTGACTGTGGTGTTTTCTGGCCCCCGGCTTCTCCTGTTAGCAACTGTGTTCTGGTCCGAGTCAGAGTCTGGTTCAAGCCGAAGCTAAAGTCTGCTTCCAGTCCATGTTCCAGCCAGACTCTGCTACTGGTCCCCTGTCCTGGCCCGAGTCCACTTCTGGTCTCCCATCCTGGCCCAAATCCAACATTGCTACTTATTAAACAGTGGGAACTGGTGAGAAAGGCCTGAGTTTAATTGAAATCTTCTTCTTCTTCAAATAAAGGCCTGAGACCTCATTCTATTGAGGTAAATAAAGGCTCTAGACACTATTTGTGGAAATATGCCGTTTGTATGTGAACAAATAAATCATGACTGACCCAGTCATGTTAAACACCAAGATGTTATTTTAATTAAATGATAAATGTTTGCCCATAGACTTGTTTCCCAGCAGTAATGTTTGCTTTGTCTGATGTTTAATTAGTGCAGGGTAGTTCACAGACCTTTTAAGTCATCCGTGACTGACAGTAGCTGGGTTTCCATTACCCTCAGAGATGTGCAAAATGCAAATTGCACAATAGAAAACTGGTAATGGAAACACCGAAATATCACAAAAACGGTCAAAGATCGCAAACAAGTTTTTACGCTCTCATGATGTGTTTTTTGAGATGCTTGATTATAGAAGTATAGCGAAAAAGTGTAATGGAAACACATTTTGGGCATTTTCGCACATCTGTGCACGGTGGTTTTGCTCAAGTCAGACGTTTCAACAATAGGGTAAACATACCTTATAAACCCACATGTAACTTCTAAGTCAAATTTTTTAAAAGCTACATCACCTAGAAGCTATTTCTTCTAATGAAGCTGCTTGTTACACAAATCATTTTTTTTACTATAAGCCAATCAGATTTGTCGATATTGAGTTATCAAAGCACATGTGTGATGTGTACCTGCTGCTCCCAGGAGAAGTCGGAAAAAAAAAAACTTCAGTGGTTTAAGTGCCCTCAGAAAAAGACATTTTCCCCCTATTTCTACCTCTGCTTTTGGTAAGTACTCATTTGTTATCAAAAATTGAGAGATTAGTGTTTTGAATAAAATGCATGTTAGAATATTACTCAAATAAATACTTTATCTTTTGAAGTAAAAATGTGCATTTTAGCATGACAGCAAACAGCCCACGAGGCATCAATACAGAGGCTCTATAACATTGTTCACTGCAATGACATAAAACATAACCATGCATAGTTTATATTTTTATGTGCAGAATATAATATTATACTTTTAAATATACACATTTATCATCTATCTTTAATAATATATAAATTAACATTTTTATCAAGTGGGCTTAAAGGGGACATGAGCAAAAAACTCAGACCATTTAGGATGGATGTAAATGATTAAAGCTAATTACTTCAGTGTGAACAACTGATACTTTTCATGTTATGCTAGTGCAGTCTACATAGATTCATGTATTTTTTTTATTTTTTTAATTTTATGTGTGCAGAATAAAATATTCTGACTTCTAACCAGAAATTCACCGATGCACCCTTTAATATTGGAAGCAGAAAAGTATTCACTTTGCAGGAAAGTGTTGCTGTAGGTTCTGTCTGACATCTGCATGCAGCACGTCAGTGTGTCTCTTGATTAACACAGTTCATAGAAGGAAGCCACTCTGAGAGCTATTGTAGCTCTGTGAAGGTCTCTCACATAAACCCATGTGGATTATACGGAAACAAAATCCACCAAGAATAGAATATGCATCCACATAACAGGACTGTGTGCTTATGTTATGGGATTAGCAGCTTGGAACTGTATTTAGAATTAACACTACTGGATTTTATTTTTTTTTTATATTTAGCAGGATAGAAAACAGGATGTAGTTATAATGTGAATCCAACCTAAAATAGACTTTACATTTGCAATCCTAAAATGATGGTAATACAACAGTTTAGGACTGAAATGAGAATTAGACACAAACACAGTCTTGTTGGAGACACAGGACCGCTGCTTATTATTGCAATAATGTTGTCAAAATGAATCTTGTTTGTATGCATTCAGTGTCTTTTAATGCTGCAGTCTTCAATAGAATGCTCTATGGCAGCCATCTTGTTCTCCAGCCAAAGTGTCACATGTAGCAGCCAAATGACGGCTCAAGACTGTGGGTCTGAATACGCGCTCCCTGTTTATGCCTGGGAAAGAGACAGCAACACAGACACATCAGACAGTTCTAATTTACTCTTTAGTGTTATATTCAGAGCAACAATGTGTAATCATGAAATGCAGTAACTCAGGCTGGTATGCTAAATTAACTGTAGCCGCAGCTAGCTTAACCTAAAAATGAGAAACAGAAGAAAAGGTACTATTCTGTTCTGTTTTCTGTAGCATTGTGTAAAGTACTGGAAAGTCCCACTTGAGTAGAAGTACGGGTACACTACCAAAAATGAGTTTGGTAGAAGTTCAAGTCACCAACTGCAATGTTATTCACGTTAAAGTCTTTAAGTATCTAGTATTTACTGTACTGAAGTATATCAGGTAATCTGCAATTAAATGTACTCAAGTAATGAATGCAAAAGTACAAATAAATGTTAAAAACAACCAAAAGCAGTCAGAATTTGGAATATTAACCCTTTGGCCGCCCCATTTTTTTTTTTTTCTGATCATTCTTCATTTTTGGCCTCCTTAATTCAAACAGTTATTGTATAAAACTGTTAGGAGACAGAGGTATACTGTGAATTAGAATGTATAGTATATG
>JAPQRP010000028.1:10706108-10767508 GCA_037367295.1 Apogon hyalosoma
CATGAAGTGGGCTTATTTGGAATACCCATGGGCTTAAAGGGCTTAAAGGGTACATTAAGTACCCATTAAGCCCATGCTAGACTTCTGACATATTTTGATAAATTAAGCAATAAAAACATTAAACAATGGTATAAATTAATTTTTGACACTTCAAATGAGAGATTAGACAATCATTTTAACGAAAATGTTCTCACTTAAATTGGGGTGGTATATATTAAAAATGTCTGAAAAGCAGATTTGGTGGGCTTTATAGGTACTTTTAGCCTAACAAAAAGTTGTAATGCCACTGACAGCCACTGGGTGGCTATGTTTGTCTCCAAAAATCCCTGCCTACCTTACACTTACAATGAACCTCTCTAAAAATATGGCATCAGTACATTTTGCCAGAAGTCTTTGTGGTCTCAGTCTTTTTATATGGACCCTCTAACAAGTGATTTGGTGTTTTTTTTCTCCATTAATCCAATCTCAGGGCAAATAGACGACTTTGTCTACCATTTTGGGCTTTCACTGACAGTGTTTAAACCTAAATAAAATCCTTCAAGTTAGGAGTACAATCTGGACTTTCTTTTCCCTTAACTCTTCAGTAGGTAGATCTTCTCTTTCACCAACACTGAAGTCAGAGATCTTGGGCTTTTAAAGGTTGGTGACCACTGCCATAGACTGTATATAATCAGTGGCTGGAGGAACCATGACATTATCTATTGGTTCCATGAATGTTGAAGCCAAGAGACTGTGATTTGCTTTTTTGCTGCCATAAGTGAATATATTTTTGACAAAAGATATGGAGCTGTGAGAATGCAAAGGGGTCATAGAGTCCTGATCTTTCTGGTTGTGTCCTATGCTGGGGCGCCATTGGGGGGGGCATGACATTCATGGAGCCCAGCATTTGTGGGGGGGCCATAGAGCAGAGGAGGGGGTCCAGTTTATACAGGCTACAAGTTGTGAAAATTTCATGTCAGATCCACTGTATAAGAGAGGCAAAGAAGTCGGATGTTGAAAGAGTGTTAGGTTTCAGTTTCATTTTCACTGCTAGCATAAGTGATGTTATGCATGATCAATAGCCCCTTTTACACAACACTTCTGTTCCAGGAATATTTTAACTTTATTCTGGAATGACATCTGTATAAACGAAATGGTGGGATCATTTGATCCCATCTCTGTCACGGCTGTGTAATGCCTCTGGAGGTAGTAACAGAGATGTGATAAAGGTGGAATCACGATTCCAGAATGCTATGTAAAAGGAACACCTCTCATTCCGCAACCAAGGTCTGACGTTTTGATAATGTATTGCATGTGCAACCCCCACGCCGGGGAGGTTTTAAAAATGAGCACTGGCCGTGTACAGTAAACAAACATTCAACCAGCAAGATGTCGAACTAGGGAGACACCGATATCCGTGAACTGTTGTCACTTTGGGCAGAGGACTCTATCCATGCTAAGATTTGTGGAATGATGAAAGACGGGCCAACTCTGGAGAGGTTAGCAGAACTGCTATACTTGGGGAATTTTTGACGCGCAAGTTGTATGTCACACTATATGCTGTTCTGTGTCACCTCCCCTTTGATTCCAGAACGCAGGTCCGCTGTGTAAAAGTCCAGCCTGTCTCACCTCTGTTACTCTTCTGGCTTGGCTGTGGAAATAAGTCAATGGTGGCAAAAAAAGTGGGATCACATCTCACTTTTTTTCCAGGATCTCTGTGTAAAAGTGGCTTATGATGAGAGAGAAGTAAATTTTTGGTCACCTTTGAATTATGCCATCATTTACATATGATATTTGTGAGTTGAGAGCAGTCCATTGAATGATTAAAAACTAGATGTTTCTTCACTATCTTTGCTACAAAGCAGAACTTTCTTAGTTCATAAAATTATCTCTTAAACTAACAAAGATCCTAATTTGCATGTGCAATCTAGAATTTTGCGTGTGGGGTTGAACCACGGTTTGTGGGTTATTTACTAAGATTGCTTGTGCAAATGATAACAGGTGCAAAGTCTTGGAGACCACCCTATTTAAATGAGGATTTTGCGTGCACTACTGATTGTCGTCATGGAGACAATACACTGGAAAAACTGCTCTGGGATACACCAGCATTAATGGCAACAGTGCGCTGGAATGATCCAGACACAAGGAAATGTAACGTTGCAAGGAGTTTTGTCATAGAGGGTATTGCATGACTCATTCATTCATTTATTTTTTTATTTGGGGGGGGGGGTGTTGGATTGAATGACTGT
This sequence comes from Apogon hyalosoma, assembly GCA_037367295.1. Taxonomy (NCBI): domain Eukaryota; kingdom Metazoa; phylum Chordata; class Actinopteri; order Kurtiformes; family Apogonidae; genus Apogon; species Apogon hyalosoma. The sequence continues at coordinate 10,708,337 of JAPQRP010000028.1, forward strand.
TAGGCGCACATAATTTTGTCACACTAGTCTAATGTTGGTGTGTATTTTTAATCACAATCATCAGATCAAGTGGAAAAGAGTCCTGTAAAGTGTGTGTGTGTGTGTGGGGGGGCATCCAAAAATTACAATCATTGAATGACCATCGAGAGATAAATTTCTATGTCTCCTTCTTGGATAATAACCACAGCCATGTGTGCACATTTACGCATTTAAACCGTTTACACCTCCCTTTGACACATGTTAAATATAGACAGTTTCTATGAGCAAAATTGCTTTTGGGTTTGATAAATTACTTTAGTGCACACTGTTAGTAAATCAGTTTGTACATTTTTTTGCATGTGCAATGAGTTTGCACATGTTTTAGTACACTCAAAACTTTAGTAGCGCTGGCCCTTAGTGTGCACTCTTAGTAAATCAGTTTGTACATTTTTTTGTGTGTGCAATGAGTTTGCACACGTTTTTCACATGTAAACCTTTAGTAGGACCGGCCCATTATGTGTAAATAGTGGCACAAGTCAAAGGAGATCAAAAACTACTTGTCTCTGTATGTTGTCTATAATGCAGTTTTTGCTTTTGTTTGGGTTTTTTTTCTGAAATACCAGAGGGGGCAGGACTCTCAATTAAATAAAATTTTATTTTTTTAAGTTAACTTGTATTTAACCATGAAATCTCTTTTTTGAGGGAGACCTGGCCAAGAGGCACATTGGTACAATGCAAATCAATGGCCAGTGGTGAGGGGTCATGAGTGACCTAATGCTAAACACTAGCATAGTGACATAATAAAATGGTAAATATCACCAAGGATTGTCTAATAAAGTCAATCTATAGTCTTAGTCAATGTCAGGAATTTAGTTGGAACCATCGCTAACATCAGCTGTGTTCCACCTTTAGGGTACTTCCTCATTTGGCTTGATTTTAGAGATGACATCATTGCCCTTTGGTTGATACAGAACCAATTATTTTGTCAGTCTTGATTCCTTGATCAGTCAACCTTGGTCTCACAGCACACAGCTCGGACAAAGGTAGGTTTCCCTAAGATTTAGCCCATTTTGGCACATAGGCTACTCAAGATGCAATCAGCGCAGTGCACATGTAAATGCAGTAAATGTGAGTGTGAGGTCATACAGCCTCATAAAGGTTGGAGAAAAAATATGAGACAATATTCAGATATAAAATATAAATTGCTCCTGTAGCAGATGTCTATTAAGGCTCCATACATTTCAGGCCTGGCTTGTTGGCTATGACTAAAATGATTAAGAGCATTTTCCTGTTACTCATCATATGCTGTAGAGATAATGGTGTTTGGAGTCAGTGTGAAGGTCCATGAGTTAATGTGTCTGAGGCTGAATTTATATTCAATCTGCAGTGTTGGTATAAAAGTAGGTGGATTGTTACAGACACAACCATAAACGCTACACACTTGATGACTGTGTTGCTAGGGGAGCTTCCATTCTTGGCACAGTATTTATGGACTGATACTGAGGTTTGATGTGAAAATACCTTAACAGTGTGAAATATCGCTTTAATAGTGAGAACAACACATTGTCCCTGAGTAAACTTTATGACGCCATTATGAGGAGAGACTCCAGGGCTTTGCGACACAATCTGTAGTGAGTATGGATTCACTTCAGAGGTAGCCTACAGCAGGGTCACAGGGGTCAGCGTTGGCTTTGTGTGTGTGACCAGCTTCCCACCAGCCCATCCTCCCAAAGGGCAGGCAGTGAAGTCAGAGAGGACGCACATTTCACTCCTTGCAGCTCACAGTTTGCTGGTCAGTGTGTTGATGTTTGTGTGCAGCATTTTTTTTTTACATTTACTCCAATGATCTCAAAGGCTCCTGTTAACAACTCTTAGTATTATGGCTTTAATTTAAATCATTTCCTTTCTGGTTGACAAAATTGTGCTGTCTTTGGGTTTGGTGTTGACTGAGCTCAGAGAGGAATGTTGAGGAAATAATACTGCAAGAGGCCTTGGGCTGAAATGCATCTATTTTCTTTTTGCTGTCATACGGTATTAAACAGTATTACACACTGAATTCTGAGTGCTGACAGCTTCATTCATAGTTTTTGTGATTTTTAGGGGGGTCTTCAGCCACCACACTCTAAACTTTGATTTGAGCCTGCCAGATCTTTTGTTTGAGCAGGAAGACAGGTTTAGCCACTTCTGTCAATGATTAATACAAAGGAAAAGAACACAAACATATGTGGTATGTTGTAATGAATATGATCTTGCCAGAGTTTTATGTTATCATAGACTAATTAAGATGTGATCCTGCTCACATCTATAGCAGCTTTTTCATAAACCCTGCAGTATTATGACAACTTAATTCATAAAGCCATGAGTCTGTGGCATTAACATATAGTTCAGCAACTTCAACAACTGTCTCCATTTCTTGTAGATTCACTGACTGACTGATTGTGTGCCATTAAACATGTTTTAAAGCATAATATTTTCCATTCCGCTGCATTTAAATTGATAGCAGTATTAATCCTCTTACCTGTTGTGGGATTTTAGAATTTACTTCACAACACTGAACTGACTTTAGCATGAATTCATGGCTCAAGTTTCTCTTCTCAGTTTAGTTCAGTGGTTCCCAACCTTTTTTGGCTTGTGACCCCATTTTAACATCACAAATTTCTGGTGACCCCAGACATTCAAAATGGAGACATTTGTTTTGCTAAAACAAATTGGTTTTTGATCATGTAATAGTTTGCTATATTATGTTGCAAATGTTTAGAATGTTTTAGATTCTACTTATTATACTTAAATTTTCTTTCATTTTACATAAAAACAAGTGGAAATCAAGCTACTATGATCAAGTTTATGACCAGATAGACTCAGGGATTAATTGTAAAAAGATTTTCCAGTCCATTTTTAGGCAGTAATGGAGAGAAATGTTGCCAAGTTACTGTAAGTTTCTATGTGTGAGTTTCATTTTTTTTTTTTAATTAAATGAGAAAATGAAGAACAAAGTGTCATAGCAACCACTATTACACACATTCAACACTTACTTCATTTAATTCACAATTTAATGTTAACCTGAACCTGAAAAAGATCTTAACTAAGCTCCATTCAGTGTCATTTGGTTTGGGCAGAGAGCAGAGAGGGAATAAGAAATGGTTTGAGAACAAGGAAGAAAGCTCTCAAAAGGGGCAGAAAATGGAGACAAAGGTCAACAGGAGCATTTAGAGGATAAGACTTTTGAGGATGGAGTCTGACAGGTGCAATCACATGTGTCACACAGCCATGGCAAAGTGGATGTCAGTGCAGCTGTGGGGGGCCACTATAAGCATGTCACAGCCAATCAGGAGTGCAGGGTAAGAGCTGTGGAGTGTTTGAGCAGCAGAGGGTGTTTGTGTCTCTCCACGGTGAGCCCATTACGATCGAGGAAAGCTGTACTGGCATGATCGAGGGAACAAACACAGGTGGCGCTGACAGATCCCATGCGTGTGAGATGGAGTGCTTCATCAATGCGTTTGCAATTTCCAGGACAGCCATTTGAAAAAGGACAGATCAGTTAATAGTAATACAACTTACCTTGGATATTTAACCTGTGCAGCTAACAGAATTCACTATATCTTTTCTGGTCATGCCTTCTAGTTCAATCAACAGATGTTGTGTCAGAGATAAAGGTTTAGTTATGCAGCAGTTAGGGCACTGGGGTCATGCATACAATCTGCTTTTGTGTAGAGGTAACAGGCTTCCTCTGGGCCCCTCACAGCCTCAAACCACAGGCCAAGGAGAAGAAACAAGTTCAAGAGCTTTTGTGGGAGGGGTTTTATGATAGATATGCAACTTCTCTAACTTAGTTTATAATCCACCCTTCAGCAAACAGCAAACATAATACAGACAGCTTTTTTTTTTCTTTTAACAACAAACCAAACAAGGTAGAACCAGACAGGACATTTGGGCTCATAGATAGATGCTCACAGGTGGCAGAACCAGAGATTACACACGCACATCATACAAACCCTCTTACAAAAACCAATGTATGACATGAAAGGGTCCCATATTTTACGAAACACATTGCCGCTGTTATGTAACGTCCTTGTCAAATAGTCTAATGATGCCTATTCAAGTATAATCCTGCACTGCTGTGTTTTGGATTGGACTTTGCCTGTTGTCCATGTCAGAACACATTTTCTTGCACAGAATGTAAGCATCCTTTAGAGCTGCCTTTTATATTTCCAAGTCATAGTGGAATTTGTTATCCCAAGATGCATATACAACGGGTCACACTCTGTAGCAACAAAAAGGAACTACTGATTTTTTCTTGATCTGGGAGAAGCAGCGTCCTGACCTATGTCTCTACATTTACTATTGCTCAACCAACTCTTCCAGGATAATATGTTACCACTGAATGATTCTGCAAACCACAGATATGTATAGTCATAGCATTTCTGCTTCATTTCAACATTTCTTGATATGTTTTGGTATTTTGAGAATGAAGCTGTAAAGAATAATATATCTGCATCACTCATAACCAAATCATTATTAAACTTTTTATGAGCTTGATTGATGTTTAAAAAAAATCAGGATTTGGTTTCATCCAGTTAAAGAAAGCAAGAAATTAATCTTAATGTATTATATATTCAAAACAATCAACAGTCTTTTCCAAATCTAAAACAAAGAGTTTGTATTGCCTAAACTGAAAAACATACAGACAATTGATGGGAACTGAAGTCCCTCGCAGCCTATCCTGTCTATTGAGAAAAGCATCATCAGTGACAAATTCTGTTCAGATTATACTTATATGTGTGTTTTGCAAAATGAACTCCAACAATAACGGCTTCAAATCATAGAGACCGAGAAAGCAACAAAATGAAAACAAGAATGTGCATTGCATTTTAAATCATTCATTATTAAGTTCAGCAGTAAAAAAAACATCCAGGGCTAGTGTTATACAGCTGTCGCCTACATTGTCAGATGTCTTGAATGTCAGTGTTTATCAATGTGATCATCTCTATGAAGAGCAGGTGTTTTTGGAAGGCCCAGAAGGATGTGCTACTTCCTGTGTATCGGTACTAGCGTCCTTTTAGTAGCAAAGCTGAGGCGTACCTTAACTCCTGGGTAAGGGCCTCACCAAGACACACACATGTTCAACACTCATTAATGACATACTGTTAGATGTATGGGCAGAGCAAAGCTTTTGTGTATCATGTGCAGAAATAAAATGAACACATGTACTTATTTCAATGGCTGCCCTCCAACATATTTCCCCGTTCCTTATAGTGTGTGCTCATTTACACCCCCTCATGGATTTACAAAGAAAATGATAGTGAAAGAAGGGTGGAGGCACCGTCTGCAGCTCATTGACACTAATCCAGTGTCAATCCAGAGCACGTGGGGAGGGAATGAGCTCGCACTCTGGAGGAGAAGGGTCTGCAGTGTGCCAGAACTGTGGCCCTTATCTCCCTGTCATTGTCCCTCCCTCCTTTCTCTGTGCTACCCCCTCTCTTCATGATTAACCACACTCATCGCCCTCTATGGTCCGTCGTTTCCTGTTACTTAGTTACCAGTTGCCATGATTTGCCTGGGCCGCTTGTGTTTCCATGGTGACTGTGCCCATTCTGTCGTCTCCTGGCTGCCTCTTGGCTGTGCTGTCCCAATGGCCTGTAGCCACCCCGGGCCCTGACCCACAGCTCCCTGCCTCCCTGCTTTCGTGCTCTGTGGTCCCATAAGGCTGTCAGTGTGTGTTCACGTCGCACTGCAGCCCCTCACCATGCCAGGCTGGTGATCCAACTTCTGGCTGGTCCGTGTTGTGACTGACTGAGCAGACAAAGACAGAGTTGATATAATAGACACTAAATATGCAGTCAGCAAGCTCCCTCTTTCCTTTACACAGCTACATCTCATCACACATCAAACACAACATGAGTGTTTGAAAAGAACAAAACCACTGTAATATTTTCCTGAAAGGGTGGGTTCGCCCCAAATTATGAAAAAGAACAAAAACAAATATTTTCTGTCATGCCTGGTGGTTCAGTCATTCTTTTTGTAGTGACACTGAAATACAGCTAAAAGACAAAAGAAACATATTTCCCAGATAGCACTGGCTAATATAAGTAGACCTCACAATGAATAGTTCATAATGGGAATAGTTTCTCATTGAAATTCTTGAGTTTTGTGGATGTTCTGAGGAATTGGGACCATTTAGGAAGACACACTGCTACTGATGATACGAATGGCATTTTTAAATAATTTGAAGTGCTACAAATACTGCTGTTTTGTAACTTGCTCTGCAGCATAACTCTCAAAGGCTTACATCTTGAAGACTTTGAACCAACATTAATTCTATTATAGGACTTAATTGGGATAATAGGCTACTATGTGAAAAGAGGCTTATATTTACAAATTTCAACCTAAATGCTCATTTTACAGCACACACTTACAAAATGTACAGTTAAATCTGATACAGAGGTGCACTGATGTGTGGACATGGGTAGGCCAAGTCCGGATACAAGGGGTGACACAAAGGATGCGCAATTTTCAGCTTCACCATCAGGAGGCAGTAGTCATCAAATTGTCACTCAGACTTTATCACGCTGGGAGATCAACAAGGGCTGAGCAGGGTAAACTTGTCAACCTAACTGAGGCTGATTCACCATCACTCCCCTTCAGTTTGTCTGCCTCTCATACACTTATTCAGTCTAACACTCACTGCTCTGTGTCAGTCTATTTCTCTCCACAAACACACACACCTTTAAGCTGTGTGTAGGTTTTTTGCACACTGGTGGAAAACAGAGTTTGTTTATTTACACTACAACTACATGAGTTCTCTTTACTGTAAGACCTGCAAACATATTTTTTTGTTAGTGGTGTAAATACCCCCAAGGAGAAAACTTTGAGTTTGGCAGTTTAAGTAAGTGATATCATGCAGAATGGAACATGTGCAGAGCATTTAACAGCAGAGAATTTTCACCCACTGGATGCAAAAGAAGGAGCTGGATGTACCAGTGAGTTAATGCAGAGGTTAGTGAGGTACAGGTCAAGGACAGGATGGGTGTGAAAATGCTGTCATGGTGCCTGTTCATCTAAATGAGAGGTTTTATTTTTGCATGTGGGGTCTTTCAGTGTGAGATGTTTCTTGCTGTGGCCCTCCAGGATAGGAGTTGTCCACCTCCTGGTGAAAGGGAAGCTCTCAGAGGGGGATTGGGAGCATAATTACAGCAGTTTTGCCTCATTAGGAGTGAGGAGGCGTGACCCTGCCTACAGGTCCGACAGCTGAACCGCACGGATGGTGGCACTGAGAGATCATCTCTGCTCAGTCAGTGGAAGAAAAGCAATGGAGTAGTACAAGAGACTAGTCTGACTGATTGCTGTACTATATGTGTGTTTTGTTTAAAAAATCTGAAAGAATTCACCCTTTGCTGCCTGAATCTCTTTAAAATCGGTGTTTGATCATAGCACTGTAGAAACATGTGCTTTAATCTAAACCTTAATAAATTAGCACTGAGATGTTTCCTCCCCTGAGGGATGGGGAGCCCTCCAGCTCATCCTGCATACAGGCCAGTCCTGAGAGAAGATACAGCCCAGACCAAATGATGAAATGAAATGAAATATCAAGCAAGGGCCTCGGCCATCCACCACTAAAAACACAAACACATGTGTGCTCTCAGTTTTTTGGGGGGTTATAGAGCGTGTTCTTTATTCAGTCAGGGTGGGGCTTTTGTCCAGCATTCCGTTGTCTGAGTCAGGATGGAGAGATGAGGACGGGGCATCCCACTCACCCTCTGCACGGCCAGAGACACTGCTGCGCTGCTGTCATGGCAACAGCAGCAGTCACCACCACCACCAGCATGGGCCTATGATGCACAGGCCAGGAGGAGTCACAGTCAGGCTGCACACGCACAATAAGAGCACAATACATAGGCCAGAATAAAAAAAAATATACATATATATATATATATATATATATATATATATATACAATAAACACAGAGCCTGTAGTTTGTCTTTGTGCAAACATCTGTACAGTGTTCACTGAATAAAAGCAATGCAACAGTAATTTAGGGATTGAAGTGGGGTGTTACATTTTCTTTCCCACCAAAAAATGCAGTGAAGAGAGGTTTTTCTATAGACCTATTGTGGTGGATTAAAGTTTCACAAGAGAGATATTAAATTATACTGTGCGGCTGTGCTTTATGCGTTTTTACTATATTTACAAAGTAGACTAATCATTGTGGGGTAATGACAATTTTTTTAAAATAAAATTGTCATAATTTTTTTTTTTTTTTTGTAAAGATGATTTATTTGAACGTACTTTGTTTTGTCTGGGGTTATTTGCTTTATGAGTAAAAAAAAAAAAAGAAAAAAAAGAAAAGAAAAAACTTTCAATTTATTGTCGTTAATACATGGCTGCTCACAATAAAAAGTGTTTCCTGGTCAGAGAAGTGTGTTCAATGTTTTCCAGCATATTCTTGAGGCACTATGAAAGACATTCCACCCCCACCCTCCTTCACCTTCCACGTTTTCACATCGGACATTTTCTCTCTGCCACTTGCCAACATAACGCTACTTGTAGCCTATACCGAAGCTTTGGTGCAAATCAAGCCAGTTACCAGTGTAATGCAGCGGCGAGTGTGTGTTTTACGGGATTGTGTAGCTGACAGTGCAAGCGCAAATCCCATTCAAACAGGTGTGAGGAGCAGAAACAATCCCAGGTGGCGCATGTCGATCGGATATGTGGCCATATAGGAGCAGATTGTGAGCATCTTCACGCTTTTTAAGGCTTGAGCAACCCGCATCCGAAAATAGTGTTGGCTGTTAGAAAGTAGGTCGATAGGAACCGAGAGCGACGTTTGTTTCCACGCTTTTGTCTGTGTTCTTTGTTGTTTAGCGAGGACTGTGGTTTTTTTCTCTAGCCCGAGCGTTTTACGCACAGGTGGGAGATACCCGCTCAGCATAGGACAGCCCCCCTTTCTGCTCCACAGCTGATGATGTGAGGAAGTGACATTTTTCACCGCTGCGGTTCGGGACAGCACTGCTCCTCTGCAAACAGGTGTGCTTCTGTCCGGGTCACTTCTGCTGAGGAACACAGGGTGGGAGCGTCCCAAATCCTGAGCCAAGTGTCTTCGACGCGGGACAGCGGAGATCACAGGAAGAAAACCAACCCGTTGGAGGCTGTTCTTTATTAGCCTGGGCGCTTTGAACGGGATCAGACAGAGAGAGGGAGAGAGGGAGAGCGATGGCAACGAAAAAGGCGTGCGTGGATGCGCCCAAAAGGAGCCGGAGTCCGGTCGTGTTGGAGGCGGAGATGTTCAGTGAATTTCAGGACTGGTGTCTCCGGACTTATGGAGACTCCGGTAAAACAAAGACAGTCACCCGGAGAAAATATAATAAAATCATGCAGACACTGTTGCAGAACGAGGAGCCGGATGGCGTTTATGTCGACAACAGCCACATCAACGCCAAATTCAAATTTTGGGTGAAGTCTAAAGGATTTCAGGTCGGGAACAACGTTTTGGGAGAGCACAACAAGAAAGGAGCTCCGGGGAAACCCGTTCTATATGTCCCAGTCAAGTCAACGGTAAAGTGTGTGTATGGTGTGTGTGTGTGTGTGTGTGCATGTATGTGTCTAAGGGAGATCGAGAGAATGTGCGTGTACACGCGCACGAGATGTCCCGTTGCCGCCTGTAAGTTGCCATTATATCTTGCTGTACACATGCACCTGTCATATGTATAAAAGGCAACTTATAGTGTTTTTAATGTCTTATCGTCCCGGCTCGCCCTCATCTTTTCTCGATAAAGCGTCACTTTGTCCACATCCCAACCAGAACAGCCCTACTCTCATCCCTTGCTGCCATAGCAACGCCGGTGCCTCCTGGCAATCGCAATTGTAAAAGGTAGGCTATCATGCATAGCCATCTCGCCAGTGAGGTTGAAGTCCTGTCAGTGGCATGCTGCCGGGTGCAAAGCACGAGATAATTGGCTATTGACAACATTTAGGTTGAACCGTGCTGTTTTGGTCTCGTGCAACCCGGTATGGTGCTGAGCGCGTGCGCGTACTTGGATGCAACGGCATGCTCGCGGGTCGGTTATGTCAGTGTACTTCGGTGTGATCCTTGAGGGACTACAGATTATCAAAGCCAGTAGCTTATAGAAGATTCCACATTCACCTCTGCACCGTGGGGCTCAGCGGGGCTGATTGTCAGTGATTTATCAAAGGACCCCAACCCTGTCCCATCTCAGCCGTTTAAAACGGACAGTGTCCGTGCGTCGGCATATGAAAAATTCAAACATTTGTTTTACAGCAAACCTAGGATTCTGTCTGTTCTTAACATATCGTTGTGTGGCATTCAGCCTAAGTCTCAGTGTTTGCATCCCACTTTTCATTGTCCTGGGAAGGATGCGGATCGGCTCACAAGCACCCGTTGCTCTGGCAACACCTGTGTAGTCCAGGATAGTCTGCCTCTGCCGCATATTATTGTGAAGGTTCCGACGCCAATCTTAATAAACCTATCTCAGACTGTCATTGCAAATATAAATATATTTAGATAATTTTTTTTGACACATTATGGGGAATGGCAGCTGTGCGTAATTGGTGACCACGTGAGAGGCTGTGGCGGAAACAAAAGGGTCTGCTCGGAACTGATAGCGACATACGCCCACAGTTAGTGCTCCGACTTCACTTCTGTGTCTCTGGATGATTGAGGTTATGATCTGTCCTCAGTACAAAGGAAGTTATGTCACCATATGTCCTGCTCTATACACATCCTGGCTAAAGGTACATCCGTGACACACGTTACTGTTTAATATCAAATAAACATGTAGATGATGAACTGTCAGCTTGTGCCCCAGCAGAGCTCTTTGTGCGCGTGCCTGTGTTTGTGCGCGTTCGTCCATGGCTCTGTATGGTGTTTGGGCCTGCTGTGGCAGCAAGGAGACAACCACCATTTTAAATAAGCGCCTTCGGGGAATAGTCTTCCCCCCGCCCGTCCTGCTGGGACAGAGTCTCGCTGGACCTCAGAGAGCAGAAACACAATTTGTGCTAACAAACTAGAGTAGATATTGGCACAGATTGAATCCTTTGATATTGGTTGAATAGCACTGATCCCTCCACAGGTGTTATACCTGTGTGAATGCACGATTTAGATTTAGGCCAACGGCCTTTACAAAACTCCTCTAATCTCCACTCAATATTAAGTTTCCCTCTGGGCAAGTGGACAGGTGTGCTCTGGCTCTGCAGGTGCAGATGGTGCCTAAAATTTGTTGTTGATAAGCTTGTCTTTACCTCCTGTTATCTTAATGAATAAAATTAATAATACATTTTTATGGCCTGTATCCATTGTATTTATCAATGTAACATTGTTAAAGTAAACTTTAAAAAAAAATCTCCATATTGTTTAAGTCAATCTTTTTTTTCTCTACACCATCTAATAATGGCAGAGCTGAAGTAACTCTCTGAGGCCAACTTAAACCACAAAATGTTGATAGAGGCACAGTTTACAGCTTACTGTTTATAGAAGAGCAATGAAGATGCTTTGTAGCAAATATTATAAGGCAGGGGGAAACCTCCCCCTGACTCAGCTCCACTTGGGAAATTTAAACAACAAACAAAACATCAGCCAACACAAGCTCCCTCTAATGATGAGTCAGAAGCAACAAATCACCCAATTTATATGCATGTGACTCTAAGTGTATTGGAAAGCATGATTTTTGATTCAGCTTGCATTCATGGGTTTTATAAATAGTCTATCCTGGGCCAGTGGAAAAGTGAAACCCACAAGAGCAGGCGTACAAATACACATATGCACGCATGCATGCACACACACACACACACACACGCACACACACACACACACTCATACACACACATACAATTGGTTATTGCCTCTTCGTACGGCTGCAGGGCCGGGGGCGTGTCTCTGGAGCTTGTGCATTGGAAGCCCCACTGCAGCTGCTCCCAGGGTGTGCCAAGTTTCTGTATGGGGGCAGACATGGGGCTAAATGACGGGAGGCTGGGTGGGGGTAGGGATGATGGTGGTTGATGTGCAGACAGAGAAGGTCTCTTCTATGTGTCAGCGAGGCATACAAGGCTGCTTCAGTGTGATGGGACAGAAAGACAGGCCATCGTATCAACGTTGGACAGTCTCAGTGTAGACGCTTCTTTTCATGTGTCACACACTACAAGGAATTATTTTCTTTCACTCATTTCTATCCTTCAGTCCGTCTTGTCTCACCCTCTTTTTACACAACTCAAAGTCCTTCCAGTGCTCAGAGAATCCTGCAACCCTCAGTGTGGAGATGCAACCTCGTTTAGCTCTCATTATGTCCTGATTAGAGGACGGTACAGAGGAGGAGGGGAATAGGACCAGAAGCAGACACAGGGATGCACCACAGAAGTGCTCACCATAGCACAAGCCTTTCCAAAAGGGTGCACCCAATTTCAACAGAAATGCTTAAACGCACTGTGGATTTCCTTTTGGCTGATATGACCATCACACAGAAAATGTTGAAATGATGCAAGCTGTTGCTTTTTGTTGCTATGCCAACTGAAATCTGTAAATATTTCACTTCCTCTCAGGTATTATGATACATGTATACATGTTCACACTTCACGTGACATTTGAAAGTGCACAATAGGATTAGGAATCCAACTGACACTTGCTTTTGTAAAACTTACAAAAACAATAAAAAATAGTTATAATATTTAAAATTTACCTGACATAAACAAGTACTTTATTTCAGTGGCCACATTAAAACTGAGAAAGGCTCTCAGACTTTAGGATTAAATTATGCCATTAATTCACAAAACAAAGGCTGCTCTTGAGACATCCTCTCTTTAAGTATAAATCTGGTGTCAGTCAGTACTCTCAATGTGTCTCTTGGAAAATGGACGTAAATGTTTGCGCCTTAACATCAGATGGGAAGAGGAACATCATCATTATTATCTGATTAATTAGTCCACATTTCCCCTGAGAGCTCCTCTTTTGTGGGAGGGCCACAGAGTCAAAAGAATACTGGCTCTGTTATTCAACAGCTTTTGCATTAATGCTATTTTTGCATCCTGAATTTCAGGTGCTTTGTCCAGTGTCATTGTTTCATTCCTCTCTGGCTAGCTTGTTAGTGGCAACACATGGGCTTGTACCCAGGGGTTCAAGTAACAAACACTCTCCAGCTGAAGAAGCTTCACCAGGTTGTCGTCACTTCATTAGTCTTTGGACCCACTGATGAACTTTGCAGAATTAACCTCTATGATGATGACTGACTTCTATTTTGTGTGCTTAAATGTGTTGATGTATCTGTGTCAAGGAACATTTTTTTGTTGAATCGGACTCAAACTAAAACTGAGTCATGCTACTATGTCAATGGGTGTGTGTACGCCACTTATTGTAAATGAGTGACCAAATACATATGTGCGTATGTGATAGTTTGTGCATGTGTGTGTGCTTTTACAAAGAGGGGGTCGCTGATCGCATGCTCTGTGTTTCCTCCCTACAGCACCCTCTCTGTTGCCATGGAGAGATCGTTCTTTGCTTTCCCATAGGAGGAGAAATTAACACCATTTTTAACTGGCCCGGGGGCCTCCCCCCTGTGTGGGAGATAGTCTGAGTTCTGCTCCACATACACATGTACACGGTCTTTAAGATGGCAATAATCTTCCTACCACACCGCTACTGTCATTTTTAATACCTTTGCAAGGCCAACATTTAACAAACTGGGACAGTATGTTAATAGCTTGAAAATGGCGAATTGGATGATGTATGTTCAAGCCATTTGCATACAATTTTGAGGCAGTGACTGGAACGTCAACAGTGGCCGTCTCCGGGCCAGTGGGACTGTCTGTGTCTCTGGCTCTGTGGGATATTAGGGATGTCACACACTCTATCAAATAATGTTCATCATAGGGGCAGCTGAGAGAGAAGCATGCATACATACACCGACATCGGACAGAGGGGTAGAGCCCGAGCACCTAATGTGGATTTAATGACGGGACTTTATGAATTGAGGCAGAGAGCAGAGGATGATGGTGGAAAGGAAAAAAGGGAGGGCTGAAGAAATAGAAGGGGAGGGCAGATTTTATAACAATGGGGGACACTATGTAGGTAATAGTCTCTTTTATCTCAGCCGTTTTGTCACGTGGACCCCTATGTACACTTTTACACACACACAAATACACAGGGTGCAAGGATTGTCCCATTTACATGTCCATTAGCCAGATGATAGATTTACAGAGGGAAGAAGGGGCTTTAAAAGATGACCTGTTGTCACATCTGCAGTGAGATAATCTGAGTCATGAGTACTGTTGACACAGCCAGCCATCTTTACCCCCTCCTTCATGAATGCACACACACACAAAGAAAGATGAAAGAGAGAAAATGCCCTGACACACATCACTGCCACCAAACTTAAAAGCAGTTATTTTACAGCCACATCACAACATAAAACAACATCTTTATGCTCATGTTGCAGCTTAGCATGGATATAAAAGTTTAGAGCTAATTTCTGCAGTGTGTCAGTATTTATCCGTTCTCCAATGGAGCTAATTTCATGTGTGATACATCTCCTCGCTCTTCACCGGGCTGCCTTTGTGACCCAGCTGCTTCCCGTGAGCCCCCTCCATCTCCTCCTCCTGACCTGCCTGTGTGCAGGACCACTCTCCCTTCAGCGACTCTCTGCTCCAGTCTGTGCGTATGTGTGTCTATGTGAGACTGCCAGCGGGGGTGGGGGCAGCCGACTCAACCCCTCCAGTCTCCTAGCAACAGAGCGGTTTGGTGTGGGACAGGGAGAGCGCGCAGGGGATGGGGGCTGGTTGTACAGTGGCTGGGGAGAGCAAAGTCCTGCGGGATTAGAAAGATAGAGGGAAGGAGGAAAAGGGAAGAGTGAAAGGAGGGCAAGAGTTTTGTGGAGCTGTGTTCATGATGTGTTGTCGGTGATTAGGGATGCTGACATATCTCCTTTGCTCTTTAAAACGGCATGCTGCTGATGAGACCAAATATCTACAAAGCAATTCAACAGCTGTTCTCCACCGAGATGCTCTGGCTACTGTACTTAAACACACATTGCTCGTGCAAATACACACTCAAAGGCAGTTGTGTTGAAAGGTGAATGTTTAACTCCCTGCTGACTTGTTTGGGAAGCTACTAAATAGCCTTCCAGGCAAACTACAAGCATGCAGTGGAAAGCTAGGCCTTTAGGTGACATGATAGTTGATGAAAGAGATGCAGTTCGGCTGCAGGCACTTATTAGATGAGTGAGGTATACAACTGCTTTGCAAATTTTAGTGAAGCAATATGTTCTGATATTTATTCTTATTTATTCATTTGTCTATTTGGCATGTAAGGTCCAACTGAGCAGCACAAGTTGTTTCACATATAAAACAGAAGAAATCAAAAGTACAGTAAAAGATGGTTAAAAAATAACAATATCCATAGCACATGCCTTTCAGTTAAGATTTTATGAGAAAAAAATGCTTATTTTAGAATATTGTGGAGAATATCCACAAAGGTGCTACATGGGAGGACTTGACCAAAATTAGCTAGGCTCACTACCAGGTCTCACTCTAGATTGCATATACTGCATGTATAAGATTTTTGGTTTATTGGATTTCTGCTGCACTAGCAGTAGAGTATCTCCTGTGTATGGCTGGATATTTTGTTGGGGCAGAATTCAGTGGAGGATGCAGCAGTCAGTGGTGTGGGTGCACTGCACACCCCACAGTTGTATGAGATTATCTAAATCCAGCGTGAATGGACCTGACACCATTGTCCCAAGCAGCAGCGGTGGTGATGTCACGGGGGGAGTGATGATACCTCCAGTGCAAAAGATTACAGCTGTGATGATGAGGTGAAGGATTGTTATTATTTCATTTATTATCATTATGTTTAGCCCATGCTGACAGGGAGAGTGGCTAGAAAGAGAGGGAGAGGAAAAGAGAGAGAGAGGGAGAGAGGGCCGGATTAAAACAAACCCGCTCTGTGAGCTGGTTTTAGTTGCCATGGCAACGATCATTACCTCGCACTTGGGAGAGCAGGAGCAAGGGGGGGTGGGGGGTGTAGAAAGAACGGGACGGAGGTAGGGAGGTAGGGGATGAAGACACAGAGGCAGGAGAGAGAAGGACGCAGTTGGGGGAAAACGAGAAAATGAAATGTCAGATCCCAGGAAGAGCGCAGAAATGTCAAGTAGGGGGGTGAAAAGTATGATTCCTCAATGCCAGGGGATAACTTTTTTTGAACTCAGGACCCTCCTCTCACTCAAATGAGAAAAGATCACTCCCTACCTGGAACCCAATCTCCAGAAAATGTCAGAGCTTGTCTCATTTCTGTGTGGAAGAGGTGGATGAAAAACCTAATTAAAGGCCTCAAATCCATTTGTTCCATTTTATGCTGCTGGGGCACTTTGTGTTTAAAATATCAGCACTTGCAGAAATAACGATAAGATCTTGTGGAAAAGGTAAAGTGTTGACTGTTGGTAATCAAGAGAGGGGAGTGAGGCGATAAAAGAGTTATTCAGACAGAGAGCAGTGGAGGTACAGAGCAGCAAGGGTTGGAAAGAAAGCCCCATGTGGTGCTACGGATGGAGGCTGTTGTCCTGGCGATTGCACTTCTATGGTGTGTCACATGACCCTTTGCCCAGCACACCTGCCCGAGAGAAATCAGTAGCAGTTTCTATGGTGACAGGGTCAGCAGTACGGGAGGCAGGACGGCTGCCAGAGGTGGTGGTAGGAGGGACTGCTGGTCTCGTACAGTGTTATTTTTAAACGTAGTAGAGATGAGGTGATAGTTGTCGACCCAACTGGGTCTGAGGCTTCTCCACCTGAAGGGGACATTTAAGGAGGTCTGGACAAAATAAGGCAGGGTAGGTCAGACTTTAGCGCTGGGTAGGACATCGTGTGCTGTGGAGTGTGTTCATCTGTCTGCAACCACATGACCCATGACTCATGTGCCATAAAGAACCGTCCTGCTCACATCACATGGCTATGGGACTGTCACATACAGCCGTACATTCAGAGATCTGCAGTCGATGATATGCACAAGCCACTCATATATTGTATTTGCAACCCTGAGGCAGGACATTAAACTAAACTCCAGTTTCTATCTCTGTTTCAGTGTTCAGATGGGAGTTCAGCCCAAGATAATTCCTCCCTGAAGCGTGTTGCTGTGGTTGAAGACTTCTTTGACATCATCTATGCCATGCATGTAGAGATGGGTGCTGACCCTGGCAGAGCACCCAAACATGCAGGCCAAAAGAAGACATACAAAGCGGTGAGTAAATAAAGCTAAGTACAAGTCAAAAGCTTCTCAAATACAAGGATTTGCAGATTTGTAACTGCACATGTGACAAAATCAGCATATTAGATCGTCACTTTGAGCTCTGGGAAGTTTTGATATCTCAGTTTTCTGTGGCTATTAGGTTATTAGCCTTTTCAAATTTCAAAATACCTCTAGACAGAACTGGATAGACCTGCAACCAGTCAGAGCAATGAAAAATGTTGGCAAATTTAAGTTTGCAAGTCTTGTAGGATGTACAATACATATATGAAATATACTGTTCATCTCACTTATTAATATAATAATATTAAAACCAGATTCTAAAGACAATTACACTTTAACGGCAGCCATCTTGGCTTTTTATAAAAGTGTATCCACAGTGGACAAAAGGTCATGATTGGCACAGTTTTTAGCCAGGTGGAAATCTGTTTGCATGGGAGAGGGTCCAGACGGATCTGCAAAAGCATCCAAATTGGGGCCTGTGGGCTAAATGTGGTGCACTCCTCATTCTTTTGGCCGTCTGTGGCCTTTGATGAGCTCTTATTTTGAAAATGTTGCAAAATTTTAACTTATTGACTAACAAACACATATTTTGTGAAACTAAAAAGTAAGCAAGTTCTCTCCCCTACATTTTCTATTTTTAATATTTCTTTTCAATGATTTTGTTTTAAAGAATATAGTACATTTTAATGTAATACAATTTACATATGGTTGACGGCCCTCCAAATGCATTGTTGTCCCCTCATAGTTAAGTATTTGGCTGCCACCTCTGTGCCAGAGAAAATGAAACATTAGCATTCAAGCAGATGATTCTGATTCATCAGCTAGACAATTTTTAGACTGAAAGGTACATGTGACATAAAAAAAAAAAAGCTTGTGTGATGCTCAGAGCACCATCAACATGTGTACATTTTAGCATAAGGAGTTACCAAGGGAACAACTAACCACTTTCACCAGAGCAACAAAGTACTTGTGCTGTTAAAACCAGAAGAACAGAGGATTTTTATATCATCTGATAAAATGTCTTCAATGAAAGCAGCTTGGGGTTTATGTGGCAATTTGAGGTGTGGTCTGGGGTGTGGTACCTTGACCATGAGGTCCAGGATGAAAAGAGGGGCTTTGTGTTTTTAGGGCCACATCTGTGTTGGGGGGTTTACAGGACATTCATACCCCTCCTCCTCTCCCTACCCCCTACAACTGAAAAAAATCACAGAGCCAATTCCTCTTCATACCCCTGCCCTGTAGAGAGGTCCTGTCACGTCTCATAGCGTGTACCCTTTTGAGGAGGCAGCATCACTGGGGCAGGGCATAATATGGAACTGTCACTGTGGCCTTCTGGGAGGTGCACACTCCTCTGGGTGGCCTTTCCCTCTCAGCTGCCTCAAGGGGCCATGATGGGTGGGGGGCAAAGGGGATAGGGAGCTATGGTGGCGGTGGGCCGGTGGGGGTGGGCACCCCTGCTGCCTCCCCATGGTCACGTGAAGGTCGCATTTAACAGGGAAACGCCAGAGGGGGCGAGGAGGGGAGGGTGGCATCGCACTGGAGATAAACAGAGGAGAGAGGCTGAGCATGAGAGGAAAGTGTAAATATGAGCAGTTACACCTGTGAGAAAAAGAGGAGAAAGGTAACAGAACAAGATGATGAGCTCTAGTGGTGTTTTAAGATATGGATGCAGAAATATGTGCACAGCCGAGCTGGAATTAGGCCATCTGAAGGCACGAGAGATTGCCTACAGGGAGGATTGCTCCTCATGCCACACTGAGATCACACATAATCACTGACCCCAAACTTTCACACATACAAAAAATACATAGAAAAAAGCACCTGCACACGTACACCGTTTGAGAGCAGCCATTTTTGCTGTTCTTCTGCTGTAACCCAGTCTCCTCTGTTCACTCCCCCGGCACAGATCGCAGAGACCTACGCCTTCCTGCCCAGAGAGGCGGTGACTCGGTTCCTAATGAGCTGTGGAGAGTGTCAGAAGAGGATGCACATCAACCCCAGCACTGCAGAGTTCAAAGGTAAAGGCAACACATATGACCTGTGGTTTCTTGGCTCATTCTGAGGACGTCATTAACTCATCTGCTGTTTCTGAGATCAACCTTTAGAGGTGGATATTGCTCAGATCCTTTGACATATTGATAGGCAAAATGGTTAATTATGTTACATTGCTGAGCTGTGACACTCCAATCAGTGAACAGCTACGATAGAACAACAAGACTGTAGTCACTGTAAGATTATCTGAAAAGATTTCATCATGAGAGCCAAACATTTTTAAATGTACCTACATTCAATAGACAGTTTGCTTGTGGTTGACAGATGCAACGCCTCTATTGTCCTGTCAGACACTAAATATGAGCTGATACAATGTTAGGTGTTTGTACTTTGAAGAGTTTTTGCCTGGAATCCTCATTAATAAAATATATGTGTGTATATGTATCAACGACATGATGTAACAAAGACTCAAGAGGACCACATCTCTGGGATGGTAGAGACCCATGAAAATGATCACAGAGTTCCTCTAGTGGTCAATGTGGGGACTGCAGACAGCTCTGCAGCCACATTGATTTCACGTGGAACAGAGGCTTAAATTTCAGCCTTTTGCAGCATGTTGCAGAGATGTTGCTTCAATATGCTTTATTAAGTTTTGTTTTTTGACATTATGTCAAAAAGCAAAAAATTATTTTCTAAAACTAATGATGATTCACCACTTTTATGAATCAACCAAACTTCATTTATAGTGTCATTCAGATAAATCTTTTTTTTTTTTTTTATTTTAGATGCACTTCAGTCCTCAAGATAAAACATAATCAAAGGCAAAAGATAATCCAAGCAACAATTAATATAAATAATTACACTGCAAAATTGGCTTTTGTAAAATAATAAATGTGCTAATAGTGATCAACAGAAACATGATGATGGGATAAATATTATGGTATGACATGATAAAAAATGTTTCCCTCCTAAAGCACACCTGACAGTCATTACCAGGCTTCTGCAAGCTTGATAATAGGCTTATCATTTGAATCCGGCGTGCTGAAAGAGGGATACATCTAAAACATGCAGGATAGTAGATCTCGAGGACCAGGGTTGGTGACCCTTGGCTTAAATAATGAGTAAAAAATGTGATCCCCCCCAAAAAAAAAGACATTTTAAAACACTGCATTAAATCCAGACTTAACAGATGCATTCTTAATAAATTCTCATGCTTTTTCCTGCATTTATTGCTTTTTAATCAAATAATTTTTGCATTCAAGTAACTTTAATGTTTGTTATTTTGCTCTGACAGAAAATGACAGACCAACCTCACTGGTCCCGGACCTCATCGATTATAACATGCCTCTTACTGCCACCTACCTGAAGCAAATGAAACTGCAGTGCATGACGGCCCCTGAGAGGGTGAGTACCTCCTCGTAAGCGTGGAGAGAGAATGTGCGTGATATGCGTGTGCGTGGACAGTAGGTGGACTCAGCAGATGATCTGGCACCATTAGTCTCCTAGTTTTGCAATTAAGTCTTAGGATGCAATAAATGTCATAAAATAAAATAAATGAGAGTAGGCCCCGGTAGGAGGAGCATCCCGTGGTGAAATACTTCTAATGGTTGCATGTCAACAACGTGGCCACGCCCACACGTAGCTGTGACCGCAGCTGATGGAGAAACACGCAGAAAGCGGTGTCACCAAAGTGCAATGAGCGGTACCTCCCGATGATAATGCAGACCTGACTCACACATAATTAGGATTATCTGGAACAATGACCCAGACTGCGATCCGCGGGTGAGTACAAATGAACAAACGCTCAGACTGTTGGTCGCATCTGCGCAGACTGAGGATGAACAGGCCAATAATTTAATAACCACCATGTTTCTGTTCAGGAGCTTTAGAGTCTTTTATTGCATGTGTTTTAGGTTTACAGTTGGATCAAAAGGCAGCAGGCTGGTTATACTGACTAAAGCAGATCAGAAGTACATGTCTGTGTATTTAGTCTCCACTGTTTGTTTTAATATCTTGGTGAACTTTATTATAAAGGCTGTTTTTGTTTGTTATGCAAGTTATGACCTAACCAAAATATCCCCATACTACATACAGTACATACATCTATACTTAATATTTCTAATTTGTTACTTTTTAAGTTAAAGCCCTTAAAAACCTCATACTATTATTGTAGCAGCTTTCAAATGCATTTTTCACATCACATGTAACCTTTCCTAAGTGATTTATTAACATTTATTATAATATTATCCTCTACATTTTGCATTTCTCAGTTAAAATCAGGTATTTTCCTATATTTAATTCACAGACCATGTAGATGTTCATAAAAGCTCAGAGTTAAATCAAAGGTTTTATGAAAACAGAAAAAACTGAAAAAAAGTAACTTTTTCAGCAAAATGTATCATTAACTCAGCATAAAAGCAAGTGTGTACAACCACTGTCATTTATCAAACTACGAGTCAACATTTCAGAAGATGATAGTGTTTCCATGTTTACTTTGGAGCCTCTGAACATCCAAATGGGTCATATCTGACTACAAACTACATGTAGTGATAGGATTAGTGGTTCAGAAGTTATTAAACATTTTAGATTAGTAGATACTTTTAGTCACTGCCAGATGTTTCAGGCCTTTAAGAGTTCATTTTCAGCTTTTTTGTTTAGTGGCACTATAGCACGGTTTATTTTATCATCGAATACCTAAGCCATATGAGTAGCCTTTATATCTTTCTTTATTAATAATACATTTTCATAAAGCACAGAAATGAGCAAAGCTACATATCCAACTACTTAGAAACTGTGTCTCTCCCTCTGCCAGTGTCTCTCTCTCTCTCTCTTTAATGCTGCATGGCTCACTTGGTACCTAATAGAGCTGTCACTGAGCATTTTGGTCCTTCTCAAACCCCTTACAGAGGGATGGATGCATATTCCCAGGAGTAAAGGCCTATTTGTGTGATTGTGTATGTGTGGGGGAGAATAAGATGATGAGATGTAATTCTGTCCTGTTCACCGTAGTACTGCTCCGTCTGCAAATGCAGAGAGAGGTGCCAGCTGATACACAATGGCATGCAGAAGTAACCTTACGTCAGTGCCAGTTGGATATTATGTGAAGGCTTTTTAGCACGTTTGTATTTCTGTAGGACAGTCTTTCACTACTTTGTTAGTGCATGAAGTAGTGGTTTCCTTGTATTTATGTTACGCTACAGCACACATCTTTGGAGTCTCTACGTAACAGAGTTAAAAATAGTAGTGCTCCTAGACACATATTACTGAAGAGGAGAGCTCCTGCAGCTCTACTTCTTTCTTTTTTAAACATTTACATCAAGAAGAAAAATGATAATGACAGGGCTCTTTAACATTTTAATTGTTTAATGGGTAAAAAGTAGATGAGTTTTCCCTTTTAGTGTACAGACCACACAGTTTTACTGACTGATGTCAACAATTTGTACTTAACATGCTGGATTATAAACCCTGTGATGAACTGGTGATAGATCCAGGGTGTACCCCAATGGTAGATGGGATGGGCTTCAGTACCCTTGCAACCCTCTTGCAGATTAAGCGATTCAGAGAATGAATGAATGAATGAATGTTGCATTATAATAGTTTTTTTTTTAATATGCATGAATGAATTTAAGTTAATTTAAAGATTTTGGGAGGAAAGGCGAAAAGGCTTTTTTTTTTTTAAATGAAAATGTAATTCCATGGCACAAAAGGGTATATAAAAAACCAAATAACAAAAAAATAGTAAATAACATAAAAACAATAAACAAAGATAAAAGCGTCAGTATTGGCATGAGCTGTCGGCTATCACCAGTAAATGGCCATGTTGTTATATTAAAGGCATCAGTATCAAGTCAAAACGTCCCATTTGGTGCATCCCTCGCAGGATCCTGTAAATCCAGTTTGCTGCCTGACAGTTCCTTTCTCTCTTCCAGGATGACAGTTCAGTGAGCAGTGAGGACATGAACAGCGCTGAGCCCACGTGGGTCGCAGCTGAGCAGCCCCCAGTGCCTGAGCCCAGTCCACCTAACGGGGAGCGGGTCAACAACCTGACAACCGCCATTAAAGAAGAGGACGGTAAGACTTTAACATCTCACATAAATGGACATAGACATCCTCTGAATATTATTTTCATTATTTAGGGTGTTTTTATCTGGCAGCTTGCTGTTGTACAGGAAACAGCTTGCCTTGTTCTTAGTGAACTAATCCAAATAAATCCACTGTTACAGGGGGTGGGACACCACTGCAGCCCCAATCCATTGTGCACCCCTCTCTCAGGGTAGAGGGCTTAAAGAAGTAGGACAAAGGCTGATATTAACCTTCCCAGATTATAAACTGTTATGAAAAATTAGGACAAATCACTGAAAGTAAGAAGTAGTCTGTGAGCGTAGGCACACACACATTACACATATGAAGAAAACATCATAGTGAAAGTCTGTGCTGCAAATTGGGTTAAAAAGCAGTAATTTGCACCCACCAGGGAGTGAATACACCCTTCCCCCACCAGTCCCTCCTCATCCTCATTGCTTTTCTTTCCTCCACTGTTAAAACTCCTAAACTCCTTTACCTTTATTTATCTTGACAGTTGACCCGAATACCCAGTACCTTAACAAATACAGACATGAGACAGGAAGTCCCATCCCCCTGTAGAAACACATCCACTCTTGTGTTATACGAGACCAAAATAGAGCCTCGTGTAGTAAACAGACTCCATGTTAATGCTTAAATCTGACCATGACAAACTGCTCATCTCTGTATCTGCGTTTTCACCCCGTCCTCCTGTTCTTCCTTCTTGGCCAGATGACGATTCATCAGACAGCGGAAGCGCCAATGGGCTGCCGGCCCTGACCTCGCCGGAGGTGCTGGCTGCGGGTGGGAACCCCCCAGATGGTGGGGCCCCTTATGGGGAGGTGACAGAGAACGGGTTGAGCGCTCCCCTGGACTTCAGCACCACCTCATCCTCATCCTCCTCAGAGGATCAGCAGCCAGTCAATCTGAGCGACAGACTGCTGCCTGTAGGGAGCTCACCGCCAAATTCATACCCTGCAGACCCCAACAGAAAGTTCCCTATGAAAACAGAGTATGCCAACAAGGTAAGGACAGAAACTTTATTAGAGTAATCCTCATGGTGTTTTAAATATTGTGTTTCTTGATCAACAAGTAGAAAAATCTCTTAGAGGTCCCATATCTAAAGAAACCACAGCCTTTCCTGATTGTACTTCAGATTTATTCTCCTTCAGCTGTATTTTATGTCCTTTTTATTGGAGATCATTAGATATTTTTACACACCAAATACTTTTTATATTAAAATATAATAATTATATGTTTAACTTCCTGCTTCATTTTGCTGCCTTTGTGAAGTATTTTGCACCTTGGATTTTAAAAAGCCCTATATGAATGAATATTATTATAGTTGTGGGTATGCAGTATAAATCTACATTAATGTTATTTTGTGTTGCTGCAGTCCCCTCCGTACAGCTCAGGTAGTTATGACTCGGTGAAAACTGAAATGAGCATGAGCGTAGAGGACTTGACCTCTGGCCGGGCACAGATAATTGATGATGACGATGATGATCATGACGACCACGATGACAGCGACAAGATCAACGACGCTGAGGGAATGGACCCCGAGAGACTCAAAGCCTTCAATGTAAGTAACCTGTAGTCTTTAAATATATTATAGTGAACGTTTTATAATACACTGCTGCTCATGTGTTCCATCTGTTAATTCACTGAAAGTCGACATGAAAATTGTAAGCATAAGAGAACTAAAAAAATTCTAACATGAGTGAAAAAGACTGTAAATATTGTCCTGCATGTGAGCAATGATTTAATTTCCACTGCTGTTTTAAAACCTCCCCCTCACTCTTTATCCTCTCCCACTCTACCTCTAATGCTCCCCCATCCCCTGCCTTCGCTTTCCTCTCTTTTGTTTTCTACTCTCACACCCCTCTCCCCATACCCTGCACCCCCACTCCATATTTCTGCTCTACATCCTCTCTCTCTCTCCCCTCCCCCTCGCCCTGTCAGATGTTTGTGCGTCTGTTCGTGGATGAGAATCTGGACCGCATGGTGCCCATCTCAAAACAGCCCAAGGAGAAGATCCAGGCCATCATCGAGTCCTGTAGCCGCCAGTTTCCTGAATTCCAGGAGCGTTCCCGCAAGCGCATTCGCACCTACCTCAAATCCTGTCGCCGCATGAAAAAAGGCGGTTTTGAGGTACAGAATGCACCAGGATGAAATGCTGTTAACAATACACATACACCTATCAGTCTACATCAAATACAATGGTCCTCATTCTTAATGTGAAAACATCTCGCTGACATTTGATACCAGATACGACCAACACCTCCTCACCTCACCTCTGCCATGGCTGAGAACATCCTCGCTGCTGCCTGCGAGAGTGAAACTCGAAATGCTGCCAAGAGGATGCGGCTCGATGTGTACCCGTCGACGGTAAATGTCTTGGCATGAAGATTTTGTGAACGTGCCCAGCAGGGATTTGGGAATGTGCTAGTGTGGTTATGCATCGTTAACGCCAAACTGCACAGAAGACATAGGAGTGTTTTCCTCGCATCTAAGTGTTTTATTCTTCATAGGATGAACCTGCCTCTGTTGACAAACCCAACTCCAGAGACCCATCCTCTGTGGCTCCGTCAGGTTTTACACTTTCCAGCACAGCTTTTGCCCAAGACCAGCTCTACACCAATGGAGGCCTCAACTACAATTTACGGGGATATGGGACAGTCGGCAGCAACCAGCAGAACACCGGAGCTGCACAAACCAATGGTGAGAGGCTTTGACCATCTGCACCATCTGCTCAAGCACAGGTCGTGGTTAGACATAATAATGCCCAGTATTTAGAAGAAAAGACGATCCAGGCAGAGGTGGGGAACTTAAGTTACATGACCTGACTCAAGTCTGACTTAAGCCTCAATAATTAAGACTTGATTTAACACAAAAGACTTGATTTGACTTAAACTTGTGGCAGATGACATGACGAGTCAGAAACATAGTATTAAGAAGTCACATTTGATGTTAGAGACATTATTTGGTCATTTCTAATGTAATATGTGTCTATCAATATAAAGCAGCTTTCAACTGAATAAAAAGGCAGAGACGGGATGAAGAATGCAGTAGACTGTTTCATTTCATTTCATTTATTAAGATCCCCATTAGCAACTGAAACATCAGTTGCTATTCTTCCTGGGGTCTCCTCTACATTATATTACAAGTTCAATTATTTTGATTAATTTTGCACAATTCACGCACGCGCGCACACACACACACACACACACACACACACACAAATGGGAAATATAATAATACAACAGCCCAATGCAATAAAAATAAATAAACAAAATAACTACTAAACATTTATACTCATTCACCAAACAATAGCTAACTGATACAAATTGTAAGCATCTTTCAATATTATCAATACTCTTTCAATATCATGTCTATTGTGTGAACAAGAAAAGTTTTAATTTCTTTTGAAAACATTTACAATTATTTTCCAACAACAGAAACCCTGGCAATCCATTCCATGCAACCATGGCCCGATTTCAAAAAACAAACAAATAAATAAATAAATGTTCGCTGTAACTTATTTGTTCTGCCTAAAGACAGAACACTGTTTCACTGTTTTTGTCTTGTACAATTTAAAAAAAAAAAAGACAGTTTTCTGTAAATAATTTGTGGAGTTTTTGTTGGTATAATATTACAAATAAGTGATAATAGTAACTATTTCAATCTATGTTTTACAGTTAACCATGCCAAACTGTTGTGCGTTGTGGTTATATTAGTTCTGTATGGGCAACCCTAAACAATTCGTGCTGCTTTGTTCTGTGCAACTTGCAATTTGTGTAAATTATTTTCATTAGTATTTGACCGAACAACTGAGACATAATCCATATGAAATAATACTAATGATTGTACTAATCATTTGGTCAGCCGTTGGGGAATACATTTCTTACAGTGTCTAATTATTCCCACACTCCCACCCATTTTTTGCAATATATTATTTATTTGGCTGTTCCAAGACAGTGTGCCATCCACAATTACACCCAATAAATTTGCTTCTTCTACTTGTTGAATCACGTTAAATGACTGCTCATCATAGTTGTTCATTTAGGAGGCTTGTCAGTAATAGCTCAGGATGTGTCATCAGATGGTCACATGACTGCATTTATCATTGGTTTGACCTGAACAGTGGCTTGACTTGTCGTACTTGGCTTTTAACAGAGACTCAACTTGTTTTATTTTCATCACAGAGACTTAGGACTTGCTTGAGACTTTGAAGGTTAAGACAATACAATGAGATACAATGTACAATGAAAAATTAATTAAAATTAATACAATGAAAATTAGGTATGTCTTATACTGATTATTAATTTAATGGGATAAATGTAGAAGGCAGTGCAAGTTTCTGTAGGATTGATTCACCAAAAATATACTGCATATACTGCATTTCCACCTAAATTCCCCCAGCTCTCATCACAGGAACTAACAGGTTCTTTCAGACGGCTGGTTGTCTGCATTTACACTATAGTCTAAGGATCCGTTGAGACTAATTAGTTTGCATACACGTCAAGAAGTGAGATGAAAAGCAGTGGCTGAATTGAAATGGAATATTGATGAGTTAGACGTGTTCAACACTGCAAATGAGATGATTGCGTGAATTGATGGAAGTAGATTGATGAAGGCTAAATAAAATAATAAGTCAATAGTATCATGTATTGTGCTGCTAGAAGGGCATTGCAAGATGAACAATGCTCATCTTATCTTTAGAAATGATGTGTTAGTCTGATTTGTCTGTCTGGAAATTGGGTCATATTATTGTTATTATTTTGGTGAGTTTGGGATAAAAGACTCGGTCATAATCTGTACTCACCCTCACTTTTCCATTGGAGTGAAGAGACTCAAAATAACCGATGGTAATTTCTTTATGAAACAGGGATGCAACAAATACAGTGAAGGACTCTTGAGTTGTCTCTTGTATGTTTAGGAGTTAATAGAATTCAGGTCCTTGTCCCTGAGGCAGAAGTTCCTTCAAAGGTCCATGTGTCCTGGGGAACATTCCTGTGGTGGAAACAAGCTGTGTTTCCTTATAGTATCTGATCAGATCCCAGTTTTATTGTCTTTACTGTTTTATTAACTGCCTGCTTTAAGTGTATCTTGTGTTTTTTCTCTGTCAGGTCCTACAGATCTGAGTATGAAGTCAGTGGGTCCAAACTCCTCCTCCAGTGCCAACAGCCACGGTCAGGGTGGAGGGGGGGGTGGGGCTTCGGCCCAGCTCAGCCCGCCAGAGGTCACAGCAGTGAGGCAGCTCATCGCAGGGTACCGGGAGTCCGCGGCTTTCCTGCTCCGCTCAGCAGACGAGCTGGAAAACCTGATCCTGCAGCAGAACTGAACTGGGCCGAACTGTGCCAACACCTTCTCTTAGCCTCTTCATCTCTATCGCTCTCAGTCACACATGTTTGGGCAGACTTTGAAATCAGCACAGAGACACAGATGTTCGTGAGTGATACCACAGCGCACAGTGGGTCCCGTAGGTACGGAACCTTAACTTATTCCCACTAGATCATGTATTTGAAAGGGTCACGACATATCACAGGATGAAAAATGTTTATTTATGCATTTGGTTCACTTTGATCTTAGTGCCCTGTTATCTGTAGCCATTCATCCCATTCAGCTCATTTTACCACATCAACCTCCATTCATCTCAGGAAGCGATGATCTGTGGGACATGAGGAAACAACTACCAGAGGTGTTAACCCTACATTAGCTTTGACCATGACTCTACATAGCTGTGCAGATAAATTAGTAGTTGCAGAAGACTAATTCAGTGCCATTACTTACTTTCTATTTTTACATAAATGTAAAATATTCTGTACAGTGGCGTGATTTAATTGGTTTGTCTTAACAAGTCTGTTCTAAACAGATGTTGTAGTTCTAAATATCTATCTCCAAATTTACTGATTTTTCACAAACAACATTGCATTCTCACCGATGAATTGCTGCTAAAAACATGTGGCAGCTTGCCACTGACCTGTTAACCTCACAACTATTTTAGGTTATGCTGACCTGTAAACGCAAAAATCTAGAGAAAAGATGAGACAACCTAGAAGGGCTTGACAGTTTTCAGCAGGGCAGATCTGTTGAGTCGTGTGATGGAAATTAGACGCAGTCCTATTTATTAGCTGTTTCCAGATTCTTTAGCATGTGGTTACTAAGAGACAAAGACTCGTCATCCAAAGTGAGTTTATTTTCAGTTATTTCATTGTGAATATTTTTTTTTTTTTTTTAATCACAGTCAATTTCCAGTACATAAAATGAACAGAGGCTTTTAAGAAGCCTGGGTATGCAAATTGAGGTCACAGACACCTGTCAGGGAAAAAAGGAGATTAATATATTGTTTAGACTTTTGGTTTTAACCAGTGCTACTGGAAGTGGAAAAAGGTGCAATATTGAAGATAATCAGTAATGGCTTTCTTCCTGAAAGGACTTTATCAGACTAGCTGAGGCGTTTAAGGCAAAGAGGGGAAGAACATTCCCACAATCCCCTCCTGCTGTAACTGTCAAGTTGTAAAAAAGTGATAAAAACTGATATCCCACGCAGCATTGTAGCCAATTTCAATGTTGTTTGTCATGAATACTGATCTTTCTCTCTAACCTCAGAACTGAGGCACTTTTATGTAATGGGATCAGTCTGTCTGTCGTAATAGAAAGAAAAAAGGACCTGGCAGAAAAATGAGACTTAATGTTGCACGTTTTTTTTACTGAAAAGTGATTTGAGGTCATTTTGTGAAGGAGTTTTTGTGTGAGTATTTCAGTTTTTTGTAAGTTTAAGGGTCACATACGCTCACATGCATCCATTTCAGATCCATCCATATGACTTAACGGGAAGCAGCTTTGAGTCGCTTCAGACAAAGACACCCATCTGTGTCTATCGTCCCCAGTCTGACCTCAGCTCTCTCTCCCATCCCTGCATTCACCATCAATATCACACTTAAAAACAAACTGTTTGAAAAGCAAAAGACAATCTGTAGAAGATGTAATCGCATCACAGTTTACTCTCCCAGCTTTCGGATTTTTGGGGTGTGTGTGTGTGGTCTGAAGGCACACAGAGTACTCAAACCAGATCTAGAGCACAGTCTCACAACAGACACTTTTAATGGTGAGTCACTCAGCACAAAAGCAGTGGTGTATGTGTGTTTATGGGGCGTTATTTTTAACTTATTTTTAGTTGATGTAAGTGTTGATGTTGACAGTATGTTGAGATTTTTCTGTTGATAGTGTATAATTGGAGTGTCCCGGTTTGTACATCATGAATCTGTGAAGTATTCAATAGGCTAAAACATTCCAGACAAAGACAATGACTCTTCAAGCAGCTGACGTGGCTTGCACCTTAATGATTTGTCAGAGTACTCAAAGTTTAGAGAGATATATTTCTGTATTTATCGCAGATCTATCAAATTTATCAGTTTATTTACAT
This sequence comes from Apogon hyalosoma, assembly GCA_037367295.1. Taxonomy (NCBI): domain Eukaryota; kingdom Metazoa; phylum Chordata; class Actinopteri; order Kurtiformes; family Apogonidae; genus Apogon; species Apogon hyalosoma. The sequence goes on from JAPQRP010000028.1 coordinate 10,739,036, forward strand.
GCATTCATTCAACATACAGATCATGTCGCTGTGAGGCCAGTCAGAGTTTTACATTTTATCATCATGTCATGATTGGACTGCATCCCATTCTCAGTGTAAATTCTGTCATCTATTGCAAGTTTGGAAGCACTTTATAGCTCAGGATTAAGGTAACATAACACAGTGATATGAGTGTCTTTACCTCATTTGGATTATCAGCATCAGCTCAACACACTTTGAGCTGATCATAACAAGGGACAGTTTGACATGACTCACAATCAGAAGCAGACCTGACTCTGCTTTAAAACAAAAAAACAAAAAAACAAAAAAGAAACAGAGCAAACGGCCCCTCTTTTGGAAACCGTACAGGAGCTCCGTTTGTTGAACCCAGCAGCTTGCATGGTCCGTCTGGGTTCAGATAATCATAGATGTTCGCGGGGCTCGAGTCCTCGCACATGTCTTCCTCGTTTACTGTTTGTTACTGTAGCCATAGCGGTCACACAGATCCTCTACACTACTCATCTTACTCAGTGATGATGCCATGTACGTCGATCTTGAACCATTTCCACCCCCTGGCATTCGTTTGCAGATCTGTAAACTGTCTTAAGTCTATGCTGAGCAACATTTTAGGTGTGTGCTGGAGTTACTGTGATCAACAACAACTATTTGTTGTCATGTTGTTGTTTTTTCTTTTCTATTAGCGCCCAATGGATTTTCTCTTTGTATTGACTGGACAATGTAATCTATTGGTGTTGATTAAAAATGCCCTGGTAGCTTGTGGATTGCTAAAGTGGTCAGATATATGTACTGTATAGCTGTACAAAGAGTGATAAAAGATGTTTTAAATTGTTCTTTTTTCTGTGGGTACAGCAATGTTAAAAAAAATCAAAGTGGTTTTAACCCTTGCCTGTTTTAACTTATAATTTTGGTGGTGGTCTTTATTGATTCTATTGTTATTTATATTATTTCAGTTGTTGCCTCTCCTGCACTGGTAAGAGACTGTAGCTCTGTGCAGGGGGTTGTACTGTATACCTGTGTGAAGCTTTGTATTTCCCCTCTGGTTTTGGACTCAGTGAAAGTGTGATGTTTACATGTACAGTTTTTCAGAAGACATTTTTGTTTTTAACATTTTCTTTAGGCTATTTTTCCTCGCATATCCCCCCCTAATCTGTGTACATTAGCCCAGATACTTTCTTCTTTTCGTTGTTATCATTGCATCAAATGCAGACGTGACCTCTTTGATGACTTGGTCACATGGTCAGAGTGTGCCGTGACAACTGGTTGTGGTCAGCTGGGTATTGTGGTGGCTTCCAGCGTTTTACAAGTTAATCTTGAGTAAGAGGGAGCTTCACAACTTCTCAAAGTGGACCGGCATAGATTTCCTAAGGATCAAGATGTCTTTAATCAACCGTCTTAGACTACTATTGTGGCCTAGAAGAGGAGTGGTGGAGTAGAGTTACATTTATTATTCTACAGTAAGTGCTCAGAATCTTTTAATATCCCTGAAGGTACACTTTGACCTGTTGTAATATCTCCTCTGTAACATAAAAGCCATTCCCCTCTCCTGGCCTTTTAAGGGGAACCCATAAACCTCAGGAAATACTGAATCTCCAAGTTTAGTTTTTATCCACTGATTTCTTCTGAAATGAGATTTAAGTCTCTAACGAAAACCATTAACATTTATATGAGATGTCTATTGTTTTGTACATTTATCATTGTGACTTAAAAGTGGAGCTTTTTCCAGTACCTGTGACTTAATATTTTGATTTTTTGGAGTGTTTATAGGTATGGATATTTATTATTATATGTGAAACTACAAAAAGACAAAAGAAAAGGTTGAACCTGTTTCGTTTGTATGTTTCATGCAAAACTGTCCAGGTGAGATTCTCTCTGCCTCTTACATATCACTAATGAGGGACCTGTGTTTGTTTGGAAATAGCGCTTTTTCAGTGTTGCACCAATGCTATGAATAAAAAAAGAAAAAAAAAACAACAGTGGTTTACCAACAGCAGAGTTGCAAAGCTCTCCTCTTCTCCTGAGATGTCAGTAATTGAATAAAACAGTGCGATGAGCTATCAAACTGAGACAACAACTGTGGTTTTCTTTTTTATGATCATATGGCTGCATACATAAGACTAAGGAAAACATTCAAGTTTACGTTTTTGTTAGTTTTTTGTTTTTGTCCACTAGAGAGCAGTAGAGGAACAGAAAGCAGCAGAAACAATATGACGACAGAGTGGGACAAGACTGCTGAGGGTCTGAATGAATAGTAATATTACTATTTTGTTTTGGTTTGTTTTTTTTTCTTTTTCAGATTTGGCCATGATCGGGCCATGTCTGCAAAACTCTATGAAGTACCATAAAACCTGACACCAAACCAGAAAAACATATAGTTGTAGATCTTTGGCAAAATAAACACTTGCAAAACTTATAAAAATCAATACATCAAGTTCATAAAGCACCAACTTAACACTGGGGTATAAATGACAAACACATGAATTTTAGTTTTGCTGTGTGATAAACTCATTGCACTTATTTTGTTGATTTTAGATAGACATTCAAACCAAAAATGCACAAACTAAGCACCCCTAAAATAACAAAATAATCAACAAAATGAAAATAACTTAATGCTGTAATCACAAATTGATGAGAAATTGTCAAAAATTGACAAAATAAGCAGAAATTAAGATCAAATGCAATTAATAAAATGTGTGCACCTAAACAACTAAACTAAACTAAACTAAAATTAAATAAAATTCAATTCAGTTCAATTCAATTAGTAAAATTCATAGCTTGGGGAATAATTTTTTTGTGTGAAAGATCTCAATAAAAACTGTATTAAACACAGTCAATAAATGTAAACTTTAAATGTACTGAATAACAAAATGTAGAAAAACTACTGTTAAATTTCTAATGAATACATAAATGAAGTGGTTATTTCATTTTAAGAAGCAATACATAGGCTATATATTGTGATAAAAATGTTAACTATGTCCTTGGTTTATGTTTGTTGTTTTCAGGTTGTAGTTTTATGAATTGCACGTGTCGTGTTCTAGTCCAGTCTATCTTTAGAACTTTAGAATAGAAATAACATGAGGTTCTGGAGTCGAATGATTTGGCTGAACATTTATGTTGCTCTGGCAACATTCCCAGGTGACTTCTCGTATTTTCTGGTCATCTTCCATTCAAATCCAGTCTATTTTTATCGTTTTGGAATGGACATGGAGTTCTGGTGTCATCAGATAGACTGGACACTACTGTAGGTCTGTCAAAGTTCACAAATGGTCTCATGTGAAAGAGTGTCATAATAAATCCCACACTTATACTCTGTATCTGGGTAGAAAAAACTCAGACTCCCTTCACACCAACAACTTCCTGCAGTACCTTCAGGTGACATGGAGGTGTTCCCAGACCTCCAGTGTGTCCTGGATCAGGCCTGAGGTCTGAAACATCTCTACAAGGACTCGTCCAGAGTGAGTCTTAACCTGGTTCAGATTCAGATTACCTTATTACCCTGCTGCCTGAAGGGGAGGCATGGGGTAGAGTTTTTGGTTCGGTTTGTTTCTTTGTTAACACTCTAGCAGCAAAACAATTGGTTGAATTCATACCAGACTGGGTTTATAGATTCCAAGTGACCTACAATAGATGTGGTAACATTTTGGGAACAGTTGGTCAAAGTTCAAATTTCTTTTGAATTTTTTTACTCTTTTTTTTTTCTTCTCCCATTTACTTATAATGGCTGAAATTTCAAATGTCTATAAAAACATCAACTTTGTTCCAATTTACTTTAAACTTGGCACATATATAGAGGCAATTGATATGCTGACATCAGCACGTGCATAGACATAATGACATCAGCTGGATCGATGCCAAAATAAGCTACAATACATGCGAGGGGCAAGGTTTGTTGTGCCTGGCACCACTTGTTTTATTTATTTATTTGGTTAAAGGTGCAGAAGACTACACAGATATGAAGTTGAGTAGCCATTTGAGCAAATCCTAAACAGAATTAAACCAAAATACTTTACTTTTAAAAATATATACACATTCTGCTCATCCCTCAAGGAAAGAAACATCTCCTATTCCTTATATTTTTTCATTTCAAAACAATTTCATTGCAACATTGCACTTGTTAAAGTTGTACATTAGACAACAAGTGGCTCAGCTATGCTTCTGATGCCAAAATCCTTCTTTCTACAAACACTAACAATGAAGATCATGTTGTTTCAGCAGATAAATGTGAAAATATCCTGCACATGACATCATCGTCATAGTGAAACTCACTATGATCATTCCTAACATATTAAAAGATGAAATGAGGTGAGATATGTTTATGTGTGTTTGTTTTGGGTGATGGTAACATATTTTTTTGTTTATGGGGTTTGGGCATTACATGTTCTGTCTACAAAAGAAAATGAGGCTGAATTTTAGCTCAGAGGCACACACATAAAATTCAGATGTTTTGGAATGAAAATATCATTAAAAACTATCATAAAAACACATTCCTGACTTTTATTCAGTTAATTTCTTGAATGGCAAGAAGTGAGGAAATTACTGTGAAATTAATAAAAAAGAAGGGTCCTTTGTGAAAGAAACATCAAATGCCATTTTAAGTTCCAGTACTTTGCAAAAGTCTCAGGCCACTTTTAACTTTGTTGTTTTTGTAGGGTTGAAATGAGCATAAATATTTATTTCTTATTCCCTTTTTTCAGCTACAAAAAGAAAATACAAGAATTATGTGCACAACCTTGAGACATGCAAAAAACTGTTTTATTTAGTGTGACCCCTGACCCCGTGACAAGAAGCAGCACAAACAATTAAAACCATCTGGCATGTGTTGAATGAAACCTGGTATATCCTCCTGAGACCCAGTAAATAAACATTTTTGCCATTTTACATTAAATAATTGCCTTAATTGGAAACAGCATGATGCAACATTTTTTCAGATACATTTAAAAAAAAAATTTTTCTATGATGCCCTTTTCAGTGGACTTTATTATTTTTTAAGTAAAGCTGTGACACTCTTGTCCACTACAGAGGACAAAAATGCATTGCTGGGTCTCAGGAGGATAAAACATCAGAAATTAATGGAATAAATCTGAGCAAAAGTATTAGAGACATGTTAAGTGCAAAGGGAGGTCACACTAAATACAACCACTGGTTTACAGAAGCTGTTTTTTGTTTTTTGTTTTTTTTTACTGCTGTACATACTTCACACATATCCAGATTATGTCTTAATACAGAGACTGAAAAATGTATATGTGTTATCGCTAGAACTTTGAAACTAAACCAACAAACCTAATGTTGGCCTCAGACTTTTGCAGGTTACTATAGTTTTTCATCATTTCTTAGGTCCATGTTTATCATTTTCAGGCTGTTAGTGCTGCCAAAAAATATGTTTTTTTGAGTTACTTGTGAACACATGTCACAGTTCTCTTCTTCAGCTGGCCCCTCATGTTATTGGTCCCCATCCAGGTCAGTCTGTTCTGGTCTATCTTTATCACTTTACAGTGTGAATGGACTTCTGGTGTTGTACAATGGATTGGCTGGACATTTGTAGGTCTGGCAACATTCACAGCTGGTTTCAAGTTGAAGTGTCCAGGGAGAATGCAGACACCTTCCAAAGAACAGCTGTTCAGACAAAAGTTGAATTTTCACCCTGTTAAATTGTAGAATGAGTGCAAAAATTTCGAAGAACTGCATTTCAGTTAAAAACAAACAAACATTCACAGCTGATTTCCTGAGTAAAAATCCCACAGTGTTCTAGGCTAGAGGTGAATACTGACCAGAGGCAACAGTTAAAAACAATAACTGCAATGACCTCAACTGTTTTTTCATTAATTAAAATGTTTCACAAGAGCTGCAGATATCTGATGAATAAAGCAATACATTAAAAATACAGATTTTTTTTTTTCCAAAGAGCTGGAGATTATATGGATGTGAGCTTAAGGAACCATTTTAATAAATCTCAAACAGACTTATACCCCCCAAAAATTGTCTTTGACAATTACAATACTTCCAGTGCCTTCTAACTGTAATTTCACTTAAATACTGTGTAAATGGAACTGAATATTAATCTGTTTCTTGTGTTCTTTACTTAATAAACTTCACTGAACTTGTTAAAAATTACTTAAAACATATTTTTGGTCCTATTTCAAGGAAATTAAATGGGATTTTCCCTTTTTAATTCTTCTTTTTTCCTCTACATGTGTATTTGTCTGGTAAAATAGTTTCTTACTTTGTTTTCTCTTTTTAAAACAATATATTTTTCTCATATAAAAATCATTTCAGGCACAGGAGTAAAGGAGCGTATGAAATCTTGCAAACTGAAATGTTTTTCCCACACTGAATATGATATAAAATAGATTAAAAAACAAAAACAAAAAACTTAGACTAAGCTCAGTGGATCAGAGCACCACTTAGCGGTGTGACAAACTTATTTGCTCATGTACAGACAACATTCAGGTCACATAATGGTATTTTTTTTCCTAGAACAGAAAAAGATACACTTAGTCCACACAGGAAACACAAATAAACAACCGTGGGTAGTCAGTGTGATAACAGAGATGACTGATCATGAAGTGACACGTGGACGCCTGTGAGCTCAGTGGTTCACGTTCTCCCCTCATGCTCCTGAACAAATACAGACCTAAAACTGGACGACACTCAAGCCTCTGCAAACAGACCAGATCCTTCAACTGAGAGGGCAAACAGGTAACTAAAACATTATATAGCAGTGATTCAGCTAATACTGGGAAACTGACAGGGTCTCGTCTGATCCATGCGGGAACTGCCTGTGTGTTTTATGGGGGTTGGGTTCATCCTGGGTAGATGTGGCTGAGTTGGAGACTGGGATACCTTTGCCCCACATTTCCCCTATCAGTTGATTGACACCCAGGATTGCCCCGTGTGTCCATGCCAACATTCTCCAATGTCTACAGATGATGAGTGTTTTAAGATGACTCTGACCCTGGAATAGAGTTTCACTATCACAAAGAAATATGATTCAATCTAAACTGATCAAACCCCGTGTTATGATGAGAAATAAAGCTTCATTAAGCTCCAATCTGCTGCTAATTTTCATTCATATGTCTTAATGGATTCATCAAAAACAAACTGTGATCCACATATTGAATCAAATAATTAACAGTGCATTTTTAAAATTACATTTCAGTCTGTGAGCAACTTCTCCTTGCACTTGTCCTTCAAAAACTGCACAACTCATGGCTCTAGAGGACAAGTGCAATCAATCTTCTTTTTCTTTATACTTTTGCTGTCAAGTCCATTGAACACTTTAAAAATACATTCAGTTTTGAACACTATTTCATATTGGTTTGTTGAAAAATCATCCTTTTCCTATTCAAGCCTTGGAGGAAAATGGTAAGTATCTATGTTCCTCTATGTAAATGTAGGTTTTATGCAGGAATATGATTGTATGAATGAGTTATGTTAATCTGCAGTGTTGCCAATGAAGTTGGAATTAGTTTTTTTTTTTTTTTTACCTCTACTCATGAAATGATTGTAACAATGTGATTTCTTCTTGCTAGAGTAGTGTAGCTCAGACTCAGTATGTAATAATTTCACTGGTCTAAATTGATTACTGATGTGAATAAATAGGAATAAAAAGAGGAATGTGTCAGAGAACAAAGTTATTCCAACTTTATGAGCAGCAGCGTATATTTTACCAGCAAGTCAGTGCATGTATTAAGCTTAAAAGACAGAATTCGGTGTAAAATCACAATTGTGGACTTTCATGCAATAGATCCTCACTTGCACTGACAGAAAACATAAATATAAGCATCGTACAAATTAAATTCATGGCCATTAAACCTTCATAAATGAAACCATAAGACAAATTAATGAGTTCTGGGGGCCTATATTTTCAAAACTGATGTTAATGACCTTAAATGTAGCTTCTAATCCTACACCTTTCCACCTGACTCTCAGTGGTCATGTCTCGCTTTTGTTATTGTTTGTTTTGTTTTTTCACTCTATTTTAATCTTTTGTGGACTTTGCTTTTGTGTTGTTTTGCTGTAAATATTCTGGGAATTTGTCCTTTACCTTTTTTCTCTAAACATTTCACCCCGTAGCCCTCCATGCCCTCTGCACTAATAAAAAAAAAAAAAAGGCCAGCAGGGTGGGAGACTCCCGTGTCAGCATGCTTGGCTGGCATCGCAGGACATTTTTAGACCAAGTGCCTCTCAGAAGCGTTGCCAGGAATAGATCAGCTTCAGGGCGAGGTGGAGGAAAGATCCTTTGGTTTTTAAATAGTTAAAATATCTAGATCTTCTGAGGCCGTTAATCATTTCTTGGTTGTGCAAATGGGAAAATATTTGCTGGCTTTATGTGGCTTGAAATATTTCACATACAAAACTACAACTATTTGGTTTCCATGTTTGAACAGCATGATTATCTGCCTCCAGACTGGACTCTGAACAGACTTTGTTCAGTCTATTCATAAATGCTGTAATTTGCCATGTTTCGAAGAAGGGTCGATACAGGGAGCCAACGCAATATTTGTCCCCCCCCCCACATTCATAGGCGAATATCTGGTGGACTGATACTGAATTATTAATAGATGACATTTTTGTTCCACTTCAGAATTAAAGAAGCACTAAAAGTTTACTTTTCAAGTTGTAATGCAGGAATTATGCATGTTGTATTCAGTAGCACATTATTGACTCTCCTCTACGTCACTTGTCTGTGCATCTGGGTCAGTGAACTACCCATCTGTTTGTACTGATACACATCTGCCATTAATAAATAGAGGATTGATCCTTCAGAGAGAATGTAGAATGTATTTGATAATGTCTGACATCAATAATTTTTACTATTACATCAAGTCAGGTACTCCCTTGTTGTAATTAAAAAAACACATTAAGGCCATAAAGACTTTTTAAAACTGTAGAAAGGAAACAGTAATGTTCTGAATACAAGAGATTTAATTTATAACATTTATTTCTAATCATTAAAAAGGATTTAACACATAAGGATCAAAACTGACTCAAATTAGCCTCAATATACAAACATTTTTACCACCATGTACTCATGCAAAGTTGAATATTTTCTTTTAATTTTGTCTACAGGAAAAGTAGTTAAATCTCAAGCTTCAAAATTACAGTTGTGTTTGTATTAAGGTCAAAGTGGGTGAAAGTTGACCTGAGCAGCATGTCAAGGTTAAAGAAAACATTATCACAAAGGTTGCAAAGTTACATTTAAGCTCCTTCTTTGCAGCATGTGACATGCATAGGGATAATCTGTCACAACAATGTGATGGTGCATTTCCATTCATATCAACGTGCATTCAGTCACATGTAGATTAAATAGCACAGGTGGACTGCTCTATTTATATGTAGTGTAGATATCACAGAAGGGTATATGTTGTCTGTGCTAGCAGTAACTGATAAGTGGACAGTGATCTCTTGAAATGTTTAACATAAGTATAATGGTCTGCATGTTTCTATGAATAGACAAAATATGGAAATGACCAGAAAGTCAAATGAAGGTGACATCTAAGAAATTACTACCTTAACCTTTGCTTTTGGAAGAGATTGACCCACATTCAAGCTTTACAGTGAGGCCTTACATAAGTTGTATTAACAGCTGAATTAAACGGATCATATCAAATTAAACAGCTTAGATATGTTTAGTAAGTAGGCTGCAGGAGTTGCTCAGCACAGTTATAAAACATCTGCTGGGTGGATGTTGTAATATCTGGCAATGTAGAAATTTATTACTACACAATGATTGTGCCCATGTTTCTGTGTTTTCTGTGTTTATGATTATACCAGGAATGGATTAGTAAAAATACAGGGTAACAAAGAAGTTCTGATTTTCAACATTTTATTCAGTTTTAAAGTGGTAAAGGTAACAATGAAAAATTTTTTTACACATAACTTTTTTTTTCAAGTTTGGTCATAATAAAAAACATACTATACATATGCATAGGTGAAAAGCAAACTATTTCCTAAGGGTAAAAAACAGCCTCATCACCACCGTCATCATCTCCAGTGTTGGACTACGTGACGGACCATGAACTGAGGTTGAGGAGTAGAAGGGGGACTGAAGGTGGGGGAGGCGGGGGAGGGGTGATGCAGGGAATGGAGTCTAGGAGGAAGTTGGTGGAGGGCTTGATAGTTCAACTTTTCCACTCTCACTGGTCTCACTGGCTTGTCTTTTCAAAACCATTTCTCTAGCAATGCAGGTCACCTGACCATTGGTCACTGTATAGGATCCATTCCTGAAAGACAGAGAAAGGTCACAGTTAAACACCACTAATGCATAAAAATGAACTTTATTATTGATTCTTAATACACTATCTAGTACTTACTTTTCAGATCCGTTCTGCATGCCAGGCTGGTTTGACTTAGCAAAGAAAAATGAAGTCCACCAGTGGCCAGAGTCTTGCCTTGGAAGGCCTGTGAAAAAAACATTCAAGTAGTTTTTGACACAACCTCAGTTTGATGTTCAAGCTTTGTGTAATACTGACATTAATGTTTGTCCGTATTTTGTACCTGGGTGGTGTGGAATAACCTCTCCTGTGTAATCAGCGCTGCCACAAGAGCTGCTGCTGGAGGTGGACCCAAGACGCCCTGAAATGAAGACACAATAATGAATTGAGTGAAAACTGAATTAAAGTCAAAAGTAGGACTCTGCAGAAAAATAAAATAATGATGCATGTACTTACTTCTGTAGTAATCATGGGTGGCGATGAGGGAACCACTTGATGGGATTGCTGCCATTTTCTCCGACCTTAGGTGGAAAACCGCTCAAAGATGGAAAATGGAAATCTGCAGGAAATCAAAAGGAAGACATTTTAAGACTGAGTGTTGACATTTGTGTTCCTGCTTTAAATCCTTTTAAATGTTCTCTTGCAGGCTCAGTGTTTCAGCCAAAATCTTAAGTACAAAGATCCTCTCTGTGCTCGAGCTGACACAAGGTGAAACAGCACATATGCGTTGCCAACACAAAAAACACATGTAACTATTTTGGAGAAGCTGTGCTGCGTGCATCCATGCCCTCTGTGCAGGGTCACAACAGTAGCAGCTGCTTCTTAGAATCCTGCTTCCCGTGTCTCAAATAACCAGTGTGTATGTGAGTGGGTGTGTGTGGGAGCTGGTTCACATGTACAGCTGGACTTGTGGTGATCAAGAGTCTACAACGTCTGGCAAAACACTGTGCCAGCAATGTCCTGGTGTATTAATGCTGAGGCCAGAGTTTTAACTGTCCAGCCAAAAAAGATACTGGACCCTGCTGCTGAGTTTTGCTTGAAGCTGAAATATAAACCTAACCTTTGTGGAAGTATTTAATGCTAAAAAATATATTTAAAAAAATACATGCAAGAGTATTAAAATGAAAATGCTTATATTGGCATGCAGCTTAGATTGTTAGAACTAGACTGTTAATAGCCTGGAGGAAGACAACCAGCTAAGGGCAGTTGAGCTTATCACCAGGTGAGCAGCAGATGGCTTTGGGGATTTTAAGAGGTGGAAAAATACCTGTGCGTACTTATGTAGCCTACATTGAGTTAGTTTCATAACATAGGCCTAAGTGGGGCAGTTATATGATGGTCAAGGGAAGAAGCACCAGTTGTATGAATGTGTGGGTTTGCAGTATGAAGCAAGTATCCATTGTTAGTTGGGGTTAATGTGTGTGTCTGTCATGATGACAGTTGTACATGCATCTTCACTCAGAACTACCTTTGTGTTATTGTCAGATGAAGACAGTTTAGAGGGAAATTTGAAGAGAAAGACCCCACACTCACAAGTTGCTGTAATAAAGTAAGGACAGGGCTGCAGTAAAAGATTAGGGATGACTACCTCTTAAAGGACACTGGCACAAAACTTACATTTTTCCGACTTACCTTGAAGATGCGGATGCTGTTGTTGGCACCTGGTGCGGTTGAAGGTGCGGATGGCCTGAAGTAGAAGTGTCAGTTGTTACTACGGCCCATTTGTGGATAGACTGTCTGCCGGACCTCTGTCGGTCACTCCTCTGCTGCTGTCACTGGCTCCGAATAGCTCAGGGGTGGCTTTTATAGGGTCAGTGCGCGGCGCGTGCTGGAGAGACACGCGGCGGTGGGAGGGAACAGGACGGGGACAGCCCATGGCGCGAGAGCACAGAACGTGCAGTTGGTCTGTTTGTTGAGCTCGAGGTCAAGAACTCTGTGACACCAGACAAAAGGAGGCTTTCGGAGGCTTTATTTAACCCTATGATGCCAAAGGCTGCGATTCTAGTCACTCTGAAGGGTGCACATAAAAACCTGCGGACAGTTTTAAGGCAGAGATGGAGGCAGACTGTTGACTAAAAACATTTAAGAAGAAAGGTAAACAAACGGCCTCTTCATGAGAGCGTCAATGGGATTTTCCCATCATATAAGACGAATAAAGTTTACTAAATGAGATGCTTTCAAAGGAAATAGTTTTATTTAAGTCTTACAAGGTCTGTCAAAATATAGATCTGATAAGGACAGGTGAATTATACTGGTTGTACTATATCTACACTAGGCTATGCTATATCATAGGCCTACCACAATATGCTATGCTATATAATACAGTATGTTTGACAATACTAAAATATAGGATTCAGTACTATACTAACTATATTGTACCACACTATACCATAATATACCACACTATACTATAATAGACTATGTCATACTACATAATACTATGTTATGCTACACAACACTGAACTACACTACACTGGACTATACTATACTTGTACAATATACTTAAATATACAATAGTATAATACAGTCCATTACAGTATCCCATAATATACTACATTATACCCTCCTGAAACCCAGCTATGGTTTTCTGTCCTTTTGTGGACAAGAGTTTCACAGCTTTATGAAAATAAATAAATAAATAAATAAATAAATAGTCCACCGCAAAGGACATGCCATTTAAGAAAAAAAAAAAAAAAAAAAACATCTGAAAAAACTGTTGCATCATGATATTTCCAATGTAGGCAATTACCTATTTTAAAAAAAACAAAACGTGTACTTTCCTAACATTTCCTGGGTCTAAAGAGGATACTATACTATACTATACTATACCATACTATACTATACTGCATTATTGAGCGCAAACAAAATCAAACTGCCAACTACATAGTATAGACAGAGGGTGTTAGGCAAGCCCGACATAAGACACATACCATGAAAAATAAAATGTTCATTTCATTTCCCTTCATAAAACAGGTCTGGTGCTCTGGAAATAAAATACATTGAGCTCATTTTCAGATTACTGGAACAGTAATGAGCCATTTGTGAGTCTCTATTTTTGTGTCGTGACAACTAACCGGTACTGCCCTCATTCTGTCCTACAACCATCACAAGTATCCTAACACCCCTGTCCTGTCATGACTTCTCAAATTGTCCACACCAACAGGATCCATGGCACCAATGGTAAACTGGTGTGATAGCAGCTCATTGCATTTAAAGTAACAGACTCTGAAGCAGCCTTTTGGAACAGGACTGAAAATAACATGAGTATACAGACCTAATTATATATAGTCACAGCGCAGGGAGTGACCTGTGGGGCACTGACCTGCAGTGTAAAAAAATCCTGTTGTTTTTATGGAAAAAAACTGGCAGCTGTGGTTACCAGAGCAATACTGTAAGAAACACAACAAACCGTAACCATATCTATGGCGTAACATGTAGATTTAACATTTTAAACATGTATATTTAACACTGGATTTAAATGGTAAATGGACTGCACTTATATAGCATAGTTTATACACCTTCATGGTGCCCAAAGTGCTTTACAAAGCCACCAGGTCCTACTAGGAGCAATTTAGGGTTCAGTGTCTTGCAAGGACACTTCAACGTGCGTGACATGTCAGAGCCCAGATTTGAACCCTCCACCTTTCAGTCACTGGACGACCTACTCTACCAACTTATCCTGTGGGATTCAGAGACGATAACAACAACACCAAGAGCCACCCGTCACACATGTTCAAGATGTTAAATTGTTAACTGTTTACTTTTTATTACTTTTTTAAAACATTTTTTAAAAACGTGAATAGGCTGTTATTTTAACATTGTGGTATTGCAATTTAAACAGCAACAAATTGTTTTTCAATTTAGTTTTATTTTGTCAAACAATAGAAATACATAATTTCTACATAAATATCTGCTTTTGTTAACATACTTGTCCTGCAAAAACTACAGCTATATTTGATTTTATTATTAACACAAAATTTTTTTCAAATAAACAACTTTGTATTGTATTTTCACTAACAGTTTTTTTATGTTGCAATTTTACAACTTTTTAGTGTTAATTATACGGTCATTTTTTACAGTGTGTGAAGTCAGATTTTGTCAGCCACCCCCTTCCTGCAACAGTGATAATAAAGATTTATCCTATCCTATATTCATCTTATTCTGTCTTTTAAGTAGTTTTCATTTTTATTGTTTTCATTTTGTTCCATCTGTTATGACTGGAATCTCTTTTCTACATCTCACATGGTTTTAGCGAGGTCCACATTTCATCCAAAAAAGTCTTCGGAAATCTTAATTTGGAAAATTAACTGACATACTATGTTGTTGTTTATTTTACTCTGTTTGCCACCACATGAAAACACCTTGTTGTTGACCTTGTTTAGTCTGAAGATAAGAAGTCAGCACTCTCACCACCATGACTCAGAGATTAACCTCTGGAAATCACAATGTAACTCCAACCAACAGGTTAGGAAGCCACCGGTATAGGCTGTAAGCAAAGATGTTTGGTGATAACAGCAACACCAAGAGCTAATGTTAACTCTGATAATATGTGTTAGTTGTTCTGCAGTGTATGAAAACACTTCAAAATTTCATAAACCTTTCTTCAGTTTGTGAAAATGCAAAGATATTCCATTGATTTTTCACATCTAAACCACATTATACTAGAACCAGATTAAAAAAAACAACACTTGGACTAATCCAACCTGGACTAGATTATCCTACAGATGTTATGTTATTTTAAGCACAGTTTTTGAGTCACGTATACACCTTTTGGCCTTGGTGCATTGCGGAAATGTACATATCAACATAAGCGACTTTAAAGTGTTTTGGCTTCAGTTTAACATTTGATTAACAGCGCTGTACACCACCACTAGCTGGGTTTTCTAAATATTTCCCTACAGAAATGCCATAGTATTAGTTAGCACTGTATATTAATATACTCCAAAGATAACTAAATTCTGTTAACTTATGTTGACCAGAAATAACCATAAAGCATAAACCATTCAATTGACTTTAATTGAAAAAATGTCAAGTACAAAAATACTTCATCATATTGTCTGGTTACAATTAATGCCAATGAATGCACAGTGTTTATAATTCAGATTATTTCAAGAGAAATAACTGTTAAAATAAGTAACCTTCTAAATAACATTTACACAACATAAAGGGGGATATAGCATTGGAAGACTATTTCACATAAGTTACTTTTGATACAGTACCTTTAATAACAATATTGTCAGACTGGCTCACATAAAAATAAATAAAACAGGGACATTTCATTACATAATACATTGCATGTTAGAAAACTCCATCTCACGAAGTACGACGTGATCTTCTTTCAAACCCAGAGGTGTCTCCATTGCTTGTCAGGGTACCAGTCACCTTATCCTGTGGGATTCAGAGACGATAGATTCAGGAATGATATAGTCAGTATTAACCTAAACACACTGTGCACTGTGTGTGTCTGCTGCATTGACAAACCCACCTTCACACTGCCAACCACCTCCTCAATAGACTTGAATGTAGACGAGTGTCTGCAGAGAAACATAAGGCCGAATTACACAATGACAAATGTATTGTTTTCCTTTAAATTATAAATGGATGACCTGTAACAGTGTCTTGGCCCAAACAAAGGCAGCAATAGTCTTACCTCATAGTTGGCACACTAATAGTATGACTAAGGTGTTGCATCAAGACAAAAGAAAAAAGAAAAGCAGGATATGTGAGCTTTTGAGAATCAATAATACATTAATTCATGGTTTGGTCAGTTTCATAAATTAAAGAACAGCCTTTCTGATAAAATACCTTACCGTGGTGGACTTGGAAGAGGTAGAGCTCTGTTAAGATTGCAGCATTAAGACAAAGACAGACACAGATAACGTCATACCAGCTTCAGCCTCCATTTTGATGACAGCAACAACAGACTTATCAGCTGTTGTTATTGATGTCCACTTGTACTGCTGTGATTGGATTATGGTTGTTTACTGCCTAAACAACTATGCATAACCCTAGGCTGCTGCTCAAGCATGTAATCCGTTATCTCCTGTAGAGTTAAAATTTCATTTTAAAAAAGTTTGTTATTTTGACGTGTTGACTTTCATAGCAAGACATCAGTTTGTAATAGGTTTAAGTTTAAGAGTTTTTATGTTTACTTTAGGTCAATGTGGAAAATTGTCATGGTACATTTGAATTGCAGTGAAAAAGTGTAATGATTATCTGCTGAAAATAAAATAATAATTGAAATATGAACTTGTATTTACATCTTCATTCTGCTTGTATCTTACTTTGTCAAATGACCACATAAAAATATGGTTGTAGTGGAAAATGGACATAATCAAACACAGCTTAGTGCCTTTACAACACAATACATGTAATAATAACATATTTAAAATATATTGCTACCACTGATTATAGTGACTGCATGACAGTCACAGTACAATAACAAAGCTTTGCCCTGATCTGGTGCACCACTTCTTAATATATTTCATTTTCTAATATTTTCACATTTTATGCATTTAGTTTAATAAGTGGAAGTTTGTGCAAGAATCTGCCAATATCTGTCAGAGACAGTATATTTCAGACATGTTCTACAGTTTTCCTGGCTCTGGGGGAGTCTCCATCTGCCTGTGTGGAGCAGCCAAACACAGCTTTTCTGACCAGCCGTCTTGACAGCAGCTTGTGCACGGCCGTCACTAATTATGTTTGGTGACACTCAAGTTGAGCTTCATGTTTTATTAGGATACATGTATGGATCATTCATAAATTCATTGAAATACAGCAGCTATAATGGTTAAAAATGAAGAAATAAAAATGAAGAATTTTAATCAATAAATTAATTTTGCCAAGGCAGATTCTATTTACACTTAGCTGTTACATGGGCCTAATAGTATGTGACATCTGAACCTGAACAGTAAAAATTACCCAAAAGCTTTGATTCTTTTAAGCCAAAAGCTAAGCTCAACCAGGCAGTTTTGTTGCCTAAAAAAAAAAAAATGGACTTAAAATAAACAAACAAACAAACAAGAACTAAATAAATGTAGAACTCGACTTCCTGTGTGGATGTCCAGTGATGTATCCACTTACCCATAGCAGTGCTGAATCTGTAAAGACTTAAGTTGTACGAAATTAAACACTATTTTGTGTGCATATATGGATATACGTAGCAGAATAGCTGCAGTATGACTGTTTGAACCTAGCTGCAAATAGAAATTCATTTTCTTGATTAGGATATTAAAGCTTATGCACCTCATCTCTGCCAGTCTCCTGGTGATGGCCACACCCACATTGGACAGTGCTGAAGTTGTGACTTGGCCTGCATAAGACAGATTCTCTTTGCTCCTCAAATAGCTGCAGGTACAATAATACAAGAGATAATGAGACAGAATGTGAAAGAAGAGAGCCACCTTAACCCACCTGCAACCTTTATCCAGTGGGAAGGTGTGGAGTTATTTAAAATGTAACAGCTAACAATAAGAACATCTACGTCAGCTGTCTATTGGGACTCAGAACATATTCAGTGTTTCAACAACAAATGCTGCTGGCTACTGTTGTTGCCTGTTAATGCTACTGCTAGTTGAGCTAAGTCGGGAAGTAAAGCTATTAACAGGTTACCAATCCTATTTGACCTGGAAAATCCCATCAGTTGTTTCTTAAAAGAAATCCCCCTTCAACATGTGAGCACAGGGCGTAAGGGAAGCCCTACATGACATCATTTGCAGTACAAATGTATGTTAGGACATGATGCAGGTATGATGACTGACACTCACATGTTGGAGTGGGTGATGTCATCCAAAGTGGCCGAAGCTGTGAGATATCTGGAGCAAGAGAAGAACATGCACAGTTGGCAGATTATCATCCCGACTTAAAAGCGAGACCCTGACAGCCAGTAGTCATCAGTGTGCATTTGTGGTTATGTAACAGTGTCGCACTAACGCAATGCGTAGCAAATGTCCTGCCACACATAGAGGGTTCAGCATCCCACAGCTTCAAAAAGATCAGTGTTTAATAGTCTGTACTACTATGCAATGTAAAAGGCCATGTCATGTCTCATAAAACACTTCTGCTCTACACTAAAAGTCTACTGTTTCAGGACATAAGTGCACTTACGGAGATGAAGTCTGGACCTCTTGCCAGCCTTTGGACAAATTCTGTTTGATGTTACTGAGAGGGCTCAGACCCAGTTGCCTCCTGATCTCTGCTGCATGTTTTTCTTTGGTCAAAAGCACTTGCCGCAAGGTGTTAATTTCATCATCGATCTTAACAGAAGAAAAAACAAGCAAAACAGAAGCTATTCATTTCTTTGAACAGCACAATCTTTCAGTGTTTCGCAACAAATAGCCCACGGTAGTGTAATTGCCTGTGCAAGCTCGGCCTGTAGATTTTCTCTTTCCTCCACTGTTAATTCCGAGGATGAGACGCCATTTCCTATTTCTCTTGTAGAGAAGTTCATCGGTGAAGTCCTACCAGAACCTTCAAAGACAGACACACAGAGATAGATATCACATCTTCTTTTAAGCCCCTTTTAAAACCTGCTTTTATTGCTTGACTGTTGCTCTACTGATAAATACAGCTATTGTCTTCATAACTATTAGATGGCTAGATAAAGATCAATACTTTAGACCTGCTTTTATACTGATTTTACAGTTTGTTTTCACACCTCCGTGATTGATACGCTTTCTTTCTGATTGTGAGACACAAAAGATCAGCGAAATTAACACATCTTTGTCTTAAGTCCATTTTTCAATATTTTAGATTTGCTTTTTTTTTTTTTCACTGTTTTTACTGTTTATTATTTTACTATCGCCTTACTGATACACGATACAGGTAATTTACTGTTTAAAATATTTTTGTATAATTATTTATTTTCCTAATGTTTTTAATAGGTAGACAGGTAAATTATTAACACATATTCCTCTGTCCTCTTTACAATATTTTAGACTATAGATATTCAGACAGACAGACAGACAGATAGATAGATAGATGTGAGTGACTGACCACTATATATTATACGATATAAGATATATATTTAAATATTGTTCAGACATGCAGTATACAGTTCATATGTTTGAACAATATATGCCTTACAGTATATATATGTGTAGTTAAAGATAGTTGGTGTAACTCCTGTTGTTCCATTAACATCAGTCGATTTACATGAGCTAACTCGGAGCTAGCCACAGTGCTGAACTTCATTATGTGCTTTGCTAGCTGAAGCTAAAGCTAACGGTACCTGTTGCACACGGCGCTCAGCGTTGAGCTACGAACTAAAACCCACTACAAACTTGTGGAAAACAGCCGTACGTTACCAAATGGATAATACCTCCAGATGGACGGTCTTACCTTGTCGGCTCATCGCTGCTACTTTCACCTGTTGTGTGTTTTAACTAGCTTGGCTGTTGTCCGTCAGTCGGCTCCGCTGCGTCCATCCAATCAGCTCAGTGTCCGCGAGGCAAGTTCAGTCAGGATCACACATCCTATTATTGGACCGACACTGTTTACACTCACTCACAGTAAAACACATCTGGTCACGACCACAGTGGAAAAATAAACCACTAAATAAATAAAAATAACACACCAAACCTTAACAATCAACACAGAAGTCACCTAAAAACCATTGTCGATATAACAGTCCAACTTATTTCTTCTGTAATAACTAATAAAAAGAAATCTGCCCTGCTCATCAATGAAACAATGGCTACTGAATGCCAGGAATATATTATTGGAAATTGTACTGTTCATTTCTAATTTATTAAAACGTGTGAGTGTGGGGGGGATCACATAACAATGAATGAATGAATGTTATATGACAGACATATAAAAAGGAAATAAATATATAAAATAAAATCTATTAAAAAAACTGAATTGATGAACTGATTAAGTGATGCGCTAATTTTAGTTACTTAAATGAATTTGGGTTAAACGTTAAAGAGTCTTGTGTGGTTTCCTCCTTTTTTGTCCTTCCTTTAAGCCAGGTCGTGACAATATATATAATTCTACATCATAATCCACTACTTGTGACAAATATAAATCCATATAAATACAATATATAATTGGTTATGATTTACATCAATTTCTTTATAATTTGTAGTGTATATGACGAGCTCAATCATGTTTTATTATAACCCACAACTATATTAGTTTATAAAACTATAATACAAATAAAATAAACTATATAACATATGCATGTGGTCCACTACATATTAGCCAAGCCATCTATATTATACTCAATCCCAAATTAATGCGCTGCCCCAATATTTAGCAGTGTTAACATCCATTCTTTTCCATGATAATAATAATAATAATGATAATAATAATAACAATGCAAGTAGTACATAACTTTACATATGTAGTACAAAACTTCCCAAAGTGAGGGATGCTGAAGTAAGAGTTGGGGGTACTTTGCTAAAAAAGTGTATTTCAGGGGGTACTCCGCTGTAAAAAAAAAAAAAAAAAAAAAAAAAAAAAAAAAAAAAAAACAACTTTGAGAGCCACTGAAGAATATGATGTGTAGACACAGCTACTCTCAACACAAAGTTAGAACAAGATTAAATGCTTGGCTCCATCTGCTGGTAACATATGTCACCACAACTCAATGATTGTTCAGATATGATACGTTCAGTTAAAGATATAATTTGATGTATACCAATTTCTCTTTGGTTTTCTTTGTTTTTGATGTAATAACCCTCAACTTCACTCTGAACTTTTATGAACATCTATATGATCAGTGAATTTAATATAGGGAAATACATGATTTAAAAAAAAAAAAAAAAAGCTAAATACAGAGGATAATATTATAAGAAATGGTGATAAATCACTTAAGAAAGGTTAAAAAATCATTTGGGAATGGCCACAAACGTAGCACTGGGTCTTTATGGGTTAAAGTAACACAGACATAAAACAAAGTTGTGATTTACCAGATGTATGTATCTTTAAGATGGATGGTTTATTTTTAAGATATTCTGAGGAAATGGCAGAATTGATGATTCACAAATTCACTCTTGATGTTTAATGTAGGGACCCAGAAAAAAAAGGTTTGGAAGCAAGAAGTTACTGTTCTGTCATATAGTGTAGTATGAAAAAGGAAATGTGGAATATAATGACAGTTTCATAAGGACACAAGTCAAAATGTTCAAGAACATTTATTCAACAACAGCAAATCAGATCAATGATCCACTTGTTTTCATCCAGACACACAATTACCATGCTACAACATAAACGTTAAGATTTATACTTTATATGGGCAAAGTGTATGTACAAGCGACCTTAACCATTAAATCATTCCTTGCAAATTTAATGGTTACATTACAACACCATACCAGTTAAAATTATAGCCAATCATCATTTCAAATGTGACGAGGTATGAAATAAATAAAATTCCAAAAATGCATCATATAACCATTTCACTATAATTACACTATATACTATGTTGTCTTTTTATGGAGTTATTTCCTGATCATTGATCCATTATAGTTTTTTTAAACACACAGTGCATTCAACTTAGAACATTTACAGTAGCATTTTTCAGTATCTCAATGAAAAAGCCATGACAGGTACATCTATGTTTCATCAAAGGTTACAGGAAACATCATACAAGGGCCACAGAGGTCAACATCCATACCGTTAATAGCAGAGGGTGGGCAACAAGAGCTCACCAATTGTAAAACATTAAAACACATTATTAGCATCTATGGAACTGACAGTGGCAATGTTTATGGCAATTTATGGAAATTTGTAAATGTGTGGCAATAAACTCAAATTGAAGAGTATGAAAAATCTCAAGTCATTTTACTCAGAGCTGCCGGTAGTGCTGGCTCACACGATATGCCTCACATGAGATTCTTACTCTACATGGATTCAAAAAAGTCAACAAGGAAAAACAGTCACAGCATCAGACAAAATGTCAGCATCATTAGACTTCAGTTCAAAACACAAAGACTAAAAACATGATGAAAATCTTCCCTCACTGCCTCGAACATTCCCATCTGGATATCCGGCAGTCTTTCACTCCCAAATTAAATCAAGTGTTACTTCTTTCTTCACATCACATTAACTACTTAATATATTCAAAACAGCTCAGAGAAAAAACATGTCAGACTCTGAGCCAGTACTACTGCAGACGGAGATCTGTGATGTATTTTCAGCCCGATCAGACCTGATTTACCTGGAGCTCCTTGGCTTCATGTGGCACATGGTCAAAACGTAACTGTAGTAAACTGAATAATTCATAAAACAAACAATTAGGTAATATTAAAATAAATATTGATTGATATATGTTTTTTTAAAAGCCTGTTTTGAATGTTTTCAAATAATGATGACGAATGTAAAACTATGATTTCAGCATATATTCATCATAAACTGTCTGCAAATAAAGCTCTATGTCTTGACAATAACCTCATGATTCACATTGAAAACACTCTGGGGAACACATTAAAGACAAACACAGTGCCAAAGACATAATGTAGGTCTGATGGCAGGTGGCATTTTCAACTAAAATATTATTGATTGCTAATTGTGTGTGAAAAACTACAATTAGTCTATGACAACTGTGTTCTCGAGGGTTTAATGATGGCACTGACCACCGAAGCCAACAGATACATCTCACTACCGGTAACTGGCACCTCCCTGAGCCATGGCTCTTCTTTTCCTTTAGCATAAATATTCTCTTCACCCTCCCCTTCCCAGTCATCTGTACTCATGTGAACATATTGCACATATGCACCAAAGATGTGAATCTTGTAAAGTAAAAATGCTGCAAAAGATGAAAGTAAATTTGGAGACCATCTGGAGAGTGCATGCTACACCATGATGCAAAATGTGGGGAAGGGAGGGTGGGGTAGTTGCCCTGTGTGGTTAAAGGCCAAGAAATACAAAAGAAGAAATAAAAAGTAAACAATTTAGTTTTTTCTCTTATCTTTTCATACTGGGGGAATAAATAGCGGACCAATCAGGGAGGGTGAAAGGGGGGTGTGTCTTCATTAGTTCCTTTCAGCGGGCCATGCTTACTCATCCCCCTCCTCTGCATGGCTCTCTGACTGAAGTGGAAAGATGGGTAGCCTCTTTCATCTCACTGAGGTGGAGCAGGGAAGCAGGCAGGACCGCAGGCCAGGGTTGACGGGAAAGAAGGGTTAGTTGAAGCCGGTGTCGGTGTGGTAAGAGTGGTGACCATCCGATGTTAACTGGGTTGTTTCTGTCGCTGATGGTTGCAGCACTATAGGTTCACCACCAGCCTCTATTGTAAAAACAGGGACACATTAGAACTCAAGAATTAATGACTGTCTACATCATATAAAAGTATACTTCTGTTGCTAGTGTAGATGTTGCATGTTTTATCTTTTTTTGTTCATGAATCAGTGCCAAAGCCTGTGGATTTATATTTAATCAGTGATCGGTATTAACAACACTGCAATGAACTGGTGACACATCCACACCTTCACACTTCACAAGGAATGAATGAAGCATTAATAACATTTTGTTGTACTTCTCAAATTATCAGCAGAACCTAATGAGTCCAACATGTGTTCATTTAAATTTACAAGTGGTTCCAGGCTTAACAAACCCCGCCCCTCGCACGTATTGTAGCTTATTTTGGCATCGATCCAGCTGATGTCATCATGTCTATGCATGTGCTAATGTCAGCATATCAATTGCCTCTATATATGTGCCAAGTTTGAAGTAAATTGAAACAAAATTAATGTTTTTATAGACATGTGAAATTTCACCCATTATAAGTAAGTGGGAGAAAAATGACTTACTTTTCCCAAAATGTAATGAGATCTATTCTGGGTCACTGGCAATCTGGTATGAATTCAACCAATAGTTTTGCTGCTAGAGTGTTAACAAACAAACAAAGAAACAAACCAAACCAAGAACAATACCCCTTGCCTCCCCTTCGGGGGGTGGGGTAACAAGATTTCGGTGTGATTGCTTTGATGAATAAAATTTCCACATTAGAACTTCTAATAAAGAATGGATTATATATGGACTATCTCTGGCAACAGGTACATAGGAAGAGAACACAATATCATATCAATCAAAATTCAGGTGTAAGGTTTGCAATAGAGAAGATATTTTATTTCAAATCATCTGATGTTTCAGCACTATTTTGTCATGCAAATAGAATCAGTGCAGTTGTCCACTGTAAATAGGGAGTGGCCTACCCTCAGATAAAAGCTGAAGGAAAAACAGTGAACAGAATTTTTGCACAATATAATGTCCATAACCATATGAAATGTTCTACAGCCTGTCCATCCATGGGAGTGGAGCCGACTGTTTACTAACTGATTACTTAAGTGTTTGTTCATTTTCATTGTTTTTTTTTTTTTTTTAATCAATTCAACAATTTCTTTAAAGCCCTGTGAGGCGACTTTGTAGTGATATTGGACACTATAAATAAAATTGAACAGAATTGAATTGATTTGAAATAAAATATCCTCAATATTGCAAGCCCTTACAGGGTGCAGTAATACCACGTTGAAATATCTAAAATTACTATGTCTGATATATTTTTCTGGCCTTGTATTTTAACATTATATTAAATGTTTGCAGCAATGTTTGAATTCAGAGGAAATTCTAAGTTTACTCAATATAACAGCCTGTTTCATTCAGTCATCTGTCTGCGGTGTCACATCCCCTTCACTAACATTAATGTTTACATGATTTATGGATAATTCATTAGACTGACATGACATTATGTGATTATACATCACATATATTACTATAACAAAATACCTCTTCTTTAAATGTAGATCACAACTGAATACCATCACATAAGATTTTTGTTGGTGAATATAATTCCCATGATCCATGGCTACGTCATTTGCTCCATGTTTTATTATTGTTTTGATTGAGGGACCCCTAGTGGCAGGATTGACATACTCTGGGTTTAAGACTTTGGTGACACTCTCACCTCTCTCATCGGATTGCAGCTGAGCCTCCAGGTCCTCAGGAGACACATAAAATTCCTGATCCTGGTTCTCTCGAGGCCGCGGTTTACATCTGCCACAGCAGCAGTTACAGCAGCAGCACAGGCAGCAACAGAAGTAGCAGCCAGTGGCCACACCGCAGAGTACAAACAGAGCCTGGGGATGGGTGGTTGTAGGGGAAGAAGTGAAAACAGAGAGATGGAGTGACATATTATAGGGAAATTGAAATCATAGAGTGAAAAGTTAATCGTCCAGGCCTTTCCACAGACTCACCTTAGCCCACCAGCTTGACAGGACAAAGTAAGTGTTAACATTCTCCTCCCCAAACTGCTCGGCCACATATAGTCCCAGAGAACCATATTTATCATAAATGTTACGCTTTGTGGGGTCATTGAGAATAGCATGGGCGTTGTTTATCTCCTTGAATTTATCTGCTGCCTCTGGATTGTCAGGATTCTTATCAGGGTGGAACTTTAAGGCCAGTTTCCTGTGCAGAAGGGGGACAAACAGAAACAATCACATCTACAGCGATAATAGCAGAGATGACTAAAGGGTAACCGAATGAAACGGGGGATCCCTCACCTGTAAGACCTCTTGATGTCATCATTTGTGGCCATCTTGTCAACTCCCAGCACATGGTAGAGGGATTCACCAGCGGTGGACAGAGAGCGCTGCCTCTGATGCTCAGCCATGATTCCTCACGTCCCCAAGCTGGGCACAGAAACAGAAAAAAACATCGCTTAGAATACTGTACCTACTGTTTATGATCATGCTAATGTGCACAAAAACATATGAGGTCTGCAACTAAAAGGGCTGTATGACACAATCCTTCAGACTGCAGGCAACAGCTGGTCCAGGACGCGTAATTGATTAGATACAACTGTCCTGTTCCAGCTCTGAGTGATACAGACACAAGAATTCACAATTGCAAAGGCCAAACACTGGATTTATTACATTTTCTTGCACTAATTTAATTTCCACACTAATTACACATATAAAATGTCAAGTTACATGATTATTGAGACTGTTAATTCTTGGCTTTGAATGCCTCTGCTGTTCTAAGTACATCTGACATCTATAACCTGCAAGAAAGCAAGATTTATCCAAGTGATGCTGCAAATATTACAGGAAAAGCCTTGACTAAGAATATAGCTGCCTCCAAATGGGTGTCATCGTGACATAAATGATAGCATTAGTCTATTTGAAGCCTCTGTGTCTTATTTTAATATTTTTTAGACATGTTCTGTGTTAAAAGTCCATTTGTTAAGAGTCGCAGCCCATCGTAAACAGTCTATAAGAAGGATTAGACAATGAATACGATGCTAGGATCATAATCTCTGTGCAAGCATCATCAGCAGCACTGCTATAGCGCACAGCATCCATGTTGGTTTGCTTCCTGGCCTGTTCTTGATGCAAGACAGGGATGAATCGTCAGCACTAATTTTCAAGGGCAAGGGCCAGTGTGTTGTGGAGAATAAAAAATGAAAATGCAAAAGGAGGCTCACCTTTCTGTCTGCTCCGATGAGTTGCAATTCTAACGATCCCGGCAGGTTATAATTTTTGACAGTGTAGCGTGACTATGGCTGCATCTCGCACGTACCCGGACCCTCTTTGGCTCCCACTACACAACCATGGACAGCTGCAGCAGTGCGCAGGCTCCGCCCCCTCAACACCCCACAGCGACCCGACGTGCGCGCCCCCGAGCGGACCGGGATGAGGGAGGGGATAGGAGAGCACCGGTCCAACACACGACGGAAGAAAACATACATTTACACATGGGCATTTATGTCTGATTTTATAATGACATACACGTTATTTATTTCAACGCAGTGTTCAGTAGATAGGCTGTGTGAAAGAAATGATAAAATTAAATCAATTTTATTTATGTACCTCAATATCACAAGTCAAAAGGTTTTGCAATAAAATGCACAATCTGTCCTGTGAGTATGAAAAATATATATCCTTTCTTTAACTGGGTGAAATCCTCATGGAGATTAAATATCCATTTTCCAACAGTGACCTGGCCAAGACACAGCAAATAACTTCCATACACTAGAAATTAATACAAAAAATCTACTTATAAACAATGAAAGACCAAGATAAATAAGAAACAATCAAATTGATCAAGAGTATAATATTTCCATTCTTTTAAAATGCACTTAAATTCCCCCAAAGTCAGAGGTTCTGGCAGTGTCTGGTCTTTCTACACAGCTGACCATAAGATTATCATTCACATTCCTCTTTTGATTCCTATTTATACACATCAGTAATCTCATCTGTCCAAATACAATGATAACTTACTGAGTCCAAACGACTCGTTGTCTATCAAGAATAAATCACATTGTCCAAATCATTTCATGAGAAGAGATAAAATGTTTTATTCAAACCTTATGGGCGACGGTGTATAAATCATTCCATTAAGAAGTTGTAGCATATGTGTAAATGAAAGAACTGAAAAATATCACACCTGTATGATATTTCCCAAGATCGAATGAAAGTAACACTGTCAAGCTTATAGCACTTATCTAAAGCAAGGTGTGAAAAGCACAAAATAACATGATATAAAGAAATAGCATAAAAAGTGTCTAAGGAAATATTTCTAACATAAGAATAAGGCCTGTGAAAAACAACAAAGAAAGACATAAATAATAATTAAATCAAGTGGATTAAAACAACAATGAAACCAATACAAAACTATAACAAGCCAACTAAAATAAGGCAAAGTGTAGATTGTCTTGTTCAGACTCCAATGTAAGTTAAGTTTTTGAAAACTGGGTAGAAGACCCTAAGCCTGACCCCAACTGCAGCCATGTATTTATGAGGCTAAGCTTTCAGCTGTTGTCAAATGTCTGACTTGCTCGTTATGGGTGGGACAGTATATCAACTCCGCTGTCATGCCTGGAAAATCTACTGGGAAAGTAGGGCAAATACCTCCAGACCCTGAACAATGCAATGCCCCTGAAAGACATTCTTATATTTTTACAGCGTCTATCAACTGCAGTTAGGCATAAAATGTCAATATTGGTCTAATATAAGAGACCAGTGGATTTTTGCTTTATAATTTAGGTTTAATACACTATACATTTTGGTTATACTTTAAAATATTGTTGCTTTCATACATAGAAATGAGAGATATGTAATATGAAAGAATGGTTTCATATTATCTGTTTCCTTAGCTTATAGGCTATATCAATGCTTTCCAACCTTTTCTGGCGCATGACCCCATTTTAACATGACGAATTTCTGGCAACCCAAGAGATTCAGAACGGAGACTTTTTTTTTGCTAAAATTAATTTGTTTTTGATCATGTAATAGTTTGCTATACTATGTTGCAAATAAAC
>JAPQRP010000028.1:10774860-10801889 GCA_037367295.1 Apogon hyalosoma
ATGAAAGAGAGAGGGTAAAGGAGGAGAAAAGAGAAAGAGAGAGAGAGAGAGAGAGAGAGACTAGGGGTGGGGGGGGTGGAGAGTAGATATATCATGTAGATGTTCATAAAAGCTCAGAGTAAAGTTAAAGGGTATTGTACCAAAACAGAGAAAACTGAAGAAAAAGTGACTTTTTCAGTATAATCTATCATGAACTGTACATAAACCCAGTGTCTCCATCCATTGTCATTGTTCCAACTCCATGGGTTTTACTGGTGAATCAGTGTTGTAGAAGATGATAGTGTTTCCTCGTTCACTACGGAGCCTTTGAACGTCCAAATGGGTCATATCTGATGACTATAAAAAGATGTCAAATTGCATTTTACACCAATTATTTACATGTATTGACAGAATTAGTGGATTAACAAGTATTAAACAGCTTACATCAGTAGATGCTTTTAACTGGGGATGGATGTTTGGGTCTTCATGGGTTGAAGTGGATTGGTGTTTTAAGATTATCCAGAGTCTTATTTCTTTCTCATTGTGTTTAATAGAATTATTTCCTCTCATTTCTAGAGTTGTTGACCACACTGACTTATCTACTAGTTTACATATTTGTTTACCTTCTTTGTTTCTCTTGCAAATTTAAAATTATTAATCATGTCATTATGCAAAGTGACCTTATGCTTCATGCTAACAGACCTCTGGCTCAGAAATGGATCCCGATGCTGTTTGTGGGCTCCTGCCTCCTCTACTGTGCCAGGATGGCCATGCCAATCTGTGCCGTCACAATGGCAGCCGCTTTCCACTGGACCAAGATCGACTCAGGGCTGGTCCTGGGTGGGTTCTTCTGGGGATACTGTCTCACACAGATTCTGGGGGGACACGCCAGTGACAAGTAAGCATCACTGTGCATGTGTGACCTTTTCTAACAGTGATGTAAGAGCTAAGTTTGGTTTAAAGTTTCAGTATTGAAGTCAGTACGTATCTGTTGTTGTTTTAGGATGGGTGGAGAGCGTGTGCTGTTAATGTCTGCGGCTTTATGGGCGTTGATCACAGCTGCTACTCCTCTTTTGGCTCACCTGGGATCTCATACAGTCTTTCTCATGTCTACGGCCAGATTCCTCATGGGACTGTTCCAGGGTGAATACTGTACAAGTAACAGTGTCAAATTGAGCACTGGAAAAGGAAACACCAGTCCTTCAGTGATTGAAGTGATTTTCCAGCAATTCCATCAAATGCGTGTAATAAATAGCTGACCTATCCAGAGTGTACCACACCTTTGTCCACTGAATAAATGAATGAATAGTCACTCAGTCAGCCCTCACACATCAACAGTATTAGTGACATCATTGCGTTTATTTTTCAGTGCTTACACAACAGTAAATCAAGAAATTTACATGCACAAAATTATAATCTAATACAATGTTTATCCCAGAGGTAATGGTGAGAATGGGTGAGGACTGAACTGTCTTGCTTTCTTCTGATGTGTATTGTAAATTCAGTGTTTCCGTTGTCATCTTGTCCTGCATCTGTTACTATTTGAGTCCAGAAATGTTGAAGTTGCTGAAAGTTGAGGCTGTGTGTGTTAAAAAGGGGCCCTGGGCTGTACTTAATTCAGCTACAAATAACATTAAAGCTCAGCTGTGTTTATGCATATCTCTGTAGTGGTGATATTTTAAATATGCCCATCAAGAATGACTAGAGGCAGGTTGATATGACTTTGGGTGAATAGATTTCTTTACCCACTTGTGTGACTGGAAGAGTAGAAAAACAGTAACCTTGAATTTCCTTTAGAGAGCAGAGTGGCTTATGCTTAAACTTCACAACCACTAAAAATGGTTAAAGTGAAATTAACTCTCCAAGCAAATAAATAAATAAATTTAAAAAACTCATGTTTTGCAGGTGTTTTCTTCCCATCTTTGGCGAGCCTGTGCTCCCAGCGTGTGGGCGAAGGGGAAAGAGGGTTTTTAATGAGCACCATGCACAGTGGCACCCTCCTTGGGTATGTTGTACCAGAACACATCAGTCCACCTGTCGACATAATATGTATCAGTGGTGAAACTGATTTTTATGTTGTTGCTCTTTCAGGACGTTGTTAGCAGGTGGGCTGGGGTCCCTGCTGCTGGATCGGTACGGCTGGGAAAGTGTGTTTTACTGCATCGGTGCCATGTCTGGAGTATGGGCGCTCCTCGTTTGGCAGTGGTTAATTAAAGGTACAGGAGTGTAACACTTATCACAGATTGCACTGGGCGTAATGTTAAATAATATCATGATGTTTCTCTGTAACTTATATGGCAGTTATGGATCTAGATTTTGTTGGTTCACTATGAGACGCTAGTGGAGACATTTTTAGATGGTTTCTCTCTTAGGAAAAAATGTGCTTTCTGTATTTAATTTCTTGTATTCTGGTGACTTTTTTCAGTTTGTTTTTATTTATGTGAAGCAGGGGTTCTCATTTTCAGGTTGACACCCAAAAATGCATTTGGTGTCTTCTGGGGATTCAATTCCATTCAGTTCAATTCAGTTATATTTGTAGAGCCTTATATCACAACAAGGTTGCCTCACAGGGCTTGACAGAATTAGTTGGATATGAAAACAAACAACAGTCAAATAAACAGTAGATGAAGGAAATGGATTGCTGTCCCCTGTCCTTAGACCCTCCTTCTCAGCAAAGAAAAACTCCAAAAACCCAGTGGGAAAAGAGAAACCTCGGGGGGAACCACAGTGAAGGAGAGATCCACTCCCATGAATAATACAGAAATACAGAAAATACATCATGGCTTGATGTAATATCTATTCATATAAACTACCGGTAAAAGCTGGTCATGTTACTCTCCATGTTATTATTTCCACTGAAAATACCTCAAACTAAGTGGTTGACACAGC
Organism: Apogon hyalosoma; assembly: GCA_037367295.1. Taxonomy (NCBI): domain Eukaryota; kingdom Metazoa; phylum Chordata; class Actinopteri; order Kurtiformes; family Apogonidae; genus Apogon; species Apogon hyalosoma. The sequence goes on from JAPQRP010000028.1 coordinate 10,777,729, forward strand.
ATATTGAAAAAGTAAACATTTTTGTCACAAGAAAAATCCTCTGCTTCCTCATTGTACTGGGGGAGACAAGTGCTCATATTCTAAATAATATTCTATTTCCACTGAGTGTAATTGTGTTTTTCAGATGAACGTACCCCTAAGCAGATTGAGTCGAGTAATGACTCACTGTGGAAAATGTCGAGAACACGGTGGCTGACGCTTTTTAAGAAACCTCCAGTCTGGTACAGCTAATGTTATTTCATCCTCTAATATTTACCAGTACATGATATTTTTAACTTATCCACCTCACCTTTGCCTGTTTCTCTTCATTCCTCCATCATCTTCTCTTTATAGGGCCATGGTCTTTGCCCACATGTGTATTTGCAGCACATGTTACACTTTACTCTCATGGCTGCCGACATACTTTAAAGAATCATTTCCCAATGGCACAGTGAGTATTTTTCTCCATATTTTGTATAGTAGTAAATAATGTACTGCGCAAACAATCTAGGTTTACAATCCATACACACATATTTTCTCCAACTTTTCTTCTCTTACAGGGATGGATCTATAATGTTATTCCATGGTTAACTGCAATCCCATCAGCTCTATGTGGAGGTTATGTGTCAGATTTCCTAATTAGCCAAGGTATTAAACAAATCTCACTATTTATATTAACCCATAAAGACCCAAACATCCACTGTCAACCAAAAGCATTTACTGATCTAAACTGCTGATCCACTAATCCTATCAATACGTGTAAATAATTGGTGTAAACTGCAGTTTGTCATCTTTTCATGGTCATCAGATATGACCCATTTGGACGTTCAGAGGCTCTGTAGTGAACGTGGAAACACTGTAATATTCTACAACATTGATTCACCAGTAAAACCCATGGAGTTGGATCAATGACAGTGAATGGATACACTGGGTTTATGTTCAGTTAATGATAAATTTTACTGAAAAGGTCACTTTTTCTTCACTTTTCTCTGTTTTGATACAATAATCTTTGACTTTACTCTGAGCTTTTATGAACATCTACATAATCAGTCAATTGAATATAGGAAAATAAAGGATTTTCACCAGAAACAATACAAAATTCAGAGGATAATATTATTAATAATAAATAATAATAATAATATGGTGGATAATAAATGGTGATAAATCACTTAGGAAAGGTTAAATAGAGAGAAAAATTCATTTGGGAACTGCTGCAATAGTCACACTGGGCCCTTATGGGTTAAAACGATGTGAAGGCATTTTTTTTGTAACGTAATGCTGTTTTTCTTCTGCAGGATACAGTGTAGGATATGTAAGAAAGTTCATGCAGGTGAGTACAGAATAACCTGCTCATAATGTGCATTTATTCTGCATGTGGTTCACAAAGAAAACAGTGAATAGTATGTGAAGTGAGAGATGTTTGTCTTGACTAGTTACACCAATGTTTGGAATTTTAACGGCCTCATACAGACATGTAGTTACACGCTTCAGAAATCTCCCCAGGCCACAAGAAACACTGTGACTCGCTGTTACTGCCTCTGAACGTGACTGTAATTTAATGCAAACTAAGAGCATTGAAAAGTTGGACTTCTAAGAATTTGTGAATGAGGGTCAATATATGACATTTTAGTGTTTTCTTGGAAGAAAAGACGTCTGGTTTTATTACTTATAGGTGAGTTTGTGAGTAAAGAACACATTTTCCTTATTTCTTCAATCTAGAAACTGTCATTTATTTACACAAAATGGTGGTGGGTCGAGATAATGACAATGCAGGGTATTCAGTGCAAATAAAGCAAGCTTGGAGTCCTTTTTGAATAACACGAGACTAATGTTTCAACCTCAGATGTCAGACATCAATATCTGGTGGACTAATCCTGGTTTTACCCATTATTGTTTGTGCTTCATGCCACTTCTTTGAGCATCTCAGCTTGTAATCATCCATTGTCTTGATCATTTTCTTTCCAAAGGGTTCAGGTTCAGGTATAAATTTGGAACAGTATCATCTCTTTAGGAGCTGAATGTGGTGTTTCTACATTTTTCAGCCCATCCCTTTCATTACATGTCTCTCATTTGTGTGTCTCTCCTTCACCTTTTCCCCCTCCTTTCCTCCTCAGAGTGTTGCCATGGGTGTGTCAAGCCTTTTCATTATGCTCCTGTCTAGTACTGCCAGGTTTCACTCTGCTGTGATTTTTATCTCTGTTGCTATTGGGGCAACAACCTTTTCCAGTGGGTAAGTTTAAACATTAATACTCTGTGTCTGAGTGTTTAATCAACTGACACAAACTACCATTATTTCACTTATTTGCAAGGTTCCACTTGGAGCAAGGCTTGGTTTCGAGTTCTGTAAATGAAACTGGTTCCATTTATGGATCTCGGAACTGGTTTCAAGAACGGAACCAACTTCACTCTGCCAATTATAACAAGTGGTGTTATTTAAGGTGAAATAGATACATTACAGTGGTACTTCACAGTCGCTCCATTGTGATGAATGAGGTGAGGTCTGTCCATCACCACTAATAATGCTTCCTGTCTGGACAAAGTCTGGACACGCCTCTCATCTAACCACGCCCCCACATCAAAAAAAGGCCACAATGTTTTGTAACTGCAGAAGAGTTTTGTAACCGCACAGAAAAGTCTTGTAAATGCAAAAAAAAAGGGTTTGTAGGAGCAAAATAAGTTTTGTAGGTGCATTTTTAAAAAGAAAAATATGTTTTTGGTTTACAAAACTTGCCCTTACAATACTTCACATATGTGTACAGTGTTATGTGGCCTCATCTTGGTACCATAGAAATCTAGCAACCTTTAATAAATATTCCTATACAAATAGTTTCATTCATTAATATTTATTACAGTTAATTGTGACATTTATTTGCAGTTTTCAGCAGTGCGTTCACATATAAGTGAGATGTTGTTTGCTCTTCTTTTGGCACTAAGGCATCAGTTTTCAGAAATGTTCCTCGTCTCTGAACAATGACCACATTTTATCCACCCTACTGTCAGTCTCTCAGCAAAGTGTCCAATAAATAGTTGCCAACATTCTCAACTAAACTCTTTTTTCCAGGATGAATGAAATAATCATTTGCACATTAGTTCATTAGCATCTTCACTCACCACTTTTTCCCATCAGAAATAATAAAGAACTGACATAGCTCTATGTGTGCAATACTTCTTACCACTTGAGTGATTAGGCAGGTGGGTTTTTGGTTTTATTAATGCAACAAATGGTGAAACCTTATTGTTGATTTCTAGTTTGATAATAATAATAAAAAAGAAAATGCATACCTGATTTTACCTAAATTAGGATTTGCCTACAGTCAGGTCCAGAAGTATTTGGACAGTGACGCAAATGTTGTGATTTTACGTCTGTTTACCACCATAATGAAACAATCAAAATTTGATTCAAGCATGAAATTTCAGCTTGAATTCAAAGGGTTTTAATAAGTGAAGGAGACTGTCATTACTTCTGAGTCTGAAAATGGAGTGACTATGTTTAAAATGGTGGTAATTTCTAAATGGTTCATGCAATTTTTTTGTTAAAACCCATTGAATTAAAGCTGGAAGTCCACATTACTGTCACATCATCCACTGTGGCGGTGTATGCAGTCAAAATGATCTAACTGTGTTACTTTTCAAATACACAAATAAAGTTGGAATAAAATATTTTTACCACTTCTCATGAAATGATCTTGACAATGTGATTTATTTTTTTGATGAAGTCTAACTGGGACTCAATATGCAATCATTGGACCTGGTCAAAGATGATTACTGATGTGTATAAATAAGAATAAAAAGAGGAATATGTCTGGAAATCAAATTATTCCAGTGTTATGGACCTGACTTAATTAGATATACTGATACCAAATCTAAAATGAGAATATCAGGGTTTTGTGGTATGGTCACTAGTTGTACATCATGTTATTATTCTTTCTAAGTCAGTTTGCAGACAGTTTTCAACACCTACCTACCTGCAGGGAACTGTCACAACCCACAAGAGCAAGTGTTGGAAACATTTTTGACAGTTTTGAGCTAAGTTGTTGAGCTCTGCTACTGAGGTTTAATCTTCAGTGGGTTCGATGTTCATATATAAGTAATTTTAAGCACTTTAGCACATATTATCATCAGATGGTGAATGCACAAGTTTGGAAATTAGTGTTTCTTTTGCATAAAAGTTAAAGGTTAACTCACTTTATTATCATGATCATATTGTTCACATCTTCACATTATCATGTTCACATAACTCAAAGTCCTGCTGGAGAAATTCAGATTTCAGATTTGGAATTGGCCTGATTTAGTCAAAATCTCCTCCAGTAGCAAATGACAGGTTTTGTTTCATTCTTTTTTTTTTTTGTCCAGCAAAGTAAAGATGATAAAAACACAGCTGTGGGTTTTATTTGTAGATTAATAAATAAATTAATTTAGCTCATTGTTCTGTAAAATGTGTTTCAGTGGTGTGTCTGTGAATGTTCAAGATCTGGCGCCGTCATGTGCTGGTACCCTCTTCGGTGAGATTAAATTTCACCTAACTTTGTAAATTTATAAAACTCAGTCATTTTTTTTTAAATCACTGTTTAATCCCAGTGACTTTTCTCCCACAGGTTTTATGAATATGATGGGTGCTCTCATGGGTATGTAGTTGAGATATTTATGTGTTTTGCTAATATTTTTAAAGGAGAAAAATCTGTTATTGCATCTAAAGTTTTAGAAAATGCAAATTCCCTGATATGAAACATTTGTATTTATTTGATGTGCATTACAGGGGTGGTGATGGTCTCTTTGTCGGGTTACCTGATCGAGGTGACGTTGACGTGGGCCACGGTCTTCTCCCTCATCACCTTAGTAAATGCTACCGGTCTTGGCATCTACCTCCTATTTGGAGATGCTCATCGAGTTGATCTGGAGGTTTACGGCCCAGTTAGGATGATTTGACCAGCACCTTTTTCACATGTGAACAAAGATAAACGAAGACTTTCACATTTTTATATAGAAATGTTTACACTGATATATTTTCAAGAATTTTTGTCATATTTCAGTGGATATCTTACTTGATTTAAAGCATGAAATCTGTTATTTTTCTGATTGTGCACTTAATAATGTTATATATAATCAGGTTTTTTTATGTGGGAAGAAAAATGGGAAAGAGTCATGTATGATGTTTTGTGTCATTGTACAATTTGTCAATAAGAACTTCAGGTTCTCGATATATATTTAAAACAGCTGTTTATATGTATTTATAAAAAACATTACTGGAAATATTTATTTTAATGAACAGTTTGTAAAAGTGAATTAATGTGTGGTTTTGTTCAGTTTGACAGTTGTTGTACTTGTGTCAGTGTTGTGTTTTTCATACAAGTGTCAATAAGCTAACAAAAAAGTTTGTTTCTAAGTACTGTGGTTTTCACTTGTGCTGAAATGGTTTGTCAAAATAGTTTCAAATATGATTAAATTGCATTTATTTACAGCCCCATTTTACTTGGGTTCATTTGAGATTTGAGTGAAAGAATAGGGCTGTATACCATGGACCACAAATAGTTTAAAGGTTAAAAAAAATGTGTTTTATATATGTGTGTTTACAGGTGAGAAGACTGATCACAGCCAGTCATCATGTGTTAAACAGCTGGTTGGAGGAAATGTTAATAAGTTTTCCTTTAGAAGAAGTAACATACACACTAAGGGAAAATAACATATGTTTGACACTGTCTGAGGATCATTTATTGGCTTTGTGAAATATGCTGCGTGGACAAAAAAAAAGTCCCACCTGGACTTAACTGAGCAAATAGTTCAGATCCTTCCACTGAATAATTACTGCAGTGATTAATATGTTTCAGCTGCAACTTGTTCCTTTACCCAAACTGATGCAGTGAAGAGCTTCTCATTTCTTCTAATACGAGATCTTGGTGAAGAATGAATGAAACTATGGTGACAAATAAATGTTGTGGTATTTATTGTGACATTGCATGAGTGAATGTGTCCAGTTATGGAAGTTAAAGATGGTCCAAAGAAGTATTATGTGTGACTTATAATATGTGGCTAATAGTAATAAAACTTATTTGTTAATTTGTTAGAGGGTTATATGTTTGACTTTTTTCCCCCGTATGACTAAGAAGCTGTTGCTTCTCTTAAATTGTATTTGTATTCATGTATTTATTTGACATGGACGAAACAGTACATTTGGAACTCAAACCCATAATATGAATAATAGATGCTAATTTCCAGCACCTGTCCAAGGGAGGCTTTTTAAAATTTTTTTAAAATTATTATTATTATTATTAAAGAAGAAACAGTAAATAATAATAATGATTTAAAAAAAAAAAGCCTATAAGATAATATCACATTTATGTTTCTTTTCTTCACTTATTTCAATATAAATTAAAAACAGAATTTTGCAAACACACATACTTTCAGTCTATTTCACATCTGACAAAATCCACAATCTGGTTTGTATTATTATTTGTAGCAAAAGTCTGCATTGAACTGGAAAGAAGAGGCTGAAACATGCAACTCCCTCTGTTTCAAATGTCTTAAAACTTCAGGTCTGAATAAAGACATCCATATTATTTTATTTATATTTATTTTATTGGTTTATTTAATAGGGACCGTGCACATTTGTGAACATTGTTGTATAAAAAATGTATAAAAAATACACCCATGTACTAAATACACTCATTCACTATACATAATTCAAAATAATAATAATAATAATAAATGATGACATAGACATCATCAAAACAAATAAACAAACAAACAAAAAACAAATAGGATGGTCACAGCGGCATTAGCCTATTCATTCACCTCTATACTTACATCCAATATTAAAACCTCATTAAAGGTTTAATTAAAACAAATGAATTTGGCGGGTGATAAAACTAACCAGTCTGGTTAACTAGGCTCTGCTGACTGGAAGTATCCCATGATTCCTCAGGCGCACAGAGGCTCCTTTACGGTGGAACGTGGCCCCCCGCCTCCATCGATTCGCCGTGGGTCCGGTTTCAGCACCACAGTCAGCGCCTCACGTAGCCCGGAGCAGACCCGCGACCCGGGACCAAACCCGCGTTTAACGTGGCTTCGTTCAGCATCCGATGGAGAAGAAGAGGACGTACGTCATGACGTCACTGCCGTAGCCTATGAGGACCGGGGGATGAACGCCAGACGCAAACCAGGTTGGGTAGGCTTCAGCTGTAGAGAAATGTTAATATCAGACACCGGAGGAGGTTTGGGCGATAATGAAGCATAAAGACCTGGATGAGCTGGTCCACGTCTGCGTCTGCGTGGACATCAGTGGGCCCCGGTGTCCGCCAGCCTCAATCCACCAACAAAACCACATCCACGGACAGATGCAGGCTATTGTTTGGTTCGCTTTGGCACCACGGATCCATCTTTTTTAAAACAATAAGAAGCAGAGGTGTTCGGTCCGTGGAGTGTCATGAGTGGAGCTGAAGATGCAGCTGCTGTGTTGCGGAATGAAGGCGCGCGCCCCACGCACCGAACTGGAGAAATGGGACAGTTCATTATGGCGTTAATGTGAGGAGGAGGAAGAGGAGAAGAGGCGCTTTGTCTGATCTGCTGGTGCACATCTGTATGTTACAAACCGATTATCTGTATTAAAGCCTTTCGTGTGTTCATGCGTGGATTGATCACAGTGGATGACAGTAGACAAACAGCCTCGCGCGACATCCACGCACAGGCCTGAGATCCGTTCATTTTGTGTCTATTTTTACATCTGTGTTTTCTACTTGTTTTTTTTTTTTTTTTTTAATGGTCCTGTAATGCTCAGATGTTTGTCAACCTCAACTTTCCCGGATCGGGGACAGGGTTGCCACTCCTCGTGTTCACGGCGGACCTTGATTTATTAGCCATACAATTAAGGCACGCGGTGAATGCCAAGAGAGGAATCACACTCTGCGTCCTGCATCATTCATGAAGATGGAGAGATTTAAGACAACTGCAGAGGACACCTGCCTCTGCTCCAGCAATAAACACTGCCTGTCTGCTTCACTGTAGCTCCTGGTTTCTACTCATTCTATTATGACATTTCACAATTACCTTTATTCAGAATACAGTGGTGTCCATTACTGGTACATGTACTACTATAAGGGTCTTATAAGGTGGGAAATGCAAGAATGACCTAATAAAATACACTTCACACATCAAATATATTTAAATTAAACAAATCACCATATTCACTGCATTTTTAACAGTTTCAGTAAAACAAAATTTCATGGTGTATATTGAGTAGAACTCATTTTAAAGTCTTGTTTCAATGAATTTTCAACACATTTAGCATTTTTAACATAATATTTGATGCTCTGATGACAAAAAGGGTTATTTTTCTATATTTCTGGAAAAATTAATAAACTAAATAAATATTGCAGACTTAATTGAGTAACCTCCAGGAACCCTCAACCCAAAAATGAACATACATCATCATCATATATATATATGTATATAATTTTTATTTTTTTTTTATTATTATTTTTTTTTTCCTGCATGAATTTCTTAAACCACTTCAGCTCTGATCAATACTATCAAAAGTTCAATCATTTTCACAATTTTAACCCTTTCACATTCACATTGAATACATGATGTCACTGTTCATTATGGGAAAAACCCACAAAAAAAGAGATTTAGATATATAATGAATGGGGCATTGCTGGTGATTAGAGTCTTGGATATGTCAGAAAGTAGCAACAACACTGACATCATTGCATTAGCATTTTTTATGTGAGATTAAAAAAATGTGATTTCAATGTAGCCCAATAAGGCATCTTTTGCCCTAAAGCTCATGCACCGAACAAAAAGTGCAGATGCAATGAAATCAGTGTTATTGTTAATCTTTGACATTTAAGAGTGGCATAAAACAATACCACATCCCTCCATAGAAAATATCTCAAAACAAGTGGCATCACAAATTCTAACTGGGTTAATATGAAAATAATTCAACAATTGCTAGTTTTGAGCAGAGCAGCTTAAGAGATTTATGCAGAAAAAAAATATTGATTTATGGTAATTTTGTTGCAGTTTTTTGTGTTTAAGAAGAGGGTTGAAGAAGTGTCGGCAATATATGAGTAAATAACATTAGATCCAATAAATATGAAACATTTTAGCAGACATTCACACCATAAGCTGTAAAACAACCATGATTATCAAATCAAAAATGAAAAATAAATAAAATGGTCTGAGGGATTCCCAAGGCTTAAATGAATCTGTTTGAATATTTTTCAATAAAGGTAAAAATCTAAGGACTAAATTAAATTTGTGAAATAAGTAAATGTTTTCCTGTCCATCTTGGTCAGGATGTCTTATAACAGAGATTTTTCATGTCAGTCTTGTCCTGGCTATATAAAAAATCTGAACAGATCAAACTATTTTTGGGAACATGTTAGATTCACTTTTTAGAACACATTTTATTTGCTTTAAAACATTATTGCTATTCAGTAGGATTCTGCATCACCAGGTTTTAATTAACCACTGATTGCATTTTAAATATCTGTACTGATTCATAATGACTTAATTTACACAAAGAATTAATCAAATTACATTGTCTACTTCTCTTGGAAGTTGTCAGTACTAGGATGAGATGTATATACAATGAGTGGACAAATACATTTTACTCTATTGTTACAAATACTTTAACCAATAGCAATTTAACTAAGCTGAACATGTTTGTATCAATGAAGCAAGACTAATTATCAGTTGGTGGCAAGTCTTAAACCCAGAACAGAAAATGCAAAGAAAAAAAGATAAAAAAATGCTTTGACTTGAAAATATTTTCTCCACATCATAGTGTAGCAATAGAAATATGTATGTAATGTAGAAATATGAATTATGACTGCAACTAAAGATTATGTAGTTAGTTGCAGAGCCTACAAACCACCCAAAAATATGTGAAAAAATGTTGAAAATATGTGCCACGCAAAAAAGTCTATCTAAAAAAAGATATATGTAAGAGCCAAATGAAAAACTTAACTTTAAACATCTACCATTAAGATTCATTTTGCAATAAATACATTCTGTGTGAGCTGCACAACTGTAACAGAACAACACAAACAACAGATAAGTATATCTTTAATAATGAACATGATCAAATCTAAGAATCAGATCGTGACCTCTGATACAATGAAGATACAATTCAGGGGTGACTTAAAACTTTTTTGCATAAATGTTCTATATTCCAATACCTTTATATAACTCTGATTGCTCCACAATCATACTCCCTCTCTTTTCTTTTGCCCTTGCATACACACTTACGCACAATACAGCAAGCAATTAAAAAAAAAAAAAAAGAAGTCACAAACATATACCATATAGCCTAGTCTGTGGGTTTTCATACACTTGACAATAAATCAGTAAGTATAATGCTACAGTTAAACATTTGAGGCGATCTCAGTTAGAAATGCCAGTACATTAAAGCTTACATTTCTGAGGATGATGAAGACAGGTTATACCAATGAAAATGTCAAGATTATAATAATGTTAAAAAAGAAAGTAATAAAAAAAAGTGACAGGCCTGGCTTGATTTTTCAAAGCACTACATGCTACATTGTCTTCAGAAGGTAATAAACAGGGACCCCTGTTGGAACGGCAGGGAATAGAGGGAACTAAAAGTTACTCCATGACCAACAGGGAAATAGACAGAAAGCAAATCTTAACCGATATAAATCCGAACACATTCAATTTGATTATTTCCATCTTATAAATAAGAAAGAGAGGGACCACCTTTAAGAGCGTTTGATCTTCAGACATATTTTCCCTGAATCTCTTGCTGATAAATTTGAGGTACAGTACTGAAAAAAAAAAAATATATATACTACCGAAGAAAAGAAACATTAAGGCTCCGCTCAGGAGGAAAAAAAAAAAAAAAGTCACATATTCCCACCGTAATGTCACCGTTTAAATCAATTGATAGCCAGGTGATACAATATTGAAAATATCTGTCTAACATTTATACTTCCTAATGTCACAACCTTGCACAATTAAGTCTATGCATACAGAAACTTTCAGTGAACACATTCCTCCACCAAATTAACACACCCTTATGTGAAAAATGGGTGCAATAGAACTTCTTTTTTCTTCTGATAATATAAAATACAACTTGCCACACACAGATAGCAGACATTTTGTCAATAAAGTGTTGTTCACTCTTAAGATTAACCAATACAAGCACTTAACATTTCTCCAACACACAAACCACAAAGTGAACAGTCACTGAATATCAGCAGCATGTTGTCAAAGATTTAAAACAGACGTGCAGATATTTGTTACTTATTATTAGTTAAGAATGCAACTTCTGGGGTAGCAATAGAGATTTATAAGGCTAAAAAATACAGAAAAATCAAGAAAATATATTTCTGAAGCGATTCAACCGGTGGAACTAGCTTCATCCCTGCACGCATCTTAAAGACTGGGAGCAATGTGGCTCAAAGTTTGACAAGGGCCAAAGTCACTAAAATTAAATAGGAAAAAAAATATTAGTTGTCGATTTCTTTGTGTCCTTGTATTTTCTTTTTAAATCTACGGATCAATATGTCCATCAATGCACAAACTGTTAATCGAGCGGTCAGTGGCAGTCTTCTACCGTTCACTTCTGGCGATCCTGAAGGAGAGCAACAGAAAAATAAAACAAATATACAAGTTACTTTTATGATCATTCAAAGTCATAATCATAAAAACTGTGCACGGGTGAGAAATACAAGAAATCAAATGCTAATTGATATTTCAGTTTTTAACTTCAACCCTCAAAGACCTTAGTTAATAATATATTTTACTGGAAAAGTCCCTTTCACTACCGTTTTCTCTGTTTTGTTTCTGTTTTGATATAATAACCTTTAATACTCTGAGCTTTCATGAACATCTAAATGATCAGTAAATTAAATATAGGAAAATACTTGATTATCACTGAAAAATGCATAATGCGGAGGATAATATAACTAAGTAACTTAGTAATGGTTACATTTAGAGAAAAACTGTTTGGAAGTCAGTGCAAAAATAGGTCCAAGTCTTTAAGCTTTTGTTTAGTTTAGTTCTGGATTTTCAATAGTATCAATTTGAGAAAACTGATAACTGATGCTACCGTTATTTTACATGCGTTTTGTCTTGAAAAATCATTTTAAAATTTTATATTTCAACTAATCACCTGGTCTTCACACTGAAAGACAAAGTACTGTATGTTTCCTAAATATAAGAGTCTTTACCTGATCAATTCGTGATCGGCTTTGTATTGAGGCAGGTTCATAGCTCTGTTGGGGAAAGAAGAAATAAAAACTTCATCAAACATCAGAGAAATACAAATAACCACAGCATCTGCATCTATGATAAAAATCTATAAAATGTCATAGACATCCTGGACAAAAAATGTCCCAAACTAATATTTTGTTGAACTGTATTTTAGCTTTGGTTACAAACCCATTTGTGGTGCCATCCTTTCAATAAACTCATGAAATATCACAACATTTACTTCCATTATTTTAAGACACACAATGTTGCTGAACCTAAACCTGATTAACTTATGCATCCACAGATCAGGATTTAGACTCATCAGACCACATGATCTTTTCCTATTGTTTTCACAGTCCAATCTTTATGCTTCTATCAAACTGATGGCTGTTTAAGAAAATGTATTCACTGCATCAGTTAGGATTAAATGACTTGCTGTAATTATCCAATGGAAGGCTGATACCCAATCACTTAAGTTACATTAAGTTAAATAAATCCTGGTGGGGTCTTTGTTTTTAACCAGGCCAAAAATGTTTCTGCTTGTACATTTATGTGAAGTTTGTGTTGTAATCCATTTTGTGCAGGGAGTTAGAAGTGTATCATCGTTAACTAACATGCATCCAAAATACCTGCTTACACTCTAATCTCTATACAGAAGACTTGTTTTTTCTTCTAGTTCTTCACAGTCCTTTTTCTTTTTCTCTGTGACAAAACTGTATAATAATGGTTCAGAAATTGAATCTCTAATATCAACAAACAACCAGCTCCCAGCACAAACATTACATACAGAGACGTTAAAGACCAATTCAACCATCTAGTTCAAGTATGTGTCATGTAAAACCACAAATTACCTTTTTCACCACTTCTTCCTCCTCCTGCTTCTTCTCGTAGTGGGAAAAATCATCAAAGATCGAGGTGGTGTGTTTGTACTGGGCGATAATCTTGAGCACCTGCTTTGCTTTTTCCAGAGGAACCTCTTGAGTGTCGCGTGAGTTGGTGACTGGCTTGTTGTCATTGTTCTCCAGGCGAATGTGGCGCAGTTGGCTATTAGGCACATCCTTAACAAACAACCAGTTCACGTCAAACTTGCCCTTCCACTTGTCCTGCGCCCAAACGCCAGCACTGGTGCCATAGTCCACTGGTGACCGCATCTCTGCCACGCCACAGAAGTGACCACTGCCGTTGACACTGAACAACAAGTAGACGGGCCCTTTAGAGTTCATGGCTCTGTAGGCTGAGTCCAAGCGCTTGTTGCCGTGCTCTGTGCTGCACCAGATAGAGTATTTGATGGAGCGGTGGATGTCGTCCTCAGAGTAGCTCTTGATGATAAACACACGGCCATTCTTCAGGTTCCAGTCAAACTCCTTGGGGTTGTAGCTATGGGAAGCTCGCAGCTTCTCCAGCACCGGGTGGGACTCTGATCCCAGCTCGGATCCTGGGGGCATCCCTCCTCCCCCTCCGTTGCCAATACTACCACCGTTAGAGGAGCCACTGCTGTCCAAGCTTCCACCACCGTAGCACAAGTTGCGATTGCGTGGCGCCACCCAGCGGGTCTGCGGTGGTGGACCAGAGTTGTGGTTCTGATAAGACTGTGGAGGAGGAGGTGGAGCCTGCATGGTCATCTGCTGCACCAGGGACTGGGCAGACTGGAGGGACTGCTGGAGGGGAGGTATGAGACTGGGAGCATGGGAATGAAGTGGCTGATGCTGCTGATGGTGGTGGTGGGGGGGCAGAGGAGGAGCCACCTTGGTAGCAGTCCCTTTATTATCCCACGTATCGATGTCCATGTTGTGTTTAATGGGAGGAGGGGGCAGAACTCCTCCAATGATGGGTGTCCCAGGTTTAGTCTTGGCCTTTTGTTGCTGCAGTTTGGCAGGTTTACTAGCAATTGCAGCCCATGATGTAGGTTTGGGAGGGGGCATCCCTATTGGTGTGCCACCGTTGCCTGTAGCAACAGCTGCAGCTACACTGCCACTACCACCTATCACAGAACCTGCACCCTTTACTCCTGATCCACTTCCTGTCACGTCCCCACCTATTTTTAGGCCCAGCATGCCCTGCTCCAGACTGTTCATACCCGGTGCCTTACTCAGTGTGTCACTATGGAAACCAGTCTGGCCATCAGGGACCAGGGTGCCTCCTAGAGAGCTAGGTGGGTAGCTGTAGCTCCCCCCATAGGCTGAGCTCTGAGTCTGCTGGCCCTGAGAGCCACTGGTTCCCCAGGCGGAGAACGCCGGGTTCTCTGGGAAAAAGTTAAACCTGTGAGGATAGATGCTACTGCTGAGCCCACCGGGCTGCCCAAAAACTGTGTCGTGCATGAAGTGATGGTCTCCGTTGCTGAGTGGGGCATAGGGTGTCAGGTAGGGAATTGGTGGATCACCTCCTGTAGACCACGGGGCCTCATTGAGAGGATAAGGAAAGCCAATGGAGGGAGCATAGTAGCTGGAGAGATAAGGGTCCGTCATGGACTGATAGCTGTTACTCTGAATTTCAAAACACAAAAGAAAAAAGAAATGTTAGCGCAAAAGAAGCACGATACACAATAATAAAAATAAAGGTAGCATTACAGAAGGGCAGCAAAGTTTCTCACCTGATTAGACTGGCCAGTGAGATAAGGCTCAAAGTCATTGTCATGAATTGTATCCTTCTGGTGGAGTGAGCCATTCTGCACAGAGACTGGAAAGGCTGCAATTAAATAAAAGCTGCTGTCAAAGCTGAAAATCTGATTTAAATCTAATACCAACACATTATAAAGATGACAACATCTGTGAAAACTGTGATAACAGCTTCTATTTACAATACTGTTAAGATGCTGAATACTCTAATCAGAATAAAATAAGCAAAATTTCATCTATTCCACAGCAAAATATTTTTACTTTGTTTTTACAGATATTCAGTGCTTCATTCACAAAAAAAGCATTCAAAAGGAATAAGACCAAGAATTACAGCGCAAAAATATGTCCATTACTAGTCAGCTATGTTGCCTTTTATCTGCAAGAGCAAAACAGATGATTCCATTTGCTGATTAAATGCAACCTTGTAAAATGTGCACATGTTCTATTGATGCACCGTTTAGAATAACAACGACATACTTAGAAAATCTTCACCTACCTGATGGCATGCAGATACTACAAATATTATGCAATAGCACAAAAATATGTCATGCCTTTTTATCAAGTGAATTTCTGTGTTGACATCAGGTCTTCAGCTGCACGTGGTTAAGGTTAAATAAAGAGGCATCTTGATGAATAGTACATTTTATTCTCTTACCTTTACTTGCATCTTGTCCTTTGGATGTCTGGTGGTCATATTGAAGGGAGGAATGCATGTAAAAAGAGGGGGGAAAGAAAGCTCGCATGGGTCGTGTATGATATTCGAAGCATGCCACATAATTCAGCTGACATATTGAGGCGTCTTCTCTGAAATCTGACCAACACATTCTAACAGTGCACCGTGCATAGGTTTACCACACAGATAGCCTGTGGAAGCTGCTTGATAGGCCTTGTTTGGATTCCAGCAGTGAGCATTTTGCAGCTAACCTACCCACTCGTTTAGCTATCTGGCTAACTAGCTGACAGAGGTGGCATCGTCTCCGGAGTGGGATGCACACACCGCACACAGCCCGCCTGCCTCCTCAAACTGAAGCCGAAAAACGTGCGTGTCTCTTCTCCGCTTACCTGTGGGTCGATACTCGTTGCAGACATCATTCATCCAGCAGGTGTTGTGTTAGATTAAAGCTCTGACACGACGCAGTATATGTATGTGTGTGTGTGTGTATGTGTGTGTGAGCTGCAAAAACTCCGCTGTGCTCCCGGAGAAGCTAATAATATGTAGAGGAGCTGCTGTGTCCCTGCTCCGCGTTAGTTTGCTAACAGTTTCCCAGTTAGCGGCACCCGTTAGCCACTGGCTCCGCTTGGCGCTGACAGTTTGCTCGTCGTAGCCCTGCTGGCACTTCGAGCTGTGCTGTCGACATTAATCCAGCGGGGCTTCAATCCACTCCGACCCCTCTCACCAATAAATTAAAATCCTACCAGCCTTGGTGGCCCTGCTCATTTGCCCCAATGGCAGCTTCATCCGGGGAACGTAAGGCGGAAATGACGTAGGTGACGTACGGGACGCGTCCGCGGCTAGCGTTACCTAGCAGCGGCAGTCAGCGTGCTCAGCAGGAGAATGATTATAGTCTATATTTATGTCAGTTACCTGCCTTTAGCCTTAGTTTTATTATTTTACATACAAAATACATGATGCAAGTGGCTTGAATATTTCTGTTTTGCTAAAATAAAATGAAATAATTTACAAATAACATAAGTTACAATGACTTAAGTAAACAGATTCCAACAAGTAAAATGTAACACTGACACATTGACAGAAATTGATACAAAGTTAATCTGAAACCCATATTATATCAAGGTTGCATCATTTATCAAAAAACCTGGTCAAAAAAGGATAATAATGCTGAGTCATTTCGATTTACTGTTGTGAAAATGTTGCAAAAAACCTTAACAGCAAAATGAACAAAATTAACGTTTACTAAAGCAAATTACAAATAAATTACTGAATCAGCATAAATTACAGAATTAAACCAAATAAATTTAAATGAAGAGAATTAACAAATTCAGCAAACAAAGCAAAGTAAGCCTCATATTAACACAAACACATCAAAGCACAAATCATTATTCATTAGTCTATTCTATAACTTGTTGTTGTAACTAGTACATCATAAAAGCAGTAAATAAAAACATGCATACAATGATTTTCTGAAAAGTTAAAATTTGCGTAAACCTACCTTTTATCTAGTAGAACTCATATTCTCATCAAAATAAAAATGTGGCACATTGTCTCATAGGTCAAATGCAAAGTGGGACTACAGGTAATATAACATTAATGGATAGAAAAATATTGCTTTATATTGCAATAAACTGTTGAACATATATAAATAATGTACTTACTCTTACATTATTTTTTTCTGCTGTGCCCTTTTGGTGTCTGTGATATATGCTGTTAAAAAACCAGGTCCATTAAGCTAAAAGTTAAAGCTAAGGAAAATTATGAGAAAATGCAAATAAATAAAAATGTATGAAACAGTCTAATACAAGTTGACACTGTATTTGACTGAAAAAAAAAACAAAACAAAACAAAACAAAAAAAAAAAAAAACAGAAAACCATCAACCATCAAGACATTTAACAAAGCACATATTTACATCATTCACATCATATTTTATTTAGATAGCAGTACTTGAGTGATTAATGGTGATACAGTGATATAGTGGTCTCTTTCATACACACACATTTACATTTATAGCCTATGAAGCTTGAGGAAAACTCCTGATGAACGTATTACCACTTTTGCAGTGACATACAGTGAATATCCGCCATGATTCAGGAAAGCACAGACGTAAACAGTCTTCAGAGGTATTTCAGCATCACAGTTACTTCAGTGTAGCCAAACATTGGTCCTGTGGTCAGTTATTTGTAATCTAAAAGTAAACAAAGAAAGAGCAGTGTATTGTTTTCAAGTTTTTTTCCAAATTGACACGTTTGTAAAGGGTCAAACAGCAACTACAGAATGTACCTACCATCAAACGGTCGACTAGAGGAGTAACTGAAAGGGTTTGGATGGATGATGAAATTCAGCATTGAAATGAACTAAAATATATGGAAAGAACAACAAAAATAAATGCAGCAACAACATAAAACATAAAGGAAAGGTTCATGTAATAAGGAGAGATGTTTTATATCTTAGCAGTAAAATTCTAAATCAAGCACATTTATGGAAAAAAAAGTCAAAAATGATCATGAACTTTAACTAAAACAAAGAAATGATGCTTTACAGATTAATGATATTGGTTGTTTCTTGTCCTGCTGCGTTCATTAATTATACTTACAGCTGTCGTCGTCATCTGAGAAAGTGCTGACAATGTAGCAGGCGTAAACAAATCCCAGGAGCTGTGAAAAAGTAAATTACATTCAGCTAAAAGTGTCTTATCACTAAACAAACTTCCAGATATTCTCTTGACA
Organism: Apogon hyalosoma; assembly: GCA_037367295.1. NCBI lineage: Eukaryota > Metazoa > Chordata > Actinopteri > Kurtiformes > Apogonidae > Apogon > Apogon hyalosoma. The sequence goes on from JAPQRP010000028.1 coordinate 10,795,937, forward strand.
ATGACAATATTAAAGATTTCACTTGTGTCTATAGATTGCAGTTTCTTGTGGGGAAATAACAGAAGACTTGATAAAAGTTATACTTTTAATGACTATGATGAAATGAGATTTAATCAGCTTATATCAGTATGTATCCTAGTGAAACAGACACTAATTAAAAACAGCAAACTTCCAGCGGATAATGATCTCAACAAACTCAATGAATCAATATCATCTCACAGTAAATGTTTCATTACTTTTACTGACAAAATTTAAAATAGATTTGATTGAGTACAGATTGATTTCTATTTTTTGTATAGTACATTTTATGTTGTTTTGACTTTTTGGTATTTAAAGGTGAAGTATGATATTTCATTGCATTTTTGTGTTTGAAAATGTATATTATTATTATTTCATTCTTGGTAGTTGTATATAGTTTATTTGGTTTGAACTCTCTGTACAAGATAGAAACTGAGATAATGAAGGGATCTAATGTCCGAATGGAGCCACATAGGTTTTAACCTTTCTCTAAATAAGTTAACATCACAAATTCTGATAATCACTTTGTGCAGCTTATTTTGCACTTAACAGCTAAAAGCTACTAATTCATTGGATATTTTTCACTGATGTCATGAAATTACACAAAGGAAGATGTTGTTAGGCTTTGTTCATGAAGTTGTTATATCTGATGTTTACCCAGAAGTGAACAATGGATAATCAACATGGCTTTTATTATAAGAACACAAGGCTTATTTCTAAAAGTGAAAAAAAAAAAAAAAAAAAAAAAAGATGGCATTATTTTCTGCATTTTTTTATGTGATGAAATATTCATAGAGATATTAAGTAAAGAGCGCAGTGACTGAAAATAATCAATGTCTGTCATTAAATATATACAAACTGAAGCTTATGGACTAGAATATCCTGATGATGCATTTATTCACATTATTACTGATACAGAAAAACCACGTACAACTCTTAACCCATAAAGACCCAAACGTCCACCAACGACCAAAACCATCCACTGGTCTAAAATGTTTAATACCTGTAGATCCACTAATCCTATCAATACATGTAAATACTTGGTGTAAAATTCAGTTTGTCATCTCTTCATGTCATCAGATATGACCCATTTGGATGTTCAGTCTCCATAGTTACGGTGGAAACACTGTCATCTTCTACAATATCGATTCACCAGTAAAACCCATGGAGTTTGATCAATGACAGTGAATGGGGATGCTTGGTTTATGTTCAGTTAATGATATATTTTACTAAAAAAGTCACATTTTCTTTAGTTTTCGCTGTTTTTGATATAATAACCCTCAACTTTAATCTGAACTTTTATAAACATCTACATGATCGGTGAATCAAATATAGGAAAATACCTGATTTATACTTAAAAATGCGAAATTCAGAGCATAATATTAGAATAGATTGTAATAAATCAGTTAAGAAAGGTCAAAAATTGAAAGAAAAAAAATAAATTGGGAACTGCCAGAGAAGTAGCACTGGGTCTTTTTGAGTCATTACTTAAAAGTAGATTTTGAACTGCAATTAAAATAAATTCATCAAGAAATGTATATTATACTTTGCATTTGGCAGGCACCAGTTTTCTGTTATATTTACATATTTATTAGCATCTTTTTAATCTGTCTATTAATTTGCTCCCTTAACAATATCAGTGCATAATTATGTTAAGTTTTTCAGTGGTTTATTGATCAATGTGATCACATATACTGCTGTGAAAAATGTGCAGCGCCAAACAGCAGCAGAGGACACTCACTGAAATGAGGAGCTGGACGATGCAGTGCAGGATCTCGATGTATTGGTATTCCAGCCAGCAGCTCAGCACTGTGGTCAGTTGTGGGTTTTTCTGGCTCTGCCACCCAGTGGAGGGAAGGGCGTCGCTCTCACACCCAGGCCCGTTGTCCTTCCACCAGGAGCGATGGGACGACACACCCAGAGACAGGATGTCACTGTCCTGCAGTAACGACACAGGAGGACGTCATGTGAAGGCAACAGTCACAGAATCACAGAATAACCTTTACTATCAGTGTGTGCAATGAAATTAGAAGTGTTACTCCAGTCAGCGCAACGATAAGAAAAAAAAACAACACATAAGAAAATAAGAATAGAGCGAATATAAAATTACAAAAACTAAAATAAGAAAATACAACATAAAATTTGACAAAAAGTAACATAAGAATAGAACTAAAAAGTAGAGCAAAATAAAAATAGACATAAAATATGACACTATTAAAACTATGTACATCTATGAACAAGTCTATAAAAATAGTGCATTTATGTTTGAATAAATACTGAATAAGTATTGCATTGTTATTGCAAGAATAGAGCATTTTGCACAAACTGCAGAGGATTATCGCTCAAACTTATTGCACGTATTTCACACATTTCACATTATACAAGGTTAAAATAAAAGAAGGCACTAAGCTGTAAAGCAAAAAGCCACTGTGCCCGTGCACGCTGCCACCTTGTATCTTTAGCACTTTGAAGTAAAACAGGTTAAAAATATGTTATATATTAAATGTGATAAATATAAGATGCAACCATTTTAATTACGTCATTAAAATTTTGCAGTAACTGACAAAGAGAAAGAGTTTGTGATTATGTGTGTTTATTTCATGGTTTTTGTCATAAATTCTCAACTATTTCAGTTAGATACAGTTTTAAAAATCCCTAAAATGTAACACAAATAATGTGAAAATTGGTTAAAAAAAGTTTTTTTTAAAAATGTTTAATCTTTTGTGTTAACGCTGCACAACTTGGTGAAAAACTGGGTATCATTCCTATTATGATCAGGGACAATTAACAGATCAATGATTTAGAAATAACGAGTCAAATGTACAAAAAATTTAAAAACATAGTGAGACAAAATTAATTCACAACAGCCAGAAAATAAAGTCAATTCTACAAGATTCAAAAGGCACAAACTGTAAATGACGATTATGTCTGTTTTATTTGATGCATTTGTTATGTTAATTTGTTGGCACATGTTTATTACCTGGAATTAACTTAAGAGACTTTGAACTGAGAATTATTTATTTACTTAAATTTCTTTCAGTGGTACAATGTTTCTTAGTGTTGATAGGTGTGTTTTTTTTTATTGTCTAGCCACTTTTATTTTGTCTTAGAGACTTTTATTGTCTTAGCTGCTTTTAATTATTTTTTAGCTACCTTTATTTTTGAATATAGTATATGTTTTGTTTTGTTTTATGTTAAGCTTGATTAGCACTGACCTAAAGAGCATCTTGAATTTTGTCATGTTGATGCCTTGTGTTAATATGATGACAATGAAGCTTCTTTAATCTTTAGTGTCTTTTCTCAATGTTTACAGTTCAGAGAGTGGAAGTAATTAAATATTAAAAGGATCCAGTGTAGCTGTAAATGTATAGAATATTGTTAAATTTCCACCAGTGAAAGGCTTTTTTTGTTGGCAACATTGGTGTTATCTTTTACATACAGTATACGCTTTATACATAAAATGATATATTCAGACATCATTTCTCTAAAATCACCTGCATTTTCATTAGTGGTTGTCATTTAAGTAAATCTTTTTCTCAGTAACTTTAACAGATTACCTTTATATATACACACATTATGTTATTTCCTTCTGTAGATGGTGTTACTTCTCAATACTGGCAACTGTCCAGCATTCAGACTGATAAATACATTTGTGCTTTTTTGTGTGTGTAGTAGAGTGGGGTGTGTGTAGTAGAAATAGAAACCTGAGATGAAACAGTGCACATGTACAGGACAAACATGATCCTGTTGTATAAACCTTATATTCCTGTGTGGAGCTGCAGCTAACAATGATATCCGGAAACGGTTTATCAATGAATTGGGTAATATATAAATAATTTTTGCACAAAATGCCCAAATATTATCATAAGAAATTAAGAAAGTTTTACTACAATTATACAGCCATATTATCAGAAAAAGTAGTGAGGTATTTTAATTATAATGATGAATATTCGTAATAATGTTGAGTAAAAAACTTAATATTCACTATTAAATTAAATTTTATTTATATAGCCCCAAATCATAACAAAAGTTATCTCATGACACTTTACATTTAGTTTCTTTTTGCTCAATCAAATAATATTTAAGAACAGTTAATATAAAAGATCAGTGTTTAAATAATGCCGTTATCATCCCCCTCATACCTTCTTGATGCTAACAGGGGTCATAAACAGCATTAACATGTTTATACCAGAGAACAGAAGCAGGATGAAGGAGCTGTATCAGTCTGCTTCTGTTGTTGAAGGCATAGATGGAGCTGAACACAGTGTTTATGTGCTGTGGCTGCTTGGCTCTCTAATTATGAGACACTTACGTGACCATTAGACCCACCTTTGAAAGTCCCCCCAAATCCAAGTAGAGACAGCAAACAAAGACATTCCAGCCAACCCACAACAGCATCCACAGCAGGTACTGGAAAAATCAAAAACACAAGTGTTCAGCATGAGTATCTTCTCTCTTTTTTTTTTCCTTTTTTTTAAATTAATGAATGAACATGCAACTCTGGAGAAAAATTTGAGATCATTGATTTACTATTTATCACATCTTTGGATGCTTTCCGCCACTTTTGGCCTAAAAAATTGGAAGCAGCTCAGCTTGGTTTGTGACCATTTATCTTCCTTTTGATCACATTCAGAGGTTTTCCATGGGGTTCAGGCCTGGAACGTTTCAGTTTGGTCTTAATTTTTTTCCAGAGCTGTCTATAACCAGGATGTAAACAACTGATACCCAAACTCTGGGGCATCTCAAAGTGGCCCCAAGTTCAGACAATCTGATGATTGAAGAGAGACTCAAGAAAATAAATCAAATCACACTGCACAAAATTGTTATTCTGTTGTTTTCTTTTGGATATCCTGGAAAGTTTCATTACTTCAGGCCTCCAAAAATCCTTCAAGTGCAACAATCAGAGATCTGCCAACTCCTCCTGTTAACATCAGCGCCATAATATGTTACACCAGGGGTTCCCAAAGTGGGGTACATGTACCCCAGGGCTACTTGGAAGAAGCCCAGGGGGTACTTGAAATTTTATTTTGAAAAATACATTAAATAAGTCATCATGTACCAAATACAAAATAAAAAAAAAAAAGAAGAGCGAATTAATGCTGAAATATAAAACACAATAAATAGAATAATTTTATTGTCAATCATCTTGTGAAAGCTTTGGAAACATTTTAAGAACATTTCTATTTTAATCTATTGAAAATTAGTTTATTTGAATAATTAAGTAATTATTTTTTGTTGATGAAAGGTTAATTTATTAATTAATGACCAATTTATTTATTTTTCTTATCAATTAAAGAGCGCACTTTTCAGTTTATATTTTGCACATAAAATCTACTTTAAAATTTTTTATATACTACAGTTAAATATATGTTGTTTGTTTACAAAGTTTTGAAAATATAAACAGACACCTTTGGCTCAGGAACAAATTTTGCCTAATTTTTTTCAATCAAAAATGCTGAAGTGAGAGTTGGGGGTACTTGGTTAAAAAAGTACTCCACTGTAAAAAGTTTGAGAACCACTGTGTTACACCAATGATGAGCCGAAAGGATTCTTTTTTGTTATTCCCTCACCAGAATAACATAGCGTGTTCTGTACTGGATGACACCAAACAGGCCGAAGATGACTGTGACGATGTGGAAGAAGTTGATCATGATGGGTGCCCACTGGTAGCCCAGGAAGTCAAAGACCTGCCTCTCCAGCGCCGTTATCTGCACAATCAACAGAAGCAGAGTTCAGAAACACCACTAGATATGATGAGATGTAAAAAAAAAACCAAAACACTTTCACACTGTGTCAGGGTGAGACAGTGTTGCCCCAGCTTCATCTCCTACTTATACATCCCACATAGCTTTTTTTCTTAGAAGTTGTCTTAGTAACTGAGCCCAGGGGACAAAGCGTTGAAGGGAAAGGCAGACCTGGCTTATGGTGTTATGTC
>JAPQRP010000028.1:10804158-10858039 GCA_037367295.1 Apogon hyalosoma
AAATGTACCTTTAGTTGTACCAGGTATTAAAATGAACAAGAAATTGAAGAAAACAAGGGTGGTCTAATAATTTTTTCTGCGACTGTATTGCTATGGCCTGTCAGTTAGCATGCTAATTATCTCAAGTACCTCTAGTTAGTGTGTTCAAACATTTCATGATTTTAACATTACTGTTATCAAATACAAGTGTATGTGTCAACATTTATAAAGAAGCTGAAATTGTGTGATGGTGTTTACTATTGCACCGATAATGTGTTCTGGTTTCATCCCTCGTTTACAAAAACCCCCCAGAACCATAAATCTAAACCAAAACCATGTTGCTCATCTCAATGCCTTAGAATTGCAGTTCACAAACCAGTGTTGGAACTTTAGAGTGTTAGACTTCCTTCTTTTTTTTTCCCCTTTTATGGCAGGTGCATCACCATCACCTTCTATGTCTGAATCAGAGCTAATATCCCCTTTACTAAAAACCTCAAATCACACAAAACGATCATTGGCTTTAACTTGAGACTTTCATGTTTATTTTGCTGCCACCGTAGGTATGGGTGTTGAGGGTGTTTAGTTGGTTGCAAATGACAACTTCACCACTAGATGATCCTAAATATCACACACTGATCCTTTAAGTGAGTAGGATCCTTCTTTAATGTAATATAATATCGACATGGGCCAAAGTGATTAATTCAAGGAACATAAAACACAGAGAACATGAGTGACAGTCAGTGCTTGAAACTAAAAAAAAAATAGACCACTAATGTCTTTTTCTCTGCCTCTTTTAACCTTATTCTCTCATCCTTTGGAATGATAGCTCTACCACTACTGCCACCTATTGGTGTCTTCACAACATTAAACAAAATCTGTTGTGCAAGTGAAGGTGGACACTGATGAGATTTTCCTGCCTTTGTGTAAAAATGAAGCTAAAACCCAGCAGTTACAGAAGTTACTTATATAACACATCATTACAGTTGTCAGTCACTAACATAGAGGATTTCTGATCGGTTCTGCAGCCACAAGGGGGAGCTATTTTGCCATCACTTCTTATACACGTATGGTCTATACGAACAGTCCAAGAAGAAGAAGAAGCAGCGCTGCCTCCTCTTGATCATGTGATAGAATAGAATAAATAAGAAGTAAGAAGAAAACACATTCAGTATAAGACAAGAAATTACATGAATAGAAGCGAAATGCAAGACGTGATTTGGTGACATCTAGTGGTGAAGCTTCATATTACAACCAGATGAAGACCCCTCTTCTCACCCATCTCTAAAAGACTTCATGTAGGTCTGAACTGCTTGTCTGTTCAGTTCTGTTCTTTTTTTGTTTATTTGTCTTTAGTTATGGAGATATATATTAGCATGCATTCTATCTGAGGAACAACTATCTTGTGGGACATGCCAACATTATTGCTTTTAAGAAAACCCTTTGGACAAACAAACGGTGGATTTGGAAAATGAATCATGGTTGCACCGTCGGCTGAGGGTTGCAGCACAGCCATTGTAAATTTACAGCTGGATAAAACTGATCTTTTTCAGAAAATGTTCAAACTGTGGAACATCTGCCACCAGAGGAAAATGGAAAGAAATATTCTCAACAGAGGTTTGTGCCTCTGTGTGTAAACATGAATATTAGCGGAATCTTTATTTTCATTTGTCATGGAAACCTGATAGTTCAGGGGGGATAATTTAATCATGGTAACTTCTTTGCTGAAATCTATGATCGTGCAAGACACATTCAAGATATGCTTTAGGTAACTATGGTCAAATAAATAAATGTATGTAAAAAGAAAAAAGGTTACAAAAGGATGATTGGTCCCATTAAGTATTTACTCATCCTTATATGACACACTTATAGGACTTGCATATCATTAATACTTTAAATTTATGGACAAAGTATCTAACAGTGTCCTAAATTAAACATTATATTGACTTTTTCATAAATAATCCTTCTCAGTCATCACCTCTATCTGTGTATGTGTGATGGTGCATTTACTCTCTGTCTGTATTTCATATTTTTGCTCAACCTCTTCATTTAGTGTATTGCTCGTTTGGCCACTATTCTCACTTCCTCATTCGCTGAGTGAAGAGGAATTTGCATATGGCTGTTTACAAAGTAAGAAATGTTACACACTTTACCATTAAATCAATACAATAAGACTGTCTTTAGTGTTGATACAAGTCTCAAAATGCATGAATGATGACTAAACTTCACCAACATACACTTGAACCAGTAAAATCCAACATAATAATATTTGTATTTTAATCGCCTCAGGTTTTGCCTGAATATGAACCTAATTCCAAGCCTGAGTACACCTCTGCTGTAAGCATATCTGAGGTTTTCTGCTTCTCCTCCTTCACTGTGGCATGAATTGACCCCCATACAGCTGTACCGTCCTCCACAGCCCTGTAGGCGGTTTGTGTTAGTGCCGTGAAGTCACCAGGAGGTGGCAGTAGTGGTAGAGGTATTGGCTCCGAAAGGTGAGAGTGGCAAGGTTAAAAGAGGCTAAGAAAAAAGACATTAGTGGCCTACTTTTCTAAACAGTTGTTCTTAAACTAGGTCGTAGACAAACAAGACAACGTATCACATATTGTTTATTCATAGCATTATTATTTTTTCCACGTTGTGTTATATTAGTGTGACTTTTATTGGTAAAAGTGAGACATGTAATAAGAGGTCATTGGTGATTAGTGTCACACGAGGTCGAGAATGAACTTAAATTTACCTTATATATTTTCTTTTTTTCTTTTCTTTTCTTTTTTTTTTTTTTTTGTTTATTTATTTTTCCTCTATAAGATCACACATATGCTGCTACAAACAGTATAGCCCAGTTTTGGTGAATTATTATTATTATTATTTTCTGGGATTTGTATCAGTGACAAAAGAAACATTTGTCATATTTCAGAAAAAAAAACTTTCCAAATGTTCCTCATCCTTCTGTGAAATTACCCAGAGAAACCTTTCCAAAATAATAGGGGGAGTCAGTTCATTTCATTTATTAGAGCGATAGACCCGCACTTCTCAGTCCTTCCGAGGGATGACGCTAGAATCAAAAGACAAATTCATAATTGGGGGGTCTCCAGCTCTGCTTGTGTCACATGGAAGCACGGTAGCTGAGCCGAGGGGATGCGAGTAGAGATGGAGGGGGCTTGAGGGACCGTGGAGGAGAGAACCTGGCTCTTGGAGATAGAACTGGAGATACAGGCGGAGAAAGGCAGGCTTTTTTTTTTTTTTTTTTTTCTTTTTTTTTTTTTTACACTTCCCAGCCTCCCTTCTGGCTGGGGAGTAAAGGAGCGCGTACAGGGCGCACGAGAAGGGTCAGCGGGCGCCGATAAAGGATGCCACATGCAATATGCTGCATTCGTGTTTTCTGAAGCCTGAGAAAGCCAAGTTATCGCCTGTGATCGATTATGCTGGAGGGGAGCACCTGGTCCGAATGGAAACTGCAGGAAGCGACCAGGGTTGATGCTGCGCCTCCCAAAATCTGTGAGCTGAGTGAGTACAGGGATGCTATAGCGCAATGCTCTGCGCCCGTAGCTATGTGACAGGCTGGAGGGGGGGAGCGGGGAGGATGGAGGATGGAACGGGGGGGATCATTCATATGTGCCCATAGATTCCGCTTGATAAGCCGTAGACGCAGTAGGTTCAGAGGACCCTATGTTCATCCGGAACTGTGCCGCTTTTTGTGTTATTCTTTGTGCTCACACTCCCTTTTCTGCTCTGCCACTTATCATACATTTAACACAGAGACACGTGTGCACCCACCTCAGCCTTACTGCATTGCCTTTTTTGTTATTTTAGCCCCAAATCAACGCATTCATTAGAGAACTTCATTGTGATTTGACGAGAGGAGGGCGCAGGGAGCCTCCGATCACGCGTTTTTATTTATTTATTTTTTTTGTGCGTAACATCCCTGGCGACTGTGAACCATAAAGATAATTAACGTTAGACCTTCCGTTAACATTTGCACCCCCCCCCACACACACACACATTCAGCCACCTCTCCACATACACACGCACACACACATCCTCCCTCACTCATAAATAGGGGGTGTGGGGAACGGGCTTTGTCGTGTAAGTTGCCAGCTGACCTCAGGGACACAACATCCTTTACCATCCTCACTTTGATCTGGAAATGAATCGGAAACGCTTTGATGGTTAAAGCAGAAGAAGAGGAGAGGAGAAATCTCACTGCGCTACAGGCTTTAATGAAACAAAACCACTGCATCACCCTGAAATTTTCTATTTTCTGTGACCACGGGAGTCTTTAACGCATATCCATCTACCTGCACGGGCATCTCTACCCCAGATACCCCCCCCCTCCCACCCCTCCCTCTGTTCACACCCTGGTTTTGTGTGATCGGAGTGTGCAGTCGTGGTGTGTAACCTGTTGTCACCATCAGCACCACTGCAGTTGGAGGTGTCAGAGCCCAGAGGCGCGGCGAGCCGGGCATCCAGCATCCGAACCGTCACCCAGTGAGTGATTGATGCCTGCTGAGTGGGTGCCACCATGAGCCACGTACGCACTCCAGCCCCTTTTTATATTATAGGGGATCCTCTGGTTTTTACATAGGCAGAATAAGCAAAACATGACACGGATGGCTTGCTTTTAACATCCTTGCCTGTTTCAGCTGCAGCCCTCGCGTTGTTTTCCAACCATCAATTTGTTAAAGCTGCCAGAAGGGATGTGAGGATGTGATCCCTAGAAATTATTATTATTAGAATATACTTTAGAGAAATAAAATCAGACGGTGTTTATGTTAGAGGCAGTGGTGCTCAGATAAATAAAGACAGAGCCTCTTCCACACAGGCTTCAGCTTTCTTCCTCACAGGGGCATGGTTAATCGTTGTTGCAAGCAAACATTTGACCTAATTCACATTCTCACACAATAGCAGACTCCTCTCTCTCTCTCCCCCCATCTCCCTCTCTCTCTACACAGGCGCATACACACACACACACACACACACACACACACACACACACACACACACACACACTGCTGTTATTTGTGTCACACAGAGGGTGAGGTTTTTGCTCCACATGATCTCCCAGGTGGTTTATCAAAACCTGAGCAGATTGGCAGTGAGGCCAGTGCACACAGGCTGGCTTGTTTAAAGGAGCTCCAGTATTATTAATAATGAACACACATGTACATGCAGAACATGTTCTGGGAAAATCTACCCTATTGGTATTGATTTCTAGGGCTAAATGTGTTCCTACTCCATTTTATTGAGGATTACACCATAATTCCTTGTTGACTTTATGGCCTCGTCAGGTGCCAGAAGCTAAAAACATGCAAATTGTCATTGTTTACACAGACTAGACTTGTGTTAGAACAGAAGTCTGTAAGATTTGTTAAAAAATGTGTTTGAGGATGAGATTAGACAAATGTGTTGGCTTTAAGATGCTACAAGATTTTTAGTTTAGATTAGATAGAAGTCAACAGGTGACCCACTGTTGACATTGCCACATTTATCTGATATCATGTCTCCTGTGTATCATACAGATACAACCCCATCTACATTTACTACTATTTTTGTATTACAAGAGGCTCAGTTTGGTACAGTTAATAAGGATCGGCTCTTCTGACTGACATTGGCTATTGACAGTGAATCATAATCCATGAATTTATGCTTATTCAAAGATGTGATAAAGGCATGAAAAACTATAAGGAATTCTGTGTTTCCTTTGTACAAAAAATGAATAAGTAACAATAAGAACAAAAATCAAAGAAGCCAAAAATAATGTTGGCATAACGTTGACAACTATTGTTGAAATTGTTCAGAATCAGAATTTCCCTTCACTAGTTAACACATCTGATAACACAGCTCCACTTCCTTCTCTGCATTTGGTCCATCGCAGTGTAAGTAGAACATGTTCAGGGCAACACCTGGTAAATCTGGCCCTGCAGGTATATGAGGGAGGACAGAGCTCTGTGGCCTGTGGCAGAGGGGGCTCTATGGTGGAGGTGGTGGTGGTGGTGGGGTGGGGGGGGCTTTGTTCAGCGGAAAAAAGCTGCCAGTGGAGGGGCATTTCTTGCTCTGAGCTCTACGTCCAATTGGTTGGCTCAGACAAGGCAGCTCTCGGGCCAGAGATTACACTGCAGTGCTGAGGCGTCACTCTGGCTGAACACCGCAGGCGGAGGCAGGGGGATAGAGGGAGAGAAGAATGGGTGGGGAGGTGTGGACACACAGAGTGAGACGGGGAAAGCTATGAGGATGAGGAAGGAAGGCCAGGAAACCTCGCCGGGGAATGTGACAGCCTCTTCTCATCATCTGCGTTGAGCGTCTTCAAACACCTGCCACAGGACTCCCACGCATGTCTTCCTCCCTCCTCGCTCTCCTTTCTTTTCCTCCACACCTACACCTTTCCCCTTTCTTCTCTCTCCTCATACCCTCTCCGTCTCTTCTCACCTCCTCTGTTGTCAAATCAGCACAGATATAATTACACTCACACTGTTGCAACTGGGAACGAATTAATTGATCACTCCCTTTGCTCTGCATATTCTATATAACAGTTCAGAACAAACTGGTGAAAGTAAAGCATTGGGGTCATGTCCATCAGACTATTTAGATGGTAACTACATCCTATGAAATTTAAAAATAATTCATATAGCATTCTGAAAGTATTAAATTATGAACATACTGTTAGAGGATATGACTAACCTCTGTTCAACTGAATCAAGAAATAAGACAAAATACCTTTTTTTCTGGTCAGGAAATGCTATTATGGATCTCTTGCTCATAGTCCGTATCTACTAAAAAAAGACAAATTACCACTACAAGCCTTTTATAAAAACACCACAGATCTCCAGAAACTTAAGTGCTATTTTCTGTCTCACTCTGGCTGATGTAACACAAAGTCACACAAATAATATGCTGTCAATACTCACAGAGAAGAAGCAAAGCATGGAGGACACCAGAGGAAACTGAAGGAACAGCTGGATTAAATGTGTAGTTCAGTGTAAAATATGTAAAATGGGCAGTAACGGTCATTATGTGTGTGCTGATGTGATGGTCATAAGAGACCCCACCCTCCACTCAGGTGTGTTCATGTCACACCAGCAGAAAGGTGACACTTGCAGAGGATAACGGACATAATCATCTTCTCCTATTACATTTGGATCACTAATGCAGCAAAAAGCTGTGAAATATTTCATTTCTGCTGTCTAATAGTCTTTTTTTCTTCTTCTTTTATCTGAAAAGAGGACTTCATGTACATGTCCTGGATCCATCTGTCATATTTTGTTGAACACTGTTATAATGTATTCATATGTTGATGGCCTGTGGAGCTCAGAGATGATACCAAAAGTGGGTGTTTTAGGAAACTGAAAACAGATGCTGTTATAAGAATATTTTGGCAGGACAGAGGGGCTTTGTTGCTGTTAATGAATGCAAAACATACATTCATACATTTCTATGCTACATCAATTGTAGAAAATGCTTTGTTATCTAATTTATTACTTGTAACACACAGCATCTGTCCAAGGCTTTGGCTGCTATTCAGAGAGGTGACACGATGGCTCACAGACAAACTAATTTGGACTTTGCATATTGTCTGGAAGGAAAACATCTGTGTGGAGTCCACTATGAAAGAACGTTGGTGAAGGTGTCAGATTTGATCATGAGTGGAGAAGAAGCAGATGCAGAAAGGTTAAAAAAGACAAGATCCATCCCAGAGCATAGAGAAGAATCTGTAGTTAGAAACAGATGACAGGCTTTTGATAGTGTGACAGTGTAAAGTATGGGCATAAGGACAGACACTAAAGCATTATCATCCCAAAACTAAAGACGAGGTCCTGGACAAACCATGGGGTTTGTTTCAATCTTGTTTTTCTGATGGACAAGAGAAAACACTGCCAATAAACACACATGAAAACACATTCTCACAGTGGACAGATGGCATGAGTTGACAGAGATTAGATTGTGTTTGTTTGGTATTTTTGTTATAGCTCTGTGTCTTTATTTTTATTTTTTGAAACATATTACACTGCCAAGTGTGAGATTGTCTGGCAAGCAGCAATTAAAACAGAAGAAACAAAAAAGATGTTCCTATGTGTCCTCTCTGTCTCGGGTTCCATTCTGGCATCTTTCAGTGTAACAGGTCACTTTTCCTGCTGGCATGTTCAGCTTTGCTGTGACTCACATACAGAATTATTTTGTTTCGGCTTATCTCAGTGTAAAGCAGCTTTAAAATGCAGAATTTAGGATTGTTGTGGTGACAAGTTGTGCACGTAGGCCTAGATTTGTAATAAGATGGTTTGGTGTGCAGACTGTTGATGTAGATGAAAGTATAACATACACGGTGCTGTAAATCCCTCAGACAAGGTAAAGCAGAAGCCGGAGGCATAATGTCTGTTCACTTCACTGCTTCAGCACTGGACAGGAATTCACACCTTCCCTCTTTTTTAAGCGCCTGCTTTCCTTCTGCCTGTGCACAGTGAATATTTTACTTCTGGTTCCACTGCTTTGTTAACCTACTTAATGTTTTGTAAAGGTTAGATAATTTTGTAATTAAGCACCACTCTGTGACTTCTCACTGCAGATCCCAGTGAGACCGTGGCACTTCCCTGCTTGCATGTGTGTAACGGTGTGAGTGTGAGTGTGTGAGAGCAAGTGAGCGCCAGCGCTCCCACATGGCCTCCATGCAGGACGGGCTGAACTTCACGGCTCCTCCCTACGGCAAGGTCCTGCTGCTGGGTGCTATCGCTGCTGCCTCAGCCTTTGTTGTTACGATCCTCATTGTGGTGCTCTGTGTGGGCTGCCAGAGGTGAGCACGTATGACCACAAACACACACATACAACATGTGGGAATGATCATTCAAAGTTTTAAACTATTTTTGGTTATTAAACAGTGCTAAAATTAAATTTTGAGTCTTATTTCTCTCTAACTTTTTGTGTTAATTTAATTATGTTTATTTCAGTTTGAACACCTCTGCATTAAACTCCACATTTGTGATGTTACTAAGCTTGAAATCTACCACTTATTTTGTTTTCTGTCTCATAATCATATTCCTATTCATTCTCTGCATGAAACCATAATACACAACTTAATGTTAAAATAAGATTAAGTCAAGTCATTATTGCAATATAAGCTCTTGTTTTGTCTTTTATTTAGTTTTTATTCAAAGCTAAAACATTTACAGTTTATTTCAGTATTTTGTTGTTTTGTTTCCTTTTATATTTGCATATTTTGATGTCGAGAGTTCTTTTTCTAGATTTGTGAATTTTGTCATGTAGTTTAGCACTGCAATCCACTACATGGTTTCTCCAACTTTCACTGAACACCAGCCTTTGAACATGAAATAAATTATGATTTTGATATGTACTGAAATAATTGTTAAATTGACATTTTTGCTCATGTCTCTGAGCCCAAAGAGAAAGACAATTTGTGCAAAATTCAGTCTTAAATTTAGCTAAAAATGATCTCAGAAAAGGTCTAAAAAAGCATTACACTACCTGCAGTGACCTTGTCATTTGCATTTTTGTGCATGTCTGCACACACATTCATACACATGCAAACTTGTGTGTCATAGGATGACTCAGACACACACGGACAGTGACTCACACACAGTCTCTGCACACACACAGACACACACATGCATGTCTATAGTAAGTGTCAACCTGCGTGACAGAGCTGCTGTGTTTGTTCACCACAGGAAGGGGAAGACACACAATGTCCCTGGTGAGAGTGGAAAACACCGTCTCATGGACATGGTGGGTATCAGGCAACATGTTCCTTGTTGTTTTGTTTGTTTCGCAGCTGAAGCAACTCAATTCACCAGGGAACAATATCATTCAGAGGACAGCTCTTCAGTCTTAATTAGTGTTTAACTGGTCCTGTGTGTGTATGTGTTGTCAGGGTATACTCAGGCAGTCCAAGCTGCGGTCCATCAGTAAATCAGACACAGAGATGAACAAGATGAACTGCAATGGCAAAAGTGAGTGCATCTTTCACATACAAAGTCTGACCTGTGAGCTACAAACAGTACATCACTGTTGTCAGGTGAGAACCTCGTTTCTCCTATGTGTCGACTTTTTGGGACTCCCAGTCTTCTTTTAGCTGGTGACATCCAGCTGAAGGGCTTGAAGATATTCTCTCGACCACACGAGGAGCATGTGATTCAGCTACTATTCTTAAAAGCATAAAAATCCAGAAAATTAGAGATGCAATGCCATTACTCAGCGACAACAATGTAGCTCATGACAAAAGTGGAAAATTAATTGGAAATTTTACCCTGAGATCAATAGCATCGCAAAAGGACATAAAGCAACAACTACTCACATATATCATGTTTCAGTTTAGGTGACTGGGTTTCATTCAGATTATTTTTTTACCAGTCCATGTGAGCAAACAAAAATGAAAAAATCATTTAAAAAAATGCAAAAGCTTTAGTCACATCAGGCAAAACCATGCTGTAATAAGATCTGAAGACATTTTAGTGGACAAATTCACCCTAAAACCGAATTCACATCACATTTACGACTCAGCCTTCTTCCACTGCACTGTTCAGTCTACATTTATGAACATGCATCTCTCTCTCTCAAAGACAGAAATCAGAGAGCCAAGACAAATCCTGGAGCTCCATCACTGACAGTCAACAGGGAACTGCATTTGTGGGCACAGTGACAGTAGCCTGAGAGGGTTTGAAGAAATATAAGCATATGTCCTGCTTCATACTTGTCCTGTTTCCACTACGG
Source organism: Apogon hyalosoma (assembly GCA_037367295.1). Classification (NCBI taxonomy): domain Eukaryota; kingdom Metazoa; phylum Chordata; class Actinopteri; order Kurtiformes; family Apogonidae; genus Apogon; species Apogon hyalosoma. Next base: position 10,814,851 of record JAPQRP010000028.1, read on the forward strand.
TGGAATGAGGCCAGTTTGGATGCGTGTTCTCAAACATCGACGTCAGTTCCCAGTTTACTGTCAACTCCAGATTTTCTCCTTCCACTGAGAGATTTATTCATGTTTACAAACGGTCATTGAACGGCCAGAGGAGTGATGTATGTGAATTCTGTTTCATGCTGGACGTTGGCTGTACGGACAGTAATAGAAGGTTGTATGTGCCTTGTAGAGGCATCTAAAAACAAACGTCCAGCCAGCATGGACCTTCTGCTGCTGCCCAGCCATCGGTCTAACTCTGACCTTCGTTCTCAAGGCAGGCAGCTTCCCCAGATCCCCTCTGGGACTGGAGAGGACGGCGAGCACACTTATTCTGAAGTGGGCCGGCGCTCCTCCACCTCACGTACTGACGATGCCCTCTACGCCATGGTAGGCAGGGCTGGGCAGACGGACACTCCAGCCCCTCCGGCTGTACCTGCCAACACCCCGGCGCCTCCGGATCCAGACGGGGACGTGGAAGGGGGACTGCCCGAACCCGAAGCCCAGGTCATGTCTCCGCCACACCCTCCAGAGACGGCAGAGTACGCCTGCGTCAGGAAGCTGAGGAAGGCCGACAAGGCGCCGCAAAAGAGAGACAGCGGGACAGATATGGGGGAACCGCCGGCGCCGCCTCCACGACATGCCCCACCGTCACATCCTGCCCCTCCTCCGCCACACCCTCACAGCACCAAGTTGCCCCGTAGAAACGTTGACACCTTTAACGTCCCATCCTTCCCAAAGGTTAGTAGTAGATGTTTACAACTGTTTACAAAGCAACTCAACATGAAGGCTTACTCCTAAACATCTGAACACAACTGCAAAGCGTTTCCATGACGACTGAGCTCTAATGAAGATGGAAACTCATCAGCTGTAACAAACTAAGAAACACAGTTGGCTATTTTTTTTGTCAAAAGCAGTTCATGGGGAAATTCAGCTTTAACATAGTGTCATGCAATTTTTTTTGTCATACATAATATATGTAAGAGAGGTCATTTTAGGTCATCAACAGCTCACTCTTTGGGAAAGTGAGGATTAAATTAAAGATATAAATGTATGTTTTAGGTGAAATGTGATAAATAAGAGTGTGAGAAGGAAAATATGAAGTTTCAGGTGATTCCAACAAAGATAAACGTGACCATGACAGATGTCTGACTGAAGTAGAGGACATTCAGATACAGATGTATACTTCACACACTGGTCTGAAAATCTTATATTGTCAAAGTTGTTGTGAATTCATTGACAGCTGCATTTCCATGTGTACCCAGTCATGGAGAAGTACTCAGATTTTTTATTCTACTTACGTAAAAATATCAATACTATGCTGTAAAAAATAATCTGTTAAATAAAAGTCCTGTATTTAAAACCTTAATTACAAAAGTAAGAGCATCCAAATATACTTTTTGTAGCTAAAATAAAGGTGCAGACCCATCTCAGAATAATCTATGTAAATGGATTAGATTAATACATTCATCTTTAATGTTATAGGTGGTAATGGTGGGGATTGTATCAATTACTGGACATACTGCTAAAAGCGTAATCTGTAGTTATTAAGTCCCCTAGTTTGGACTTATGTACTGTGTATGTTTTTTGTTTCTAATTTAAGCACTTATTTTCCTTTTTGCATGTAGTGCAGTGATCACAGTGTGGGATGTGAGGCCACTGGACCCCTAAAAGCTGTAAGGGGGGGTATGACAAATTAATGGGGCCCAGCATTCCCAGGGGTCCCAGTGGATATAGGTTAGAAGTTGTGAAAATTTTGTGTAAGCTTTGGAGTAAAAGAGAGGCGTAGAAGCTGGGAGTCAGACGTCCAAAGTTAAGTTTCATTTTCAGTTTCACGCCACTTATAGCACTTATGGAACATACCCCCATGTACCCCCCCACACACACACACACACACAAATTTACAGATACTTTTATTTTATGAAGGGCCCACAACGTGAGCCTTTCATTGGGCCAATTGCTAGCGGCGCCCCAGGTCCTGCTTTTCTATCTGAGTCATGTTGGCCTGAATAAAGGACAAACCTGTAAGAAAGAAATGTAAGTGTAGTGGAGTAACAAGTACAATATTTGGCTCCAAAATCTAGGAAAGTAGAAGTATAAAGTAACTGAAAATGGAAATACTCACGTTAAGATGATACTTGAGTAAAGATACTTAGTTCCATTTCAGTACAGTGTATAAAATATGAGTGTTAAATGTTTCCTTGGTTAGCATCAGGATGACATATTAATATGCAGTTTGTAATCCAGGTAGTGTGAGCAGGATCTGCAGAGTATTTCCATTAGATTTCCTGTTTCCTGCCTTATTGTGCCAGAGCTGCAGTTTTCCTGCTCTCAGCTACATCATGCATGGTGTTGTGATATGTTAGCACTTCTGTAGAAATTCCTTTGAAGTCTGGGCAGTGAGCTGTGTTTATTTGTTGGAGAGTTCTTGGTGATAGTGGGGTATTTCTGCTCTCAGCAGTGTCACCTCCTCCATATGTTTGCAGCAGCAGGAGTGTAGGCAGACTGCCTGCTTTTACTGTGGATACGAGGCTGCGTACTCCCCTCCAGGTGACAGTGGGAGACCATTTGCTGCCCTGTGTGAGGTCAGTGAGGTTGCACTATCTGCTGTGACCTACGTTCAGGAACACGCACAGTTCACAGGCTTACATGTGTACGCAGTCTGCTCGCAGGACTGTTCAGCACTGATTTGCCTGTGGATGACGCAACATGTTGAAATTGAGTCATCCAGAATATACACACATGCAAGCTCCACCTTTCAGGGAAAATCTGTTGAGTACTGTATGAAATACATCCAGGAGGTTTCTAATGTCAGCTTTGTGCTACAACACTGGTCTGTGGAAGCTGATTCATTTGTCCTGTGTGTGCACCTGTTAGGTTGTCGTTATTTCCTTAAATGTTAATTTATCAGCACAGCATCAAAGAATATGTGCATAAAGTATGAACGTAGACGAGCTCTGGCCCAAATGTAATTTGTTTTTCTATTGACAGGAAGTGATGTTTATGGGCAATGGAGAGCAGTACATCTGGAAGCCTCCAGAGGAAGACGATATCATTATGCTCCAAAATAAGGGTCTGGGCCAGTTGGGCGCTCACACAATGGAGAATATACAGCCGTCTGCTGCTGCGGTGAGACACAACACTTCGCTCAGTTTAAATATTTAAGTGTATTATTTAATCTTATTGTCCCTACTGTCCCCGTGAACTATATTTTCGGTTGCCCTGAATGGCCAAAATTTTTATTTAGTCTACATATTCTATATCTGCAAAACCTTCTAAAACCAAATTTTAAGAGCTTTATTTGATTAAAAATACATGAGACCATTATTTAAAAAAATAAGGGTCTGTGGGTTTGATGTAGAACTGGATAATATTGGCAAAACATGAAATCTCATTTTCATGTGGACTAAATTCATAAATGCACTAAACATAATTCACAATAGTTTTCTTCATCAAAACTACCCTTTATTAATAATATAAAAAAAGCACACAAAAAAGTTTCAATGTGCATCATTTGGATTAAAAAAAATTTTGCTTAGACTCTGCACCTCTTTTAAGAAGTGACTAGACAAACAGAGTTGACTTAACATTAATGTATTACAGCCAACCAACCAGCCAACAGGCTACATTTTTAATTACTGGCAAGAAGAAGATGAAACACAAATCCTGATTTTGTAATTGATAAATTAAAGTGTTTTCTCATAGCATTCAAAAACAAAAACTTGTTTGAGTAAATTCAGTATATCATCCAGTCCTACAATGGATCAGGTTTTGTTGCATAAATGATATTTGTATTTATAGAGTTGCTGACGTGGCCTATTTTACACCCGTTTGATCAGTGATGTGTCTCTGATCGCAGGTGGCTGAGATGTACTCTAAAGTGTGCAAACCAGGAAAGAAGAAGAGAGCTGTACCGGGGTCTCCTCCAGCTAATCCTGGCTTCCGGACCTTGGGGCGTGGTGATCGGGACCGAGACCGGGATGGGGGTTTTAGTGTAGTGGTCAAACCCCAGACATGGGCCCCTCAGGAGGGCAAAGCGGTTGGAGGTCCCCTTGATGATCACTGCTATGAGTCTATTGGGACCGAGGAGTACGATCCAGCCTATGAGAACATGGAAGGTGCAGGAGGCTGGAAGCGAGAGAGGCCTCCCAACACGTGTGCCACCCTGCGGCCAAGGAGGAAGAAGGGCCAGCAGCCCTTACAGCAGCAGCAGCCCCCTCCGCCGCCGCCCACACAGCAAACCCCCAAGTTACAGCACCTGCCTGCCAAAGCCCTGCTGTTGCCGGGGGAGAACCTGTATGAGAGCATCGGCGACCTGAAGCAAGGCTCCGCCACCTCCAGCACCACCACCATCTTCACATTCAACGATGGCATGGAGATGTATGTAACAGGGCTCTGAGGCGGCGGCTGCACTGTGACCCCCTTTCCTTCCAACAAGGAGCTGAGCTAACACCACAAAGAGTGACGGCTGAGCCCCTGTCATGCTCACCCACACATACTGTTTACATTCAAGTCATAACGTCATGCCTTCGACAGGCTCCAGAGGCCTTGGGGCAAAAATGTTGATCTGTTATGACCTGGGCTGAATACTATAGTCCAAACTATAAACCTTACATGGAATCCAAAGGTAATGAATAATAAATGAGCACAAGAACATTGCAGAGAAATCTGTAGGTAACAGTAGCACTTCTGTTTTACGGAAAATGTGTGCAAAGCACAACAAAGTAAAAAGCCTAAATTCTTTCTCAATTCTAGCGGGTAAAATAGTCGTTTATCTGGTCCTAGAGGGCCCCCTGTTTGGGGAAACGGCTCATCATTGTGTGAATCTTTCGGTAGCACTTAGTCTGTCGTGAACAGGCCTTCCCTGTAGTCGGTCAAGATGTGATTCAGGACAGAATTTAACTATTATCAAGGAATGAATTACTAATCAAAATACTTGAAAGCTCAGGGACCAAGAGAAACAATTATGAGAGTATTCTAACAAAACTGCACACATTTTGCATTCCTCCTAAAAGCTTCGACTAATTTAGACCATTTTCACATTGACAAACCGATCAGATACTTCCCTCTGTCATGTTTTGTTTCATCTACATGGACTGAACACTGTCTCCACTGCCGTCTGTAAATGAAGTGTTTTACTTTGTTGATCCTGTTTCTGCACTTTGCCTGCTACAAGTTGCATGCTAAAAAAGCAAAAAACAAACAAAAAATCAAGCACTGTCATGTGGTACCTATATGAATGTCTTTTTTTTTCTATTGTTGTTGTTTTTTTTGTTTTGTTTTGTTTTTTTAGTGTGTTGCTTTATTTCTCTGTAGAGCACAATTCCAGTTAGAGTAAGGATGTTTGTAGCTCAGTGGGACTCTGTGATGCAGATAGGAGCGTTGCTTTTCTCTCCTCCTGTGCCGGCAAACTCACTCAGTACAGATGAAACAAGACTAAAGAGAACTGCTCGAGTCCTAAAGATGGAGACAGTCCACTCAAACCGCCCGCCCCTCCTCTCTGCTCAGTCCTCACTCATGTCTGTGGACCGTTCATTGACATAGTCCCTGCCTTGTGGTCATTTGAATCTGCTTGGGTTTCACCATAGTGCAGCTTGGAAAGCTACAGTAGAACTGATGTGTATTAGCAAACGTCATGTCCCATCATCACTCCATCGATGAACACTCTCCTCTCTCTGTTATCAGTGTTAAAATATAGCAGCGTTGCAGAAATGACAAAAATGTGAAGCAATGTTTTGCGAAGCAGCAGAGCATCACCCTGAGGATAACACACACAAAATTACATTTAATCCTGGACAGTAATGATGAAATCGTTTGACCAAATATCCCCAGCAAACAATGTGATTATACTGTATGTTGATGCAATGTGTATGTAAATTACAAAAGAGAAAGAATAATAAATATATCATCAGTGTCAAGAAATCTATCTTTTTCTATTATGTTTAATTGTGTTTTGGAATGACTTATCTTGTGACACAAACTGCAAAACAGCTGCAATGTAAATTTCAGTGTATTCTGTTTGTTGTTTTTTGAAGCCATGAAGCTACGGTGTGTTCTTGGAAAGCCCAGCTAAGTTAAATGTGGCAGCTAATGTTGTGTGTTTGCTATTCAGACTACAGGGTCTTGTACTCGAAGCGTGTAATTAAGTGCTAAGTGCAAAAGATTGTAATGTTTTATATCAAGATTACTATTCATGAAATGTCAGTCAAGTTTATACTTTTGTAATAAAGTGGCACTTTAAAAAAACATGCTTTATCTCATAGTCTCAGTTATTAAGATGGAAGGAGAGCAGGATTTTCCTTGAAATTTGCTGAGTGACGTTGGTGACGACCTCCTCTCAGGTCTTAAAATCACTAAGAGCTTTTGTGAACAGTTCATTCTGTCATCTGCTGCAGGAGAATAAAGGGCTATTTTTAATTTAAACCTGTGCTTCTGATCTGAAAAGCTGCCTGTAGATTAATGTCTTCAGTCCTGTCAAAAGGGAAGAAAAATATTTATACACTTCTATTTCTAGGGACAAAGACAACATTTGTAGAACATTAACATATTTGCACCTATTACTGCATATTTGAAGCTGCTGTTTTCTTTTGTCCCCTGATTCTTTTGTGTACAAGCTTACAACCTCATTGCACATGGAATATATATGTGTGTGTGTGTGTGTGTGTGTGTGAGTAGCCTCCCCATGTTTTTTTTATCTGTGTGAACGTCTGTGTGCACGTGCACATGTGCCAGAGTAGTGGGGTCTGTGTCTGAGTAGCTATGGAGGGGAGAAAAAAAAATAGGTCACCCCTTAAAACAAAAAGCTTGCAGTCAACATCGCAAGCGTCTGCTGAATTTTCATTGGTGGGCTTGTCTCCATGGTAACAGGTTAACCTTGAGGCAGTAGTCACATGGGCAAGCGAGTCTTCTGCTGTCTTGGAGAATACAGCGTGCGTCGTATGACATCCGTGATCACAGTGTCACCCGCTCGGTGAAGAGCGATTGCACACACAAAAACAACCCAAACCAGCATGTAGGAGCAGGATGTAGGTGTGAAGATGATACAACGTTCACAGCTTATGTGATGTGTTAATCACACTTTGTGGAACATGAATGACTGAATAAATACATGAATGATACACAGTCAGCGTTCAGCGACAGGCTGTGACAGTGAAAAGACACAGCATCAGAGGGGGAAAGGAGATAACACTGAGCATAAGGTCACAAACTGGCTGGGGAATCACATTATTACCAACCAGCAGCTCATAACAGGGATCACGAGGCACATTTGGAATAAACACTGTGAACAAAACAGGGAGGGCAAACTGGGAGGCTTCAGATTTTTACTGCTCATCTTAGAACCCTGAAATCACATTGTAATCAGTATTTCACATCTTAATAACTAAGTATTAAAACACTGAATTCTGAGTTCCACAGGATTATTTACATCCTTGCACAGCTGCTGTTCTTCATGTCAAATCTCACATGGATTTACTTTTATAAGTGAAGTATTTGAGGTGAGTCCGTATGGATTCTTCTGGACTATAAAGAGACTGGTCTCTCAAAGGGACACACTATAAATCAGTGAGACAGAAGCTAAATGTGAGCTATACTGACCCCTTCAGGCTTTTAAGAGCATCACACAGGGGGAGTTGAACTGAGCTGAGCTGAGTGGAGCGGCCTGTGTCTGAACCCTGAGAATCAGAGGAGCGTGGAAATATTCAGAAATGAGCGTGTGACCATCCGTGACCTCACAGGGATGGTCTGATTCACACCGTGCCGATCCATCTGGACACACATGGAGCTACAGTCAATTTCCAGCAGAAGTAGAAAAAGGCAGTGAGAACTGAAACTGAATCTGAAAGAAGATTTTTTTATACCCTGAATTTGAGATTTATGATGTAACTTCTGGCATTTTACTCCTGTACTGAGAGTACAGTCAGTTGTAGGACTTATACTTGTGAAAAAAATAGGTGTTAAATATAAAATTCAGTGAAGTTTACATAATACTTGTGTATATTACATGTAAAAAAAAAATGCCGTTAAGCAGCACAAATTATGGATGAATTTATCTCAGAACATAATCTTGTAGTATATTTCACTAGATAATAATATATTGCATTAATATATGTCAAAGGTAATGGCACTGCTTCATCTCTGTGACTCATGATAAGAGGACAAAACACTCATTGCAATTCATCAGTCACATCAGTACAAAATTTCATGTCCAATACACCAAGGTGAATATTTTTTGCTGAACTGCGCCTGAAGAAGAGGATGTTTGACAGCGAGGTTTTCAAGTAGTGTCGGTTCTGTCTTTCACAGAGGCTCACAGATGTGTATCAGTATGACGGCTGATCCTGGTCCTCGTCATCACTCCAGCCATCAGACCCGTCCGTCCCAAAGTAGCGGTCTCCAAAGTCCCCTGAAAACACACAACATGAACTCAGAGCTGGTGGATGGAGCAGCGTTATCAATTGACGAACAGGAAAACAACAAGGCGTGATTTGGAGAAAAGAACTAGTTTGTGTACGACTGCATAATACTGTGAAATGGTGTTCTATAACAGGCTAAATACGACAAGCGCTCACTTGAAATTTAAAGTGACGTGACCATAAAATTAGAATCTGCTGGGACATGAAATAAAATTTGTCAAGGTTCAACAGAGACATCCACTTTCCTTTATGCTCTTTAAAAAATGTGGACACAAATCAAATGCTAAAAAACACTTAGGAATGTGTATTTAGTTGGGGTTTTTATAGGTTTGTTTTAGTGTCTTTATTTTTCCCACTCTAAATAATATGTAAAGACATATTTAAATGCTATCCATGTAATGTCTGGGCTACAATTCTCCATCTCCAAACCACTTATCACGGTGTCTCATCTCATATATCCCATAAAAACTGCTACTGAAATGATTGAATGATTAGATTAAACAAGACTTTGATTCTGGTTGATGACAAATAGTTTCACATGTGTTGAATTAGTCACAAAAGCCTCAAGATTTCATTGTTTAGTAAAAAAAAAAAAAAAAAAACTGAACAAAATCCCTTACCAATACCAGGAATTACATGTAAAAAGTCATCCAGGCTCTTGTCGACAGCAGAGGTGATGATTTTGACCTTTGGGAAAGCGTAGGCCACAGAATGCACCCCAAGTTCTGCCATTAACAGCGACACCAGCACGATCTTATCCTCCTGCACCTCATGGTCCTGATCAGACAAATGTACAAGCAAAAAGCATTCATCGCTTCTGAATTGTTACAGGCGGTGTAATGAGTTAATGACGTTCCTCTTTACAGCAGCACGCTGACATAACATACAAAAACTTCTCATCAGTAACCACAGTGATGAGTCGTAAACCCCAGAGGAGCGGGCTCCTCCTGTTGTCATGCTGAGGAGTAATGATGTTAATCTCCACCCACCAATAGGACTCGAACTGCCATCATGGCAGCAGCGCCTGTAGAGACTGTGCTGTCCATTAGGATGACATGATCTTCACTGATGTCTTTGGGCAGACGCAGGTAATGCAGCTGGAGAGGCCAGAGAGGAGGAGACAGGTTACCATGGCTACAAAAGCAGGAAGGGTAGTTACCAGGGAGACACACATCATGTGGAAGAATGAAAATAAATTAAAAAATAACAATCAAAACATTTTTATCTTTCCTTTGGAGACACAACATCATAAAAGTCATCAAAAATGTAGCAAAAGAGCATCTCACATGTTTTAGGAACAAAAATGAGCCATGTATTTACCTCTGGTTCGCCCGAGTCAAGGTTGGTCTGGATGAGGATCTTGCCGATGCGGACGTCCTTGCACACCGCCCTCAGGGCAGGCTCCATGGTCTCCCCTGCTCGGAGGATCGACACACCGGTGATCTGTGGAGATGAGACAGCAGAGCGAGTGTGACGACTAAAGCCCAGAGGACAGAAACACCGGACTGGAAGTTGAAGCAGGACCTTCACTTAAAACAGGAGCATCACTCACCCCTTTGCCGTTGTAACTGCGGCCCTCGTACTCCTGGCCCTGCGGAGTCTGAACTACACATGTCTGGTAAAAGATACAGAACGTCACAGATGGAATTTCAAACCACAAATACACCTACATTTACAGAGTGTAACTAATAAAGGTGAAGTACAGGCACAATGTAAACAGATTTCCCCTTAGAGACAAAGAGAAAAGATAAGATTTTCTGTATTGGCACAGTTATAAGTGTAAACTGATGTTCAGGGAGTTACTGATATGGTATCAAAACTGTGTGTTATCAACATTTTCCATACAGTTTTAAAAGTAATAAAACACAGTGACCCATGAAAAATCTTTCTTTCTGGTCTGCTGTACAATGTGCTTAAAAGCTCCTTTTCTGTGTGTAAATTCAAGCTCTGACGACTGAGACTTGAGGATGGTTTGCTTAAAAGCCTTCCATTCCCACAGTTATTATGAATAAAAGAAGGAATCAAACCATGAAAATAAGGAACTGAGATATTGTGAAAATGATGATGTGAAGTCATTAAGTTAATGTTATTTCATCTTAACAATGTAAAAAATATGTGACAATTAACTGTGATCAGATCAAAGTAGGATTATTTTGCATGTCTCTGCACCTGAACTTTTACAGCAAAATAAATGTGTGTAAATGCGTCTGCGGCTAAGTTAAGATTTTATAAGACATAAAAGTCATTAATTATTCTTATACAGACAACATGTACCCACCTGAGACGGCAGAAATGTCAGAGCATGTTCTATGAGCAGTCGCATTAACCTCTTTGAATAGAAGATGAACTCATCTCGACTTGTCTCTTTATTTCTGCGTTACAGAAACAGGAACATTTATGTATTCATATGTATTGTATAGGAACATGACTAGAACATGACGATAAAGCTGTTGATGAGTGGAGGACGTTACCTGATGATGGTGTGCAGGCCTCTGACCTGTGGTGTGCTCTCTAACACACTGAGGGTCTGAGGCAGAGGCTGATTCTGCTGGGCCGAGGCCAGGAGCGCCCTGACAACAACGACCAAACACCACATTTTCACAAACATAAGGGATTTCATCTTTATTGTACACTTAAATATACTCCTACACTGAAGATGTTTAGATTCACATGAATATTCCACTGTTATTTTAAATATATATAAAGGCCTTTCTCTGAATGGAGCATTTTCCATCTAAAACACATTGAATATACTGCTTTTATTGTCTTTTTGTGAAAATTCTTTAGACACGTATGCAGCACATTCAGAACTACACATTTTGTCAGCTTTACCCTTGGATGTATTATGATTTTACTGCAGGATTCAACTCAAAGTGTTTACCTACCTGCAAACATTATGAAAGAGAATATCAACAAATTAATAAATAATGAAATGCCAATGTTTAGAAGTTGTTTGAAGGAATGAAAGAGGGAGGCTGCATTCATCCAATGAAAACCCTTTTTTTAATGAGACTATGGACCACTTCATGTAAACTAGAACTATAGTGAAAGACTGAGTTTCATTTGACATGTAAACAGCTTATTAGGACTTTTTTTTTTTTTTTTAATTTCAGGAAAAGAAATGGAACATTTTATCATTAAGAACTGCATGATTTGGTTAAAAAAATATTGTGAGAAATATTGCAATTTTTAATTCCAAGTCTACAGAGTTGGTTTTCAAGAAAATTGCACAGATTCTACCTCAGACCAACATGCCTAAAAACCCTACTACTACTACTACAAAAAAAATACGACTTTCATTTTGCATTGTCATTAAATGTAATAATAAAATATCATCATGCAGCAGAGATTGACTTTATTTTTTTCTCATTTCTGCAATTTGATCACCCTAATTCTCCAAAATCTGAATCTTTAACTTGTGCATGTCTTTTGCGAGGGTATAACTGCACAATGATATCGCAATTTCAATAGCTATTTGATTAATTGCAGTTTGGTAAGAAAGAAAAATGTCAGTTTATAAGGCATAAGGTTGATTCTAAAGGGTCAGAGAGAGGCAAACCAGAGCATAATGTTTAACATTCAACATAGAAAGCAGAGAAAGGAAAAGGCATAAGTGCATATGAGCATACCTGACGCTGAGCTCACGCTGCACAGAGAGAAGTTCAGAGAGACACCGTGACTTAAGATGCACATACAGACAACAGTTTAGGTGATAAGAAACTACAAAAAAAGGGAACCGGGGGATGGAGAACCTCAGATTTCCTTTCAGTTTGGTTGCTGGGCAAACAGGAGTGTATGTTTTGGTCTATATGTTTCCAGTTGCTGACACATGGTGGCGCCACTGTTCAAGATACCATCAGTGTTGTTGGCCTCTTACCTCTTCCAGCTGGCTGTGAACATGCTGGACTATCAGGTCAATGGCCACCATGTTCCCACCACCTTAAAGGGAGTAAAGACAAGAGACAAGTGGAGACGTTCCTGATGTTCTTTGTTCACATGGATAGAATATGCCACAGCTTTTTGTGTGTGTGTGTCTCACCTCTTGGCACAACAATATCAGCCAGCCTCATAGTTGGCTCGATGTACTGCTCAAATGCCGGCTTCACAAACTTGTTGTATTGCTTAATGACACCTTCAATGTCCCGTCCACGCTCTGTGATGTCCCTGCGCAGTCGGCGGACCAACCGGATGTCGGAGTCTGTGTCCACAAAGATTTTCATATCCAGGAGCTGAAGGCAGGAAGAGCAAAGACCCCGGAATGGTTCAGTAATTTTCACTTCACCAAAGCAGCTGCACAAACAGCAGGACCTGACTGCGGTTACTTTGAAAAGAAAGGAAAATATTGCCGTACCTGGAGAAGCTCTTTGTCCGCAAAAGACATAATTCCTTCAAATATGATTACACTGGCACCATAGACATTTTTCTGCATGAAGAGGAGAGAAAAATGAGACGGTCTTCAAAAGAAAAGCTGTTCTAAAAGCTGCTTTATGAAGAGGTTTTACAAGATTACAAAATCACTTAAAAAAAACATTTTCTATATAAAAACACTATTTAATTTGGGAATAGAACACATTTTCAGTTAGAGGCGTTACGTGAGATAACTGACTACTTTGTCTTTTACTGTTCTGTTTTTTATTAAATCCAAAGAACATTGACTGTCTGTTCTTTTGTGGTGTAACATTCTGCCAAAGCAATCAGGATGCATATTTAATGTTTAGTTCACATTCAGTAGAAACGGCAGACTGACTTACCCAGTCTTTTTGTCTCCCGTGTGTGGTGAAATCATACACTGGAATTTTCACACTCTTGCCCTGTTTGAGTTTTCGCAGAGTGGCAACCAGAAGCTCAAAATCAAATGCCCCTGGATGGTCAAAGTTGTAGTCATTGTTTGCTGCCAGGGCCTGTTCTTCAGGAGATAAAACCTGTAAAAAAAAAAATGTAAAAAAAAAAAAATAAAAAGAAAAAAAAGGAGATAAAGTGAAATCCTAAGTCTTTACTCCATCTCTAACAAATAAAGGTGAAAATGCCCAAAAAATATACATAAAGTGAGTAAGTTATGTATTTTAAGAAACATTTTGTCTATATTCATATACTTTGCTCTCTTTGCTCTATTGTTTCTTTTGTTACGTTGTAAATCACACTATTTATGGCACTACTTCTCATTATGTGGACAATACCCTACATTCTTCCCCATTGCCGCAGGCAGGAAACTTACTGAAAGCAACACAAACAAACACGAGAGTGAACGTGCCTCAGAATGACATAATTCTGAAAAGGAGAAAGACTTCGACTGAGCTTGGACCTGAAAGAGGAGCAGCTTCTGTCACGTGGAATAAGAGCAATTACATGTTTAGATTTGGTCATTTTGACCATATTAATTTGTTGGTTCTTTTTGCTACTTTAGCTGAAAAGAGTTTTCTATTTACCTTTTTCTTTTACACATTAATATTGTATGTGTTGTTACATGCTTAGTGCAGTGAGTACATCTCAAATTAATAAAAAATAAGCCTTCCCGTGTGGAAATGTTATATAAATGATGTATTTATTTATTAATTTATTAACTTCCAGAAAACATGAATGTTCACTGATGATGAAACTGAAACCCAGAGGCCAAGACCACATATTCTTTCTCATCCTTGTGAATAAACACATGAGGTACCGCACAAAATGTCAGGTTGGATAATATATACTATGTTATACACTGTTATCAATAAAGTTAGAAAAAAAATATTTTTAGCTCTTCTCATGAAATGATTGCCACAATGTGATTTACTCCTGAAAGACAGAGTGTAACTGGGACTCTGGTCAAAGGTGAAAACTGATGTGTATAAATAAGAAGAAAAAAGACGAATGTGTCTGAAAACAAAATTATTATAATATTATGGGCAACAGTGGATATAATTATGTTATTGACTGTAACTATGTATGTTCTGCCCTCTTTCTTTTTATAAATTCATTTTATTTATTGTATTTTCTACTTTTTGTGTCTTATTAGTGTAAATTGGATTAAAAAATGAATTTACATAAAATGTGCTATATTGTTATATGTTTCCCTGTCCTGATATGAAATAACCTATATTGAGCTATGAGATGAGAAGGTGCAGCTTTGAAGTGAATATATTTACATTTGTGTGTCCTATATTCTATGGGCATGTGTGTTTATGTGCATTTCTATTAAAAGGTAAAGTCAGAGCTAGGCAGGGATTATCTTTTCAGGTCAGTGTAACAGTTCATGACACTTATGATTAATGAGAGATTCTGCTCAGCTCATTCAGAATAAATACAGGTCACATGGATGTTGATTTCACTCATGCACAAGCTCTTACTCAAAGCCGTGACAGCTTTGACATGGGATGAAATTTCACATCACGGTTTTTCTACGTTCGCTAAACATTTCAGATTTCTTCCCCACAATAAACCAACAGATGATTGGTAATAACCAAATAAAATAAGACAAGACTGCATGACCGAGTCTCACCTTGTAGAAAGAATCCATTGACAACAGCACAACCCACGGCACATCCAGAGCCTCAATGATCTTATTGGCCACGGTGGTCTTCCCTGAGGCGCTGCCCCCACACAACCCTGCAGATCAACGCAGCGTTTCAATGGCCCATTATGTGTGTTTTTCAGAGTGTATCTAATTTTGTCTGGCGGTATGCATGTGTGATAGTTCTTTAAGTGTTTATGGGTATAATAAGACAGAATGGGACAAGAGCACAGGTTCTGGAGCTCAAAGCCACAACTTGGCAAAGCAAGAAGAGTAAAACATCATCTCTGAGTGTCATACCGATGACAAAGGCCTCTTTTGACTGAGCGCCGTGCTCGTCATACCACGGAGGTCGGCCGGCGGTGTAGATGGTACGGGTGCCAGTGCGGAGCAGAGGAGGCTCCGTTTTACTCAGCGAGGTAGTGCTCTTCCTGCGAGGGGCCCCAGCGGGTGGCAGGAGCCGGTCCAGCGAGTCCTCCCCACTCCCACTGCAAAACAGCAAACGGTAGGACAGGTTAGAGCCTGAACACTGACGATTATCGACACAGCAGGGTTCAGCACATAAAGCAGTGGTTCCTTACCTTTTTTAGCTCGTGACCCCATTTTAACATCACAAATTTCTTGCGACCCCAGACATTTAAAACGGAGACATTTTTTTTGCTAAAATTAATTTGTTTTTGACCATGTAATACTTTGCTATACTATGCTGCAAATAAACATTAATTTTAGAGGACATTTAGGCTATATAAAAACAATAACTCAAACTATGAATTATGAAAGAGCTGCAGTATCTTAAACCGGCCACAGTGAACATTTGAAAGATAAACAGTACTACAGTGCTTCAGTTTTTTTTTAGTCTTTTATGTATTGTGATTGTCTCTCTAAACTCACCATATATTTTTTATTAGTGAGTTGTTGTTTTTTTTTTTAAATCAATTACTAGAAATTTCAGGTGACCCCATTTGAATTCCAGGTGACCCCACATGGGGTCCTGACCCCAAGGTTGAAAAACACTGCCATAAAGGTTTAGGGATCATACACTGATCAGCCATAGCATTATGTCCACTGACAGGAGTCACACTAATAATATTAGTTATTTTCATTCCAGTGGTTCCTTTCACTGGGTTGGATATATTAGGCAGTAAGTGAACATTTAGTCCTTGAAGCTCATGTGTTGGAGGCAGCAAAATAGTCAATGTAAGGAACTGAGTGACTTTGACCAGGTCCATGTTGTAACAGTGATGACTGGGTCAGAGCAGATCCACAACTGCAGGTCTTGTTGGGTGTTCCTGGTCTGCAGTGGTTAGTACCGACCACAAATGGACTAAGGAAGGACATTCCAATCTCAGGACAGTTAATCATCTGTGGGACGTGCAGGACAAATAAACCTGATCCATGAAGGTCCACCTCTACTTCCAAGACTTAAGGGATCTGCTGCTAAAGTCTTGATCCAGATACCACACACACCTTCAGAGGTCTGGTGGAATCTAGGCCTCGGGTCAGAGCTGCTTTTGTGGAAAAAGGAGAACCGACATAATATTAGACAGGTGGTAATAATGTTCCGGTCCCATAGACGCTGGATTAGTCGAGAACAGTTGTTGTTCTTTAGATACTTTTGGTAGGTCCTAACCCCTTTACACTGGGAATGAAAAACACCACCACAATTTCTCCTTTGTCACAGTTGTCCAAATCCATACTCTTGCCCATTTTTCTGTTTCCAACACATCAACTGTTCACTTGCTGTTTAATATATCCCACCCAATGACAGGTCCCATTATTACGGGGTAACTCAAATTCGCATCACTTTACCTGTCAGTGGTCAGAATGTTATGGTGTAAGCCTAAAAGGACAAATGAACTGTCAAACCATGTGGGAATCAGGAATGTGTTTTGGTGAACTTTGCTTTGAATGCCTTAAGATTTATTAAGAACTGTGAAGTTTGATATTTTAACATTTGAACACCAGTTAAAGTAAGTGAAATTGTAATCTTGATTTAGAAAATGGTATTTGACCCCAAAAAACCCCACCTAAATTTAAAGTGAACCGAGTCATTTTTCCAGGAGATTCCAAGGGCAAATATGGTTTTATATAATTTATTAGAACCCGAGAACTGAATGAATGACCCTGTTGGATCTGCTTGTTATTTTACTTTATTTTTTGTTTTGTGTGAACAGCCAGTGTTGGTGAAATGAATTTGAAAATATAACTTTGCAAACTATTGATCTACTTCACACTGGAGGAAACTGAACGTCAGCAAAACTTCCCTAAGAAGGAATTTAGTTTGATTTACTACAAATATTTAGAAAAAGTATTTTGATCAATGTAAAAAAAAAAAAATACTAAACTGACATTATGATATGAAAGAAAAACGGAATCTCAATTTTTAAAATGTATTTTCAGGAAAGTTTCATACATTCCCAGATTACATGAACATGCTGAACAAGGCCTGGACAGAGGTCGGTCAAAGGGCATCTATCAGTCAGTTACAATAGAGAAGGAACATGACTTAAACATAAAAATAAATAAATAAATAAAAAAGATCCCCTTCCTTTTAAGCACCAAAATTTGCAGTTTCCATAGATACTCACACAAAAAGCCATTTATAATCACTCAGATCTCTATGATATGAATGGAGCAGAACTAGCAAACTAATAAATGTGGTTAAACATTAATAGGTGGATGCACAGAAAACAAGAAAAGAAATGCAATCACTTTCATATTTGTGGCTGACAGAGTGACATCAAACATGCCAAACAATAAAACACCACAAGTCAAACATGAAAATCCCAAAACCTGTGGCACAAGATGTTACGTAATGACATTGTTCTGTGTGTTTTAGCAGATTGTTCATGAGTTTGCTTGTTCAGACGTGTTGAACCCTGGTGAGGTGAAATTTAGATGCACAAATCTGATACTTATATGATATTTTCAGTCATTTATAACAAAGATTACATTTATCTTTAGGCCTCAGCATGATACTTTAGTACTCTAATCTAATGAGCTCATTCTGATGAAGAAGAGGTCACCACAACACTGATGACTACTAGAACATGTTAAACTTACTGTGACAGGCTCTCTGAGGACATGTTCAAAAAAACTGCTGCAATTCCAGTAGTTGGATTACAAAATTATTTTAATATATGCACACAAAATGAGGCAAACTTCAGCAGAAGACAAGACTAATGAATGTTTTGCATATTCTGCTGTTTCAAATGCTCATTTAGTTACAACACACTACAGGCAAAACCTCTGAGACTGAGCACAAATGAGACCGGTGATGGCTCTTACACCAAAACCCTCCAAACTAACCTAGATCCAGCACTTCCTCTGACCTCATACCAACCCCTGTTTAGGTGCTATTCATAGCTCAGCATGTTCACACAGCTTTCACAGTGTGTACGTGAGCTTTGTGAGAGAAAACTGGCATCCGGCCCAATCACAGAGAAAACAACAGCACAAACAGTCCAGTTGGATCTTACCTGCGGTCAGACCTGAGGGACCAGCAGCCAGAGATTCTGGCTCCGGTGCCGTCCAGCAGAGTCATATCTGCTTCAGATAACACCCTGCTACCCTCCAGCTCTCCCGTCACCGTGGCAACCTCCCCACAACTATAGTGAACAGCCCTCAACGGTGAAACCCCAACAGACGTCCTACAGGACAGTTTCTACTAGAGTTTTTCTCCAATCATTCACATTTCTGCAAAACCTTTACTCAGTGTGTCTCATGTCTCTGTAACTGTCCATGTGCCCTTCTTTCTCTGTGTCCACGTCTTTCTGCAAACAAACACTAAGAGGATCAGTGCAACACTGGCAGCAAAGAGCTGCTTGGCTGGTATTAATAGAGTCACCTGTAAGCAAACAGAACAGGGCGTTCTCCTGCTGATCCTTCACTGAGTTAAAGAGTCACATACACACAACAAACTCACTGAATCAGGATGAAAGAGCCAGGACACGTTCTAACAGATGGCATTTAAGACAGATGAAGATTTTTGACAGAGTGAATTGAGAATTGACAGCTAATACTGAAAAAATGTAGTTATCATTTAATGACAGTAATAGTCATCAAACCAAGGCATCAACAAGTTACTGATCTCATGTCGACCTGATAACCACTTGGTCATCAGCATAAATTTAATGCAAGACATTCCCCTACTCTCTCTCCTGAATGTCTTCACACTACCAAATAAACCAAAAAATACACCTAAACTTGTTTTTTTTTGGTTTTTTTTTTTTATAAAAGTTCTCAATAAAATTCCTCAACACTTGGTTTGATCCACTTACAACTACTGAATATGTACAACTAAGAATTCTGCTGTCAACCTTTTATAAAGAAAGCATCTGTGACATGTACAATACAAACATCATTTATGAACTAAATACATCTATTTTGGCTACAACAAATGATTCATTTACCTTCATTAAGCTCCTAATTGCTAAAACCACTTAAAAAAGTTTAGTGTTGCAATATTGATATTTCAAAAGATAAGAGGCAATTTCCTTCAGTTTTACAGTTTAAATACTGAGAATTCCTTGACATTTTGCCCATGTATTAAAAGATTTATCAACAAGACTATAAATACTTTTATTTTATTTTATTTTCTTGGTTGAATGACTAAATGATTAGAACTTCTACATTATGTCTTGGTCCTGTGAGTCAGTGTGAAATCCTGACTGATCATGATGAAACTAATTTGCTTTATACTATAAGAAAAAAAAACCTTGTAAACATCATACAAAATTTCAGCCTTGTATCTTTGTTAGATTTGAGCTATTTAGTTCATTACAGAAGACTTTTTTGTACATTATAGTATGAAAAGGTTGACTGATGATTTTTCTTATTTTTAAGGCCTCATAAATTAGAACATTTTATTCCTTTTAGAAAAATATCCAGTCACCAGAATAGTGCTACAACATGAGAAATAAGTACCAACATTTGAAAGATCTTACATCCTTCAATGTGGAGATACACCGGGCAAAAAATCCTAAATCAACATTTTGTTTTGTTGAAAAACTGCTGAACATTTCATGCATTTATCTCAAATAGCTCATAAGTAATGACTTCTTGAATGTGGCATCTTTTTCAGAAACACCTCTGAAACAACTGGAGAAAGCCCAAAAACCAAAAAAGATGTAAGGCTCACATTTTTTTCTAATGGTGTTTACTAGGACAAATAACATTATTTTCTCAGTATGAAACAAACTGGAGATGGTTAGTTTGTAGCATCTGATTAAAATGTGTGGATCTGACATGGAATGACCTTCATATGAAGTTAAGAAAATGTACTTTCTACTATTTACTATTTTTAACATTTTATTCAGATAATACAGTAGGTCACTGGGTGCAAACAAGTATCATACCCCTCCTTAACACCATGGAGAGCCAGTGCTTTAAAACACTGTGAAAAGAAAAGGAAAAAAAGACCTCACATCCCTTTCCCATTACAGTCATCTCCTGTTACTATTAGTCTGTGGGTGTGCAATTTTGGCTTAAGAGTCTGATTTAGACCAGCTCAAAATGTAAAGTGTCAATAGAAAACGTTTATGATGTGACGCTATATAAATAAATTTGACCGATTGATTGATATTAACTGCTTATATTGAATATACATTTAAGTAATTTCATGCCAATATGCAATTATTTTTGTGTTTAATGTTAGAGGCAGGAATACACATACCAGAACATCAATATCGGCCAATATTAGCCTTATTCACTGATATCATTATCTATTTGTTATGTTATGATAAATGTTTCATACATTTGTATTATTGAACATGTTCTCATTCAAAGATAGTGAGATGAAAGCTTTAAAGGCTCTAAAGCAGATCTTTTTCTTTAAATTGTAATGGATATTTCCTTGTTTCATTGCCACAAAAGAGAAGGAAATAAGAAATTAACAAAAAGCCTGGAATTTTACAATCATTGTATCCCTGGAAATAAGGTTTTTACTGTGTATTTGTTGCTTTTTACAACAGATTTCTGTTCTGTTCTATTGTTGTGTCCTCTATGTACTTTCTCTGCTTTTTATGGCAAATAAATTTCTTCAGCGTGTTGTTTATTTTGTTGTAATAATAATAATAATAATAATAATAATAATAACAATAATAATGATAAATCACTATATCAATGACCAAAACAGGTATTCATTCTACTAATCGTTGCATCTGATGATCCATAACTACCTTCTCAGTCTATGTGACCCCATGATAACCCAGTGGGTTCTCAAACACAGTTAATCTTACATACTACATATTCTGTTTTGTCATGTGGAGGCTCTGACGCAGTGACAGTATGCAGCTCACCTACTTCTGCTGATGGACCCGTTTCAGCGAATTTGATTAATTTACAGCCACATTATGTGTCTATACCGTACAATAACACAGGTAGACTAACTTAAATACTATCAAATCACCATAAGAGCCGAAATGTGTTTTTATCAGTGCTCTGTTGGATGTAACCTACTTCTGGCAGGAGGGGGAGTGAGTGTGATTAGCCTACATTACGGGATCGGGACGCTGTTGCTGAATAAAACATCAAAAATCACACAGATCATGTAAATAAAGAGAATTCAAACACAGGCAAAAATGCGCAGTATCGTGTACCTGTCCGAGCGGCAGGACATTATTTTCCCGCACTCCGTTTCCATGGCGATCTTGCGACCTCGGAGCCGGCATCGGCTGGTTACAGCCATGGATGGACTACTTCTTAACCGTGCGGTGGATTATGGGTAATGCAGTTTATAGTCACGTGCCTCCAAACGGTCGCTTTTGAGGAAATATCCTGACATGAATTAACAAAACACAGAGGTTTTGTCATTTTTATCAATTTATTTTTTCTGGCAATAAAAAATGGCACACACAAAGAAATAAGCAGAGACAGAAAGAGAAATAATTAATAATGGCATAGACAGTGTTGACAAAACAGATTGTCACAATGCTTTTCTAACAGTCCGAAGAGTTTGTCATATCCACACAGACAATGTCTGTTTTTTGTGTAGAGTAGAGATGAAAAGCTGCCAACTTCCATGTAACAATAGTCCTGGACATGACTGGAGGAAACAATACTTTGACCTCACTGGGCGTACAATCCAACAACTCTGATTCACATTTGAGTAAATATTCAGTGATTCCAGTGTTCTTCCAGCAGGACCAACCCTTGCTATGATATATTTCCAAAGGAACCTGCAGATGACAGAAGGGTTAATACTTTTCCAGGTTTTAAGCCAAAGCCTGAAAGTAGAGTGGTAAAAAAAAAGAAAAACAAAAAACACATGGCATCACCTCTGCTGAGCAGCTGCAGGTTTCGTCCTTCCTCCTGCACCTGAAGCTGAAGCACCTGCTGCAGCAGTTCCTGCCGAAGAGTCTCTTGGACCAAACCCATCCTCTCTAGTTTCTCCCCATTCAGCCGTAACAGTGCACGACCTGTGAGATGAAAGCAAAGAGCTCAAAAATCTGTTTTTATTTCCTCATCCTGTTTATAGAATATTTCTGCAATTAGACCTGTGATGGCGTGATGGGAGAATGCTTCAACGTAGGTCAGGTAGTTGTGAGGACAGTGTTTCTTCAGCCATTTACAAACATCTTGCTGCGACCAAAGCACGACGGGACGAATCAGGCTGGGCTGTGTCGGGCTTGTGTGATATATCCCATAGCTGTCACTGGAATGATACTGCAGAAACATACGAGAAAAACTTAATAATGCAGAAAAAAAAACCCCACAAATCTGCCTTGTGATTTTCTCTGACCTGATCCCGACTGCAAAATCAGGTTTTAAACATCTCACATCCTCAAAACGATATGATCAGAGTCTCACATCTCCTGACACACATACCATACATCAAAAACCTTATGCACAAGTCTGTAGCAGCAGGAACAGTTTGTAAACTTATTAGGACAAACTGTGACCTTATGTGACCACAGATCAAACGCTCTATGAAGATCCATAAGTTTAGCGAACACGTTGCAGTGTCTGCGACAGTAGCAGAAAGGCAGGCATGTAAGGCAGTGTGATCATGAGATCCACTGCTTTAATCTTATAGATGTACAGGATGTAAAACTGTGGAGGACTAATCAAACTGTGTCTTTGATCAGTCAATCAGGTTTAAAAATTCAGCAACTTCAGCGCTTCACTGTGCAGGAAAGAGGTGCTTCAAGAAAACGTGCTCCTACATTTCAGAAACCAAGGTCCATGCTTGAGGACTGCCTTCAGTTACATTTAAAAATGCTGTTTGACGTGATCTGATGAGACAGTGGGAGCCAATAATTAGCATTCAGATTTTCTTGTCATGCCTCACCACTTTACATGGTCTTCACCACAAACACATGTTCACCCAGGTATTCTAATGACTGTTCATTTACATTTCAACATGCCCAATCTTGCCTTTAACCTCCAAATACTGATTGTATTGTGTTGCCTGTGTTTACAGCAACGCAACGCAATCAGTCACATAAAACATGGAGGCAGTCAGATGACAGACAGTGACTATAATGAGTATTTACAGATTCTTTTTGTTTCTTTTTTACCCCATCATAATAGTGTGCCTGTGAGGACTGTGACTGCAGTGAGAAAAACTGAGAACAGTAATATATGCAAAAAAGACTAACTGAAAGAAGAACCACTACACTGTGGAAAAATACTGGACACATGTGCAGCACATACTCCAAACGCTCATTAAGTTCATGTTCTCCAAGACAAAAATAAACTAACCACTACAATATGTGCAACCAAGAGGATTGAAACCAACAAACAACACTTTGTACAGAACTGTGTTATCAGCCCAGCCCAGTTCTATGTTTGCAGCTTTAGCCTCAGCTCATAGCTGCCTTTTAAAGAGCCTTTCATGAGGTGAAGACAAAGGCATGGGCTCTCCGACTTGTAACCAAGGGCTTTAAATGAGGCCAGTCTACAGCACAAATGGATTGCTTCTGTTGATGGCAGACGGCATGAGCAGTGTTGTATCTGACAAGGAGACAAACTTCAAGCAAAGATTCAGTTGAAACTGGAACAGAATACAGAATGGATCTGATAACAGTTTCACATAAAGAGATCTTTAAAAAAGCACTGCATATTTCTTCACTACCAAACAAACCAGCAATCATAAACTGCAAAACATCACATCTTCTGTATAAAACTAACTGCTGTTTTTCCCTGTACTGAGTGGTGCTGCAGCATAGTGTGAGTGTTGGAAGACCTGTGCTATTTAAAGCCAAACTAAAAGGCTGTTAGAGCCCACCAGCCCGCTGGGGAGAGAGCAATGTCCATTCTCTGCTAACAAAGCACCCATTTGTGACAACAGATGATGACCAGCCCACATTTGCTTTATAGGAATTTTCTTCCAGACATTTCTGAAAGTAAATGTGAGAGAAGAAACGCTAAACATCCCTTTGCATCTGCTCCTAGGTAGATGACACAGCCACTGCTGAAGTAAATCAATTTGTGTCTGTGTAGCAGAAATACAAGAATGCAACTGAACGAAGAGGTAATGTTGAACCTAATATGAAAAACAAATGCTCAAATACTCTTATTTTCCATATATGGTGATAGGTATAAAGGTTTTTACTTGATAGACTTCAACTGCTGCAGTAAACACTAACAGCAGGGATGATCACCAGTCAGAAAACAGGACTTTTATTGGACTGAGTCATCTTCAAAAAAAAAACAAAACATATTAGCTAGAATGCCAGTTCTGCCCATACTGTCATTAATGTTGTCCAGTAACATAACAATAAATTAACCCTATAAGTCTCAGAATGTTCTAAGAGCAGTTGGTATCAGCTGTCATTCATTGTATAATTCAGGACAAACTAAAGTTTCATTTGTTTCATTTACTTTTGCTTCGTCTGAGAATGGGTGAATTTAACAAAAAGTATTTTTAACAAAGGCAGTAATTTTTTTTTTTTTTTTTTTTTTTTTTACGAGATGTTGCAATGTCACAATTTCTGCCTTGTGTCGATTTTATTGCCGAAATCTGTGGCTCGTGGTGCAAATTTTCTCCACTATAGAAAAAGTCAAAGTAGATACCGTAAGTTTCTTGGTTTTTTGGCGTTAAGTGATTGCCTCCAGAGAACTTTAAGAATACTTATTACTGTGTGCGCTGGACTGTTTCCTTGCTTTTACACCATGTGCTCTTCATTACCCTGTCTAGTAGTTTTTATAGCTAAGTGCTGTTTTATAGTTTTTTTATTTTATCCTTTTTTTTTTTTTAAATTTACACTCACATGCTTCTTCTCGTGCACAGAGAATCAGTGATCCATGCATTTTGCTTTTTGGGGACAGCTGTCTATCCTTTCATTGATATTTAGATTAATAAGTAGATGTTGCTGTTTTTCTTCGATGTACAGATGAATATAGTCGGGTGTAAACAGACTGAGGAGTGACTTAACTAAATAAGCTGTAAAACGAGTGTAGATTTAAGTCAGCTGAGAGCCAAGTGGGTGATGTGTGCTGTTTGTAAGCAGAGTAGCCTGGTGATGGTCTTTTTTCTGCTTATGACTTAATATTAGGTTATCTGAGAAGGACAGATGGAGGAGAAATAGAGTTAAGTCCAGTTCAGTGTTTTGGAATCAAGAGTCTATAGAAAATGTTTAGAGTTTTTCCCTAAATTGAAGAGAAGGCATGACACTGTAATGATTTGAGTTTGTATTTGAGTGTCATTTGAGGGAAAACAAGCACAGTCTTTGAGCTTTTGGAATCATTTTGTGCTGTAAAACTGCTTGTGGTGTTTTTATATTGGGTGCTTTCTGCTTTGGAAGCAACCAGAGCTTCAGTGCGTACAGTTGTGCAGCCTGTTAACGGTCCTCCTCCGGCCAAAAAATGCGCTGCAGACCACATCTGACTCGACCGGGGCCTTGAGCAGCCGGGAGTGATGGAAATGAATCACTCAGCTGAGAAATTGCTTACTTACCTTTTATGTGTTCACTTGTTTTTGTAGCCCCGTTCAATAGCTGGCTGCTCTTTTCACTTCAGCTCAAAGCATAGGTTAAGAAACACAAGAAGTGAGTCAGAGGAAGTGAGACGTACTCAGAAGTCGTCTCTAACAGTTACTGTACCTTCACCCAACATACGCACAAATCATGCGTAGGTAAGTTTCCTGATCTTTACTGAGTTATGTCACGATGAGTCTTTGCCGTAAACTCGATGTTACATTGCGTCATTAGGCTGTTGCAGCAAAGGAGACAAACCGCAAATTCTACAGGTTTGCTGCTGAAGAAGTCACTGCCAGTCATGTAATGTACAGGAAATGTGGCACAATTATGATATGGAAAATCAAGAAAACAAGAGGCAATGTCATTAAATGGAAATGTGGTGTAGGAGAAACTTCCAGGGGATGTTAAACAAAAGAAGTGATGCTGTTGTAGAAGTGTGGCTGAAATATATATTTTTAATCACTTCTCTATAGATTTTTTCACGCCATTGTAAGTTGAAATATTACTTCAAATGTGATTTTATTGTTATAATTATTATTATTGTTTTTATAGCCAAAGTAAGTTCTGTCTCAACAGGGTTAAGGGGGTCAGAACTAATCACTGAGCAAGCGGCACTTCAACACACTGAGCATATAGCGCCCACTAGTGGCTCAAAGGCGTAGCTTTTTTTTTACACCACCATACTTTAAAACAACCTAAATTTGAAGCTTAAAGGGTTGTTCAGGCCTCGTTTTCTTATAACAGGAACTCAAAGTCCTTAAAATGACTGCAGATGTGATGCTGATGTGAAGCTCCGGGTCCGATAATAGAATCATGTTGCTGATAGCTGAAGCTCGGGGGGAAGGCACGGGGAGACTCTGCGTCCGCCGTGCTGCCTACCTGTCCGCCTGGCTGCCCTCCACAGCGTGCTGTCCGAAAGCATCACGTCTGAATGGAGGAGCTCAGCATTCAGGTTTATTTTCCCCGCGATCACAATGAAATGCCACAGGCTCCATTCACCTTCTCTGCTTCTGTCACAGCGGCTCTCTACTGAATCAGCCCTACCCCCTGCAAACAGAGTGGAGGGGGGTGGGGTACGGGATGGGTAATGTGGGAGTAAAAGGTTAGCAGAGGCAGACACAGAGCTAAATGAGAGAAAATGGCACAGCAGAGACACAAGTAATGCGAAGTGGGGAAGGTGAGGAGGGATGTGGAGAAGAAAAGAGGGAAAAGGGAGAGGGCAGGCGAATAAAAGCACCTGACACGGAACACAAGGAGAAAAACCCCAGATTATGGCAAATTATGAAATTATACAGTCGCAGAAAAAATTATTAGACCACCCCTTGTTTTATTTTTCTTCAATTTCTTGTTGGTTTTAATGCCTGGTCCCACTAAAGGTACATTTATTTGGACAATAATAATGATGACAACAAAAATAGCTCATAGTAGTTGAATTTCAGAGCTGATTTCTATCCATTTTCCATGTTTTCTTGATAATAAGCAAAATCACTTCAGTTCTTCAATCAATATCTATGTCATTGTACTGACAAAAACAGTGCTTTTATTCACTCCATGTTTTCTTTTCTGTCTGTTTTAGTCACATGTTACACACAGGAGTTAGGACTGGATTGCATAACCATTGTGACTTTTGATGGTCTAATAATTTTTATCACGACTGTATAGTCATGAGTACGAAAGAGAGATATCCGCAAAAGCTCAGAGAGGCTTATCTCAATCCAGTGTCATGATGTCAGTGGGACAGTAAAGATGCTTTACTTCTGCCCTCGAGTGAGAGTAAAATTAAATACATATTACAGAAACATAGACGGGAATGTGCAGAACATGTATGTGGCATGTCAGCTGTGCTTAGCTGCAGATAACGGTGTTTTCCCGGCTGCTGATATGAGTGTAAGTGCACGCTGAGGCATTTCTTTCAGCCTCTGGGGAAGCACAGCTCTTCAACACATTGCAGAGACATCCCCCGCTGTTATTTTTGGTTTCTTTATATATTATGCAGTGAGCTATTATATAAAGAGCTGCCTCCTCTATTTCTCTTTTTAGTTTTTTTTTCCTTCCTCTTTTCTTGCATCCTAACTCCAGTTTCTGGTTTTTCCTTCAGTGGGAGGATAATCCGGAATCCTCTCAGGGAAGCTTTGATCTCCCCCTTCATCTTTCCAAACTTGTATTTGCACAAAAATATCGGACTGAAAGGTTCTCTGGGAAGTTGTGTTTGCAGTTTCCTATGGATTGGGTCTGACAGTACAATTGATATTTGTTCATTAGCAGACTGGTTTCCCTTGCAGCCGCCCTGGAGGGTTTCACCAACTGGAGGCTTGACAAAATTGATAAAAGCACAAGCATGCCTCTAAATTGGCCAGTGGTGCTGATGTAACAGTATATTCCAGTCAGGTGGCCCTAGCCTTGTAAACTTCAGTGGTAAACACCTGCTCCAAGGACAGCCCATTGATTCTGCCAGCAAAGCAGACGGACAGAGAGATTGATGACTGTGTTGGCAAGTAGCAGTCGAGAGAGAAATTGACATGTAAGTGGTGGAGAGCGAGGGAGAGATGGAAGCCCAGGGAGGGAGACTGGAGTGAGTTTTCAGCCTGTGCATGGGTAGATGTGAGCAGAGGCGATGTGTGTGGTGTGTCCTCGTGACAGCTCAGCAGCTACACCACATGTCTGCCTGGGAAAGAGAAGGGGAAGCCTTGCCTCTCGTCTCATCGCCTTCCCTCTCCTCTCGCCTCAGAAAAGCCTTACACAGCACAGTGATGCTGTTGCCATGGCGTTGGGGTGTTCTGGTAATTGGCGTATACACAGTTACTTACAGGTAGAAAGAAAACCATGTCCCGATGTCACTTAAATTGGAAAAGGATGCAATTATCTCCCATCTTTCAACCCCCCCCCGTCTTTGACCGTCTTCCCCACTCGCTCAATGGCTCTTGGTGCAGGCTGTTAAAAATAGCCTTCCACAGACACCCTGACAGCATCTAATATCATTGTGGGAGCCGGATAATGAACAGGCTTATGAGTGCTCCACAATGGCCGCGGCACTTGGGGGTGTCAGCAGACAATGGAAAAGTCAAAAGAGGGAGAGGGAGATGGGAGGATGATAATGAAGATAATGGAGATAAAAATACAGATTCTGTGCATTCACATCCTTCAAAACGTGCCCCGTTCCCTTTCACAGCCCACATTGTTTTACTTCAGAGGGGAGGGATATCTGAACGGCTCCATGACATTCCTTCACAATGGCTGATTTCAGAAAATGTGGTTGTAAAAGGGAATTAGAGGGGTTGGGAAATGAATAGGATGGGAATTATCTGCAGAACAGCTGGGAAAAAAAGAAGAAAAGTTATATCTAGACTCCATATCTGGGGATTGTATGTCTGGGTGTTAATCACTCCAAGACCCCTTCAGATACTTGCATATGCACCAATGTCAAACTGTAATTAGGGTTCCCTCCTTTTCCCCATTTTCTGTCAAATCATGCGTTCTTAATAGAGCGTGTTGCTGGGGCTGGCAGACTACAGCAGGGGGAAAAGAGACAGAATAGAAAGGGAGGGATAGAAAAAGGGAGAAATGCGGAGAGAGAGCGAGAAACAGGATAGGAGGGGTGGCGAGCGCTACAGCAGAGAGAGCAGCGAAGCAAGACAAATCCAGTGGAGGAACCCCCCCTCCAGTCAGATAAACATCGCTGCCTCACTCCCTCCTCCTTCGTCTCCTCCTCCTCCCGTCTCCATCACTGTTTTTTTCCCTCCTCCCTTCCTCACTTCTCCATTATTCATCAGTGCGCTGAGAGTCCCCAGCACACAGCTCCAGCTGCTGCTGCTCCAGCCGATCCACCGAGCCCTGCTGGATCTCCTCCTCCCCCACCCCCCCCACTCACTCACTCATTCCTCGGCTAACCCGGCCACAGAGCCCGCTTTTCTTTCCCCCCCCACATCCCTCGGTCCATCTATCCCTCCATCTCCTATCATGGAGCCTCAGAACTGCCCCTTTTCTGCTGCTGAGAGGGAGAGTGAGCCATCATCGAGCTGCTCTCTTTGCTGCTGAGAAGAGGAGAGAAGAGGGGATTTTGTGTCGTTTTTTTTGACGCTGAAAGAATCCTGTTCATCTGCCTCTATTATTTTTCTTTTTCCTCAATTGGATTACAGTTCTGGCTTTGTGTAGGACAGAGAAAACGGGGTCCAAAATGCCTGAAGCCAATTACCTGCTATCAGTGTCTTGGGGTTACATTAAGGTGTGTTGCATTTAACTACGTAGCTTTTCGGGATACCGCGCTCATGTCATTGTGTAGTCTCTCTGCGCTTTATTTAGTCATTCTAAACCGATGTTACATTTTTCTATTATGTGCTGTTCTTGTGGAGCTTTTTGGATTGTAATGCTAGTGAAATTACACCAAAATATATTTCATGATGGTGATGGGGTCTGGCAGAATGCTGTTTTGTAGCTCAGGCTCCATCTTGAGCCCTCTGCAGAGCTGTGTGTTTGGTAGTGTGTTAGCGTGTGTGTGCGTGTGTGTGTGTGTGTGTGTGTGTATTTGTGTATATGTGTGTGCACGCGCATGCATCAGACTGTCATAAACAGCTGCTACTGCAGTGCCTGGATCTCCGTGTACTGTCAAATGCAACTGTCTGCTTCAACTATTTTATTTCTTGGTCATTATATTAAAAGCAAATGAAAACCACCCCAGTGATGGAGGAAAGAGTACATAATGAGCTGTGTACAGATTTTCCTCTTGAGATCACTGGAAATTTTTGCACACTGACGCAACAGCTAAACAGGCCAAAATATGTGGTTCATTGTAATAAAACTGTAAATTGGTTGCAGGGGGTGAATTGCAGGGTATTAAAAAGTCATGGCCTCCCTAATGTTAACACAAATAATTATCTGCACTCTAATTAATTTTATGGACAATAATGGTGGGGAAATAATGCGTACCCCCCACCATAATTTAAAAAATATTCTTGAGCTGGTGGAATAAGACTGGGCACTGATGTATTTTCCATGAAATCTTGTACCATAATCTCTCCCAGGTTTTCCCTCTATGGAAACTGACGACATTTTTTTTTTCTTTTCTCCCCCTCCTCTTTCTCTTTCTGTCTTGCAGTTCAAGAGAATGTTGAATCGGGAGTTGACGCACCTATCTGAGATGAGTCGGTCGGGAAATCAGGTCTCCGAATTCATCTCCAACACCTTTCTAGGTAAATGAGAGTTTCACGTAAAACACACTCAAAGTCACAATCATAAATGCAGAGATTTGATCTATGAAATCTCCCTTTGGTCAATATAAATTAACATGATGGACTGTATTTTCACCAGAAATACACATAATCACTCACAAATATTTAGTGGCTCACACAGATTTGATGCATTACCGCAATTTTTGTGATGGGGTTCAGCTTTTTCGCATGATGTTAAGCTGTGCAAGTTGTTCTGGCTTCTGTGGGGGCGTACCATAAAACACTGCGCCATCAAGCTTTGTCTAGAGGTTTGTGGGTTCTGCCTCAAAATGTTGGTGAAAAATGGACTAAAAATGTCTATTTAGAAAAAGGTATAAAGGAAGTTGACTACTTTGTGTAAAGGTGCAGTTGATTGACAAGTAAGGTTGTTAGCCAGAATCTGAGTGAGTGGATTGGAACTGTGTGCTGTCAGTGTGGGCTGGTCATTTGAGACCTCAGAATAAATCGTGGTTTCTAAATATGCATGTATTTCATTTGTCTGTAGAAACATTTTGTTGTCGTACTTTTGGTCACAGACATTTAAGATTTTTGTGACTTTTGTTCCAAACTGGATAACGGTCATTTTAGAGAAAAAGGGCATTCGCAGAACAATCTACAAGTTGAGGATCTAAAGAGTTGACGTTAAATATATGTGAAGTATGTTCTGAGGGGTAACAGCAGATGTGTGAATGAGGTGAAGGCGCATAACACAGAAGGTAATAGCAGCCATACAGGATTCACATAGAGGTAGTTTAGACTATTTATAGACGTTGAACCTCAGATCGATTGCCATCCTGATCCGGTGTAGGGTTGTTGGCGGATCCCTCATTGTTGGAGCATAGAGACCAAGAGGAGGGGTGAGGAGAGATGAAGCAAATGAGTGAGGAAGGGAGGGAGTCGACTGCAGCGAAGGAGGAAACGGAGGTACAGAGGAACCCCCTTTGCTGGCAGTGAGATGAGCTCAGCAGATTGGGTGACTCATCCCCGTCTTAATGCATCTTTGTCAGCAGGGACACCTTGTTGTCCCTCCATCTTTCCCTCCCTCTCTGGCTGCCCCGAGAACCCATGCAGAGATGCCTATCGCTTCGATAAGAAATCAGGATTACCCTGTTACTGATAGAATGGCAGGACAGGTCAACGCTAATACAGATGGCAAAGAAAAGGCTGAAGCAGCACAGCTGGACTGGTTTGGCCTCATCTGACCAGCTGGAATGTTTAATCCTAACATCCATTAAGATTAGTGTCACATCAGTAATACACTTATTTGTGTTTTATATTGTTTTATGGGGGCATCCATTCAAGCTGAGAGGCATTACATTTTGCTGCCATATGCCTCTTTCTGTCACTTACAAACAGGGCACATAAGTGCAAATCTGTGTTTTGTTTTTTTTTTGTTCTGTTTTTTGTTTTGTTTTTTTTTTGTTTCACCATTAGTGTTTCTTAACTGAAAAATCCAGTGGAGTCAGATTTCAGACCGGGATTTCTGAATTTCCGTTGAGTGTTGACAGCATGCTGGCCATTCACATGGGCCTTTTCCATATCACAGCTGTCAGGGCAGCATAATTCTGTCATAATTCCCTTTGATCGGCTAGCAGCAGAATACACCTAGGGAACATACTGCGGGGGAAAACAACATCCCCTCAAAAAGGCCCCCCTTCTCTACTGCATCTGGGTTCCTCACAAGAGAGCATATGGAGGAGGATGAAAAGGAATCAGATGAAGCTGAAATAAACGTGGGAGGTGACACAGGAGAGGGAATGGGAAAGGAGGAAAGGAAATACAACAGATATTTACTTCATTTTCTTAAGTCCAAGTGAGCAAAGAAAGAGAAAAAGGAGCTGGAGAGATTTAAGCGGATAGAGTATGGAGGCCCGGATCAGGATGTCAGTGGGAGCAGCATTCATAAGATCAGCAGATTGCAACCGTGTCGCTCCTCGTTCCTCAATGACAGCGACATAAGAATGACGCTGTTGGCTTATTGGCCTCGCAATCTGATCTAACACATGCATGTACATATACAGTATATACAGGCCACACACAAACACTCCGCAGTATTGTGATAATGATGGCTTGTAATAAATTAGAGGGGAATATATTGCTCTTCCCCTTGTTTCCCACGCAGCACATGTCTGAGAGCGCTTAATTGCCCATTCTCAATTACCACTGGAGGGCTGAGGAGGCAGAGAGACACAGAGAACCACAGAGGAAACAGTGCAAGAGAGAGAGGGAGAGGCGAAAAGCATGAGAGTGAAAGTGATTATTTGAATTACAGCTGGTAATTGAATAACCCTCCACAGGGGAAGGCTGATAGGCCAGCAATGAGCCAAGCCCAGGCCTGATAGATGAGTGCAGAGCTCACGTACATGCCGATAGCCAGTCCCCGCAGGATTTCATTCACTTTGTGTGTGATTGCACTAAACAAGGGCGTGATTGCATTTTTATTTTTCCTTAAGTGTTGCATAAAATCTGGCATGTTTTCTGTGTTTATTTCTGGGTGAAGTGTGAGCACTGGAATATTTTTAGAATTCAGTTTTTTCCCGATGAATATTACCTGAAAGTAATACGGGCGGTAGAGCGGGTCGTTCAGGAACCGAAGGGTTGGCGGTTCAGATCCCACTCTGTCCTAGTCATGTGCTGTTGTGTCCTTGGGCAAGACACTTCACCCACTTTACCTCCAGTGCTGCTACTCACACTGCTGTTTGAATGAGAGTGAATGTTTGGTGGTGGTCGGAGGGGCTATTGGTGCCGGCTGGCAGCCACGCTTCCGTCAGTCTGCCCCAGGGCAGTGGCTACAGATGTAGTTTACCACCACCAGAGTGTGAATGTGTGAGTGAGTGAATAAATAATGGATCCACTGTACGCGCTTTGAGTACGCGTTAATAGAAAAGTGCTGTAGAAATCTAATCCATTACTATTATAAAGTGTGGCATGTTTTCTGTCTGCTTTGAGCCAATCTTCACTCATCTGTGCCCAAACCAAATGCACAACAGTTGTCCAAATGTAAAAAATGCCTCTTTGCATAAGTGATTTGATAAGGAGTCTGAATGTGCCTCGACACTTTTGATGCCCCAGATTTGATTCTGTCGTTGCACCGACTGAAAGGACCGCAGATGAGATTCGAGCCACCTGCTGAGAGAATCCAGAAAAAGTATTGAAAGGAAATGAGAGGGACTGAGACATAAACAGGCAGATGTAGCACAAGGAGCATGAATGAACAAATGAATGGAAGAACAGATGACGAATGAATGAACAAGTTGCTAAATCCCTGAGGAAGTAACCTGCTGCAGGTGTGTCTGTGCTGCACCTGTAGTCCTAGACAGCCACCACATTATCCTCGGTCTTTATTTAGAAGCAGACGAACACTTACACCCGAACATTCTCTCCGTCTTGTTACTAAGGCACCCAAATCTTACTCTTCCCCCCTCCTTCAGACAAACAGAATGAGGTGGAGATCCCGTCGCCGACATCCAAGACAAGAGAGAAGAAGAAGCAGCAGCAGAAGCAGCAGCTGATGACGCAGATCAGCGGGGTCAAGAAGGTTTCCCACGGGCCTTCGCTCTCCAGCAGCAGCATCTCGCGGTTCGGAGTCAAGACCGATAAGGAGGAGCTGCTGTCCAAGGAGCTGGAGGATCTCAATAAGTGGGGGCTGAACATCTTCACAGTTTCAGAGTACTCCAACAACAGACCTCTTACATGCATCATGTATGCCATCTTCCAGGTACGTGTTTATTACATCATACTCAAAGTGGTCTGTTTTCTGTACCTCGTGTCTATATTTGGACCGTGTCTATATTTGAACCTTGACTATGGTTTAATGTCGTTTTCCACTAGGAGCGAGACCTGTTGAAGACGTTTAAGATCCCAGTGGATACATTTGTGGCCTACATGATGACATTAGAAGATCACTACCATTCAGACGTGGCCTACCATAACAGCCTACATGCTGCAGATGTAGCCCAGTCCACACATATCCTCCTCTCGACTCCAGCTCTGGATGTAAGTAGAGCGAACAATCACACCAACAACATTGCCGGTTTAACAGTTTTTTTTAGCTGCAGTATCACTTCTTTTTGTACTTCAACTTGACGGCAATGATTCCCCTCAGTTCTCACTTATGTGCATCCATAGAAAATAAAGGGGAAAAAAAGTAATTACAGTTGTTACATCATTCCATGTGCCACTTTCCTGGATCGCCAAACTGTCTTTGAAGAGCTCACCATGCTTCCATTGAATCATCTTTTCCTCTTTTCTGCCTGTATGGCTTACTCTGAGGAAACACTCCTTCTTTCCTTCATGGAGCAGGAGCTAGTTTTTTGATGTATGCATGTTTTCATTGCACTCTTTTTTTGGTTTTCAGTTACTTTAGATGGTGAAGTCAGGTCAAGGCGTCCCCATCTTTTATTCCATCACATCCAGCAGACACTGCTTTATATATGCTTGCACAATGGCAGAAATCTTGCTGGGTATATTGTTGAAAAATAATAAGAAGGAGGCTTGTTTGTATGAGCTCTTTTAAGACTAAACCTGACAGAAACTAGCATGGTCACATCTTTTATATAAGCTCCAAACTAGTTGGAGCTGGTCTAGTGCTCATTTAGAACTGTGTCTGTTATCTCTCTTGCACACTCTGGGAATCGATAGTTACTGGGCACGGATTAACTGTTCTGTTCTTTCCGGTGTTATTTATTTTTTTATCTTTGGCAGCGGTTTAATTTTCTCTCCTCTCTCTGTTTATTTCACAGGCGGTCTTTACAGATCTCGAGATCCTCGCAGCCATCTATGCTGCAGCTATCCATGATGTTGACCATCCTGGAGTATCAAACCAGTTCCTAATCAATACCAGTAAGTAACGTTTCATAAGAACAACACGAAAAAACCCAAACGATATCTGTTATTGATGGTTTAATATGTATTTTCCTTTCTATCCAGACTCTGAGCTGGCACTGATGTACAATGATGAATCTGTGCTGGAGAACCATCACTTGGCCGTGGGATTCAAGCTATTACAGGAAGACAACTGCGACATCTTCCAGAATCTCACAAAGAAGCAGCGACAGTCTCTACGCAAAATGGTCATAGACATGGTAAGATACTGAGATATTCTGGCATCTTCGCTCTCCGGTGTTCTTGATCAGTGAGACCATATTGACCTGATTTTCTGCATCCAGGTTTTGGCCACCGACATGTCCAAACACATGAGTCTGCTGGCTGATCTGAAGACGATGGTAGAGACCAAGAAGGTGACAAGTTCTGGAGTTCTGCTGCTGGACAATTACACCGACAGGATACAGGTAGGTGTTTATATATAACACTAAAAGAATACAACGCACGCACAAACATGCATTGTGTGCAAAGCTGACTTTTAATAGCTCTTATCAATAGCCTGGGTCTCAGCCAAAGGTCATTAGCCAGCCTCCTACATAGCTGACCTCTGCTCCCACTGTCACTCTTTTGTCACACCATCCATCTTCTTTTTACCTTTTCTGTGCTTCCTCCTCCATTTATCACTAATGGTCTTTTCTGGGATTTCTTCTTTATTAGACCGCCTCCTTTAATAAGTCAAAACCTGGCCCTAAATGTTTTATTTCTCCTGAATCAAGATGGTGCAAAGTAATTTACAGAGGCTTGTAAGGTGGATAAACAACAAGAGAAGAGAATAATAGAGTAAAGGAGTCACGGAGTCATCATCAGGGCGATTGATTATTGATTTTTGTGCGACAGTCCCTTTTTGGCTTTCATTTCCTTCCTGTCTCCGATTTACATTTACATTTTGTGTTTTTTGACCCAGTAATTCTTCAGTATTAAATGCTTTGAGGCTCAATTTGAAGAAGTTTTGACAGAGAAAGCAACAATGATCCTGGAGCTTTGGCTGCAGATGTGGATTAATTCTGGTTATCGTTTTAGGTGCTGCGTAACATGGTGCACTGTGCCGACCTGAGCAACCCCACTAAGTCTCTGGAGCTGTACCGTCAGTGGACCGATCGGATAATGGAGGAGTTCTTCCACCAGGGAGACAGAGAGCGGGAGAGAGGGATGGAGATCAGCCCCATGTGTGATAAACATACAGCGTCAGTGGAGAAAAGTCAGGTACGTACCTTTATTTAACCAATACCTGTGCATTAAAATATTCAAAATCAGTTTATTCATTGACTACATTTTATTTGATTGCCTTGATTGCCAGTGGTATCTATCCTCCGTCCATCCTCTTTCTTTTATTATTGTTTAAATTGAGAGACCCCTACTGGCAGAAATTACATACTTTTACTTTTGTTTTTTACTATGCCCGCATTCTCATCCATCTCCTTTCTCTATTCAAGGTGGGTTTCATCGACTACATCGTGCACCCTCTGTGGGAGACTTGGGCCGATCTGGTCCACCCCGACGCCCAGGACATTCTGGACACGCTGGAGGACAACAGGAACTGGTACCAAAGCATGATCCCCCAGAGTCCTTCGCCGCCCTTCTACGACCAGGGTACGCACGGACACAGCGGAAACACCGGAGGGCAGGGAGGCGGGGAGAAATTTCAGTTTGAGCTGACCCTGGAGGAGGAGGACTTAGATGGAATAGAGAAAGACGGGGACGATGAGGAGGAGGAGGAAGAAGAAGAGGAACTCGAAGAGGAGGAGGATAGCCTGGGTGAGTCTCGTTCTCCTCCCCTGGACTATTTGGACGGTCAGGACCACGAGGAGGGCAGCATGATGGAGCCCACGATGGCAATAGAGATCGTCACACACGAGGCGTCACCCACAGACACATAGGGCTTCCATCATCTGGCTCACGTGGTGATTTGAAAGTTTTTTTGGAAAAAGAGGGGAGATCCTCTTGCAGCTGTGCTTTTTAATAAGCCCACAAAGGCAAGGGCTTGGTTTTAGCCCGCACAGGGTCGTCTTGCACTTGGGTGTTTGAAGCCAGACGCGGATGGACAGTTTTAGTGAAACGGCTTCAGAGTTCTCAGGAAATAATTACTGCGAACATTTTAGTCTTGATGGACAGATGAGACTGTGGGTGGAACTTGAAGGATTTTGGCCAGTTTTGGAAGTGGTTATTTTTCTTTTCTGGACTGGCATTAAATGGACAATGACACTACTGAGAGAAGTTTTGTACCTTAAGACTTTTTTACAGACATGATATGATCTAGAAGTAGCATATAGTAAGATCTACTGATGGAGATATGTTTGTATAGCAAGAGAAAGTGTTTACTTTTTTCCTGTACCATTTGTCAAAGGACTTTTGTGTGCCTTTTTTACTATTGTCTTTATAATAGTTTTTTATTTATTGAACACTCTAGTATGTCTGTGAAATGTTTTCTTTTTCTTATCTGAAAGAGCAAAATCTTTTTTGTATGTTAAAAAGCAGTCTTCCATGTATTGGGCAATAGAGAAATCCAAACAAATGTCGACAAACTCTTGGACAAACTCATCTAAATAGGAAAACATAAGCATGCACGTTTTGTCTCTATCTTTTCAATCCGAGCACAATGTTTTTCTTTAGAGGTAAAGTTTCATATGCATTCATGTCAGTCTATGATTGTCACCCTGAAATACATTCACCTTCATATTTCATCTAGATAAGTGTTCTCCGTTTCATTTTGGTGGTCTGCAGACCATTAGGGCTTCCAACCTTTTCACACCAAAACTTGATTTTTGATGCAAAATACTCAAAGTAATAAAAAACAATACTTGTAACTGCAACTTAATGTATTTCTGGTCTAAATTTTTAGTGAAAAAAATATTCTGGAATGTGTTTTCTGTTTCATTTTGGTGTGAAATGGAGGTTTTCCTAGTTCAAACCTTAACAACCTATAACCAAACCGCCACAAGGAATGAGAGGGAAGAAAGCGGGTCTAAAAGCAAAGGGGACGTGACAACAAGCTGCTTAGATCATCTATACTAAAAAACTAAATCAGAAATGAGGTCTGACTTGGACAAAATGCACCACAACCGTGAGTCTATTTTTAGCCCACAGGTATGCTGCAGTCTTAATAATCCTGTTAGTTGGAACGCGTTTTGACCCCAGATCCATCTGATGTAATGCCTCCTGCCCCTCTGCAATCATGCCCAGACCACATGATTAAAGGTGCTCTTACAGCTGCCTGTCTGAAAAGTGCTGAGACCCTCATCAGCAGTAACATTCACATGGTTTACAAACCCCTCCAGGCTCCACGGACATGACCCCGAGACAATCAGGCCAGCTATTTCTTCCTCCAAATAAAAAAAAAAAAAAAAAAAATCCCTCAAGTGCTGCTTCTGCTCATTGACGTCAATTGAATTTCCCCTCCCCCTCATCTGTATCGGGTTTCCAGGACAGTTAGGTTATTAGGATTTGACACAGACGAAAATGCTGGATTCAGCAGAGCAGACTGTACCGCGTTGAAAAAAGGAGAAGTAATTAGGTGTCCCGCAACTACGCGAAGTAAAACTATAGATAAAATGACCGTTTTAATTTTTTTTTACGATGGAAGGGCAGATTGTTTGAAAATGGTTTGCAGACCTGTGGCTTCCACGACTGACTCTGTTGTTGTTCATGTTGGTTTACTGATAAACTCAAAGGTACTTCATCTGATTTCACTTAGGCATGCTTTAGTGGCAATCATTTGTATGCTGTATGTATGAAAGGGTTTGTGTGTATGTGTGTGTGACAATGTTGGCAAGCCTTACCCCCATCAGTCCACACCTTTGTCTCTACTGTTTGTCGCTAGGAGCTCAAGTTGGTCCTTTTTGCTGTTTATAACAGTGTGTATTTATTCTATACTTTAAGCTTGTAAATAAGAAATACTGGTTCAGTGTAAAATCTATTTTAATTTATATGCACTTGCATTACCTGGAAGTGGTGGTGTCTAATGTGTAGAAGACTCTGAATTAGAGTCTTTTTATATATGTATTATATATTGTTTTTATATATATAAATATATAATTATATCTAAGTATATATTCGCACAATGTTTTGAGTGCCCAGCAGAGCAGCAGCTAAAAAGACATGTTGTTGTTGTCACATAAGAACTTTGTAACTACAAAATGGCTTTTTATTCAAGTTAAAATTCGCTTATACATGTGTTAACATATTAAAATGAACTTCATACTAAAGTTATGCATAAATATTTGAACCAAACTGACACTGTCACTGACACATAAATAGCTTTTTTTGGTTTTGCTCAGAATTACGTTGCATTTACAAAGTAATTGCCAAACTTTGCGGAGGACTATGAATGTCCTCATTTAGTGTCTTAGAAGATTTTTCTGATGGACCAATCTGTTTTTGAAGATGCAAAGTTTTCATCTGACAGCAGCAACTTGGTAACCCAGAGGCAACATAGAGGACATGTTAAACTGCGTAGGCTTGGATATAGGATACATGCAAGCTAGCTAAGGAGCACAGAAGCTTATCGATGCTTGTTATCAAAGTACACAAATAGCTTTTTTTCTCTCAGCGGCTTGTCACAACCTA
Source organism: Apogon hyalosoma (assembly GCA_037367295.1). NCBI lineage: Eukaryota > Metazoa > Chordata > Actinopteri > Kurtiformes > Apogonidae > Apogon > Apogon hyalosoma. The sequence goes on from JAPQRP010000028.1 coordinate 10,855,343, forward strand.
AGCTTCTCCATCCAACATTTTGATTGCAGATTGCTGATATATGAGGCCAGATACAGTTCGACTGAGACTGATAAACACAAAGCGATTGTCTCCTTTTACACTTAACGCACTTCATGTAAAAGTAGATAACACAGGGGCGGTATTGGTAGCATGCTACAATACGCCCGGCACCGACGTGAATAAACAGCAAAACATGATCTTATGTAACTGATTGTGCTAATGTGTGAACTCTCTCTGACCAAACTTGTTAGCAGTTTTGAAATTCAAATTTGTCAGTATTAACATTGTTTATCTATGTTCAAGCTTTTTTTGGTCCTAGTTGTGTCCAAATGGTTAGCCAGATTTAGCACTATCTGCATGAGAGATGGGTTTTTTTTATTGTCAATAATATGTTCAAGTCCGCCAGTTGTTGCAGGTGGGTTATTAAATGTTTCACACAATGTATGGTATTATATTGTATATTGTGTTCAAAAATAAATCTGAAATACTTTTTCTATGAAGTGATTAAAAGCAAAGCATGAATATATTCTACTTGTTTCTGCTTCTTCTTTCCCCCTCGTTGCCAAAGTTTTGGCCACTATGAGTGTAAACCGCAAACTGTGTCACAGTAATGCTTCTGGGGGGTTCCCACATGTTTGTCATGTTACATTAAACTGCGTCTTTATGCAAAACTGTATTTACTGAGCACCTGGGACTATACAGAAAAAGATCTAAACCAGTAGCAATAATAAAGGTTAAAATCCCTCCCAGCGGCACTAAGAGGCCTCTGCTGTTCATAACATCCAGTTGAAATGGGAATTGGTTGACTGGTTGAAATAGAAATTCAAGAACCCATTAAATTAGACTATAAATAACCAATGCAAACACTACAGAGAAGGTGTCAGTTTGTAGATGTTTTCAGTTAAAATGTTGTCAATGAGCTCAATTTTTGGTACATGTATAATAAAACTACCTTACAATGTATAAGATTTAGCAAGTATTTAGGAGGAAAACGAAGAAATGTAATGTTTGTTTTGATTAAGTCATAATTATACAAAATTAGAATTGTTGCTTTTACCCTCGGCCCTCACCACAGGGTACTGTCATCAGTTCATCGTCCATTCATATGTGCAAAAACTTTGGCGTGGACTGAAGGCCGAGGGTTTTCAAGTGCGGTGTTCATTACCTTAGAATGAGTCGTTACGTACACAGTGGAAGTGGGACACCTTCATAGAGTTTAGAGAGTATCCAGCCTCATATACCACACCAACCTGGGCTCAGTTCAGATCTGGACTTTCAGCTCCATGTCATCCCACTCTCTGGCTCATCTTTATTAGAATCTATTGAAGCTATAGTCAGAGACAGGGTGGTGGTTCTGTTTTGTTTTCTGCTTTTGTTTTCCTCCCCCCTCCCCTTTCTGTTGTCTTTTCCCTTCAGGTGTGTGAGGAGGCGTGGTCAGACTCAACCTGCTGCCGATCAGCAACACCTGTATTCGATTGTCGTCTCCCCTGCATATAAGCCTGGTTTCTTCAACTCCCACTAAACAGATGGTTCCACTGTGGGCAGTTCTCAGTGACTCTTTGCTTTTGAGTTTTCCAGCCACCTGTTTTTGGATCTTCACCCTGTCATTCCATCACTAGCTGGGTTTCCATTACCCTCAGAAATGCACAAAATGTAATTTGTGTAATGGAAACGCCGAAATGTCACAAAAACTGTCAAGGATTGCAAAAAACGCTCTCATGAGGTGTTTTTTTTTAAGATGTTTTGATATAGAAATAAAGCACAAAAGTGTAATGGAAACACATTTTGTGCATTTTAACACATCTGTGCAAGGGTTTTGCTCAGGCCAAACATCTCCCCTATGACCCTGGACTCAGAACAGGTGATTCTAGTTTATATCGGGCAATAGCCGCTCGCTTTTGTGTAGGAACTGCTTCCCGAGGGCAGGACAAGTCTGGTGCCACAAGAGGTTCAATAACATCACACGGTTCATTAAACGTTGCCCGGTTCATTCGGAAATGCTGGATCCACAATTGGTTGGTGAATTCCTGATCAACAATTCTCTCCCAGAAATCCAATCTGCATGGCCGCTGCCATAAATAAGGACTTTGCCTTGGGATGATTCTCCGTTCCCTTCTTTTGTTTGAGACAGTCAGTGCAACAGCAGTAGATGAACCGACACTATAGCGCCAACACCGCAGAGGTTTGGATCAAACTCAGATCTGCCTTAAACGATTGTCTTGCGAGGTGGGACTTTACTAGAATCACGCATCCGAAGCCAAACACTCTCCAATGGAAACATCAACAAGTAGCGATTGTACTTTGTCGAAATTGTAGAAATATTACTTTTATTTTGCAGAAAACTGTATTGGCTTGTGTTACTTTCGGGGTCCAACTATAAATTACTTCAGCCTCAGGCCCTAACAGACAGTCACTAATCAAATGTTTTTTTACTTTTAAAAGTTCGTTTTAAGCTCCCACAGGAAATAAACCACAATGTTGACATGATAGAATCATGTCAAAAGGGGGAATTTAAATATTATTTGAATTCAAATATTAAAGCATTAGGATGACATGTTGGATTAGTAGTTAGAGTTTTTACAGTAGGATTCATTTGTTTAGTTTGTTTTACTTCAGTAATGTTAGTGATAAGTTCTTTGTGACCAGATTTCTGTTTTTACCCTGTTTTAGTTTAAATAGTTAGTCAGTAGGTTAAGA
>JAPQRP010000028.1:10858139-10888030 GCA_037367295.1 Apogon hyalosoma
GGCAGTAATTTTTTTTTTTTTTTTTTTTTTTTTTACTGAAAGCTCAGACAGAACCTTGGAAAGTTATCTCTTATTTAGAAAGCTGTACTTGTTTTCAACTTCTAAATTAATTTTTCTGAACCTCTACCTCAAGTTAAATCCCCTTATTTCAATATTTTCCAGGGCAATTTTCAGTAAAACACTTTTTCCATTTATATTCCATTTACTTGGCATGTGGATAGACTGATTTATTTTTGGAGAAGAATTTATTACCAAATGACCATGAACAAATGGTGGAAAATGATAAACCTTCACTGTGGAGCTCGATGATGAAATGAGACAAAATCCGAGAAATTACTTTTTACCTGAGTTTTTGATGCATACGAGATGAGTGGTTCAGAAGTTATTAAATATTTCAGAACAATAGTTATTTTTAGCAGTGGGTAGCAGTCTCAGTCTTCAGGGGTTAATTGATGCATCTCCTTAACAGGGTTTTGCAGGTTTCACCCTGTATTTAAGAGCATTATTAATTCATTTCAGAGCTCAGAGCCAGTTCATGTTCTGTCACAGTGCAGAGAACTTTGATGATGCTCCTGAAGTGAATACAGATCAGTAGCAGGGGGTGGGAGGAGTGTTTTCACTGGACAGCATCCCTTTTAAGACCCTTCAAATTATAGGAGTTCATGGACCTGCAGAAGGCCAAACATCATGGTTTATAACAGTAGGTGTGTTTGGGTTCTATACCTGTAGGGCCTCTGTACCCGGCTGCTGCAGTAACTTCACTGTTCTGCCTCCTGCTGTTTTCTGTCCACGTCCGTCGTGCCAGGTTAGGTTCCCACCTGTCCGTCGACTCAGCTGGTGCTTGAAGTCTTCCGGTAAAGCTCTATACTCTACAGCTGGCCTGCAGAAACTGAAACTGGATGCAGCTGGAGAGACACAATTGGAGATATAATAATCAGGAAGACAGATGTGACAATCACTACTGACAATGTAAAAACAGCCTGAGACATGTCATGGAAAACACACAACTCCTCAGTATACAACTTCAAAACAAAAGTCGACCACGTAGACAGGCCGTCATTCAGCAGTGATCTCATTATGACTTGCCTGTTCATACTTGCTCTTCTGAAACTGAGCAAGAATGAGGTAATGTTCAGAGTTACCTGAGCCTGGACACACTTCGGGGTACTTCCTGGAAACCAGTGTGTAAATACACCATTACTCTAAGCAGAGCCCTTAGGTGAATTTTGGAGCTATCAGACAAGGCACTTTCTCATCATTACGAGGAGGCCTGTAGGCAGACATCCAAACCGCCTCAACAGCAGGTGGCTTCCCAACATCCAGTAATTAAAAAAGTGTGGAACTACAGTAAACATGCTGTTACTGGCACCAATCCTGGCAGAAAGCCACAGGTCATTACTGATTCATGTGCCAGATTGGAAGAATTTTCTTATGGAGAAGGATTTTTCTTTTTAACGTGTGGAGCAACATGCACAGCTGTGTTTGCGTATGCAATAATGAGCATTTCAACATCTTTAATTGACTAAAAGAATTTGAAAGGACAGAATGAGAAAGGCTTTCGGTGGGAATGAGAGTTTGAGGAGATGAAAGTGTCCTTTGGTTTTCTTGCTTTGTGCCGCTTTTCTGTCATTCAACACATCCCGCTGAGGGCACAGCAAAGCTGAGTCTTGCAATCATCAAGGCAAATTGACGGCTTCACTGACAAAAACTCTGTATGCAGTTTTTCTTTCTTTGAGGTATGAGGCGAGGCTGTGTATGCACAAACCTTTTCTCATACTGTTATTAGTTCCCCAGATGGGTACTGTAAACACAAACATGCCTCTTTTCAGATTGAATGGAAATAATTAACTATTAACTATTTGTCAGACTGCCAACATCACCAGACTTTCATGCTCCAGAGAGCTTACTACAGTTAAGTGTTTGCCTACATTATGCTTCTTTGGGATCTAACTTGGAAATTACAGCTTCTATTTCATCTGAAAATGTCCAAATTCAGCCTCTGAATAAGACCATCATAAACTACCACCTGAGTCCACCTACTGTCATCAGGGTTGATACATCATATACAGATTCTACACAAATGGGCTTCAGTCTGTGGTGTAACTGAAACCATCAGTAAAAATCACATCCTCAGCCACTAAAATCGATCACCACCGTCATTCACTGAGGTGATTCTGGTCCATTTTGCGCACCGAGTCACTGCCCTTCAGACCAGCAGTCCACCTCTTCTTCAGCCTTAAAATCACCGTAATGATCCTTAAAAATTCTCAGTGGGGTTCGCATAGTACTGACTCTGCCTTTGTAACACCTTAAACGAGGGGATCATTCTTTTGCAGAATGTCAGTTATATTTCTAGTCGTAGGTGTAGAGATTTCTTCATCTATTAAAATGCTCTGATCTCATATATGGAGTTTATTTTGCAAAACTATAATATGCAACACGTTTTTTTTGTACTAAATCTGACTGCGAACGCACCTGGAAAACCGGTCTTACAAGTACTAAGTATCGAACTGGCTGAAGCTGAAGTGCACAAGAGTGTATTTTACTGACTATTTCACCAAAACATGGTAATTTTACGCCTTACAAAGCTGCCTACCGTCCACAGCCATAACGTTTTCCAGTCCTGGTCGTTTAGTGAAAGTGTGCCATCGTCTCCGGCTCCTGCGCCCACCTCTCCTCCTCTGTGCGCGAAGCTCCGCTCTGTTTACGCACAAAAGTTTGACTGAGCTGTGACAGGAGCAGCGAGCCTCGTCATCCTCCTGAACCCTGCTGGTCTGGACCGGGAAATGCCTCAAAACCAGCTCATGCACGGCGTCATTTGTCACCGGTGTCTGTGGGTTGAAGTAGTTAAAAACAGACAGGAATGTCCCCCCAGCAGCTGGCCGACTGGTTCCGCTGGCACCGAGCTATGCGCGCACTGGCGAGCGCTTGCGTGTGCGTGTATTTGTGTGTGGTTTATCTGTGTCGTGAGAATCAGATGCGCGGCTTTTTCTCAAGAGCATGCGAAAGCGCAGTGAGCTCAAAGTGCAGCCCCGGGCCCTGTAATTAACACAGCCAGTGGAGTCTTTGAAAAAAAAAAAAAAAAAAAACAGCCGGATGAAAAGGCTTCTCATCACTGCAGCATCCACCATAAGGAATTCCCCGTTGCCTTTCTTAAAGAAAGGGAGCTCTGTGCGCGCCTGTGGGCAGCGAGCCCTCTCCGGGATGGACTCTCTATGTGGGATTTGTCCAGAGGAGCTGCAGGACATCAGAGCATAGAGTTCACAGAGCACCACTCCTGCTCCACCTGCCCACTGACTCACTCCATTGAACAGATCAGGCCTAAGAAAGCTGCACAGTGACCTATGACCTCTGATTTATGAGCATCACAATACATATGACTTTCTTCACGTTGAAACTAGGACGATCTTTCCATCTATAACAATTAAAAAAATGATTTTTGTGTTTCTCCATTGCTACAAATTGGAGGCTAGCTTTAGGGAATAGCTGTGGGAGAGCTCCTGAAGGGTCTGGGCTAAAATACATTTTGCAGTTTTCTTCCGAATATTCATAAATATTTGATTCTTTTATATCTGGCTGCTCTGATTTTGAAGCCATTTGGCAGAATATTCTCAAAAATCTGACGCTGCAGCTTTTGTGAAATCAAACTGTAACATTCATGGGGTATGCAGAGCTTTTTCCTGTGCAGATGAAAACATGACTGCCCTTCTGAGACGGCTTTTGGCAGGAGACTAGAGGTGCATTTGTGATGATGAAAGGAGATTAGACACATCAAGGTAACAGGAGTGCAAATGGCATCGGATCAGTGACTGAAATAAATGTGTGCAGGTGTTGTGAGGTGCGCCCATGGTTGGTCAGAGGGCATGTGCATATATTAAGAGTTCAAGCTCCATCCTGCTCACAATGCCAAGACATTTTATAATGGGGGTGTGGTGCGGCGTTCACTGGTAACATTCTGTTTTAAAACTGTCTCTTAGTTCTTTATAGAAACAAGCACTGCCCAGCACGGATCTGAGAGGCAGAGCTCGCCTGCTTCTGTTTTTGATATTGCATCATGTGATTGATGTTTATTTGAAACGCCTGCACAGTAGATAACAATCTGTCAGATATTCTCCTATATCTTCCCACAATCAGTGCTTGCATTACCAAGCCACCGCTGCTGTATTTTGCCTGGTTCCTTCCTGTGCTTTTGACAAAGATGGTCACAAATTTGCATTGTAGTCCACCCCAATTACACCACAAACAGCACATGGGATTGGGATTGTTAAACTAGTCTGAATTTAATTGGCAGGGAGGGGGAGCGACTGGTTTCTGCAGATGGTATTGAGAAAACAGAGACTGGAGAATTGGGGCTCCTCTTAAACTTTAACCATGGGCACATTTGGCCTGGTTAGTGTGCTAAAAGATGAAAGGGACCGCTTGAATTAATAGTTTCCACAGGAGAGAACATCAAAGAGCCTCAAATATTAATAGTATACATTAGAGGTTTACACTGAGCAGCTGCCTTTTGTTTTAATGTTTAACCACTGAACTCTTCTCCATCAACAGTTTTGTGGTCATTGAAGTGTGACCTAAAATGTCCAGCATAGTATTTAACTTTTAGACTAAACAGTAAACAAAAACCTACCAAACTATAATGTTTTCTGGAACATCATAGTAAATCATTTCTAAACTTGCTGCGTCGTCGCCAACTGTTGGTAATAAAAGTAAAAGAGATGAAGTTGAGACTGAAGAGGCAGCCATGGTTCAGTTTTTCCCCTTTGAGTCTAAACCAGTGGTTAACACAAGAGGGCAGTCACATACTGTCAACTGTCAGCTATGGAGCATCTCATACTGAGCACTGTCTACTTTTAAAATCCACTTTAATACTTGGTGTATTCATGATTTTAATTGCATTATAGATTTCATTTCTAGATTTTGTGCTGTAAAGTTTATGTAAAATCAAAGCCTTGCTCTTTAACCCTCAAAGAACCTTAACAGCTGCTGTCGACCAAAAGCATCTACCGATCTAAAATGTTTAATAACTGTTGAACCACCGATCCTATCAATACATGCAAATAATTCAGATAAAATAGTTTCTCAGCCTCTCATCGTCATCTGATATGACCCCTTTTAGACGTTCAGAGGCTCCATAGTGAACATGGAAACACTGTCATCTTCTACAACATTGATTCACCAACAAACCCCATGTACTTTGACAAATGACAGTGGCTGTAGATGCTTGTTTTTATATTCAGTAAATGATTTATTTTACTGAAAAAGTCACTTATCTTCAGTTTTTTTCTGTTCTGGTAAAATAACCTTTGAATTTAATCTAGGGTTTTAGGAACATCTGCACAATCAGTAAATTAAATACAAGGGAAAATATCATATTTTCATTGAAAAATGCAAAATGCAGAGAACGACATTATAATAAATGGTAATGAATCAGTTAAGAAAAGTTAAATGTAGAGAAGAATTCATTTGTAAGTTGCCACAAACATAGTTCTGTATCTTTAAGGGTTAATTCATGCTGTGCCTCTATTGTGAATTAATTATTTTTCTTATGTCACGTATTGTTTTATCTTGTACAGCAACTTTGTTTGGAAAAGTATTATGTAAATAAAGTATTACCTACTTACAAATTCACAGTGGTGGGCTCAGAATTGCTTAGTTTACCAACATGCTGCCTGGCACAATACTTAATCTTACAACCCTAATGTGAAAATTATATGCACCTTATTTAGCAACTCATGCAACGCTCTATAATTTACAGAAAATACACCTCTGCAGCTCTGTAGCATGAAAAGTATTCATTTGAACAGTGAAAGCAAAGCTGCACAATTTATCAAATCACAAATGTAATGCAATGTCAGCCTGTGTAAAAGGCTGCAATTTAAGGCTCGAGTGTGTGTCTGGTGATATTTTGGATTCAGTGACACTAAAAAGAGGTTTAGAGAGGTGCACTGTGTAAAAGACATGCAAATTTTCTATTACTGCTTTGAAGATTTTTATACTAGTTCAAGAGGTTTGAGGTGGAAAAAATACACATTTCAAAATGATTATTTTCTTTACTAACCAGGCCAAATGAAAACTGCACAACTCAATACTGCCAACAAGAATTGCATGAAGACTTTGAACAAATCATGCAGTCCTGATTAAACGTATACATGCAAAAGATGAATACATTAAACACTGCATCAGTCGTATTTTCCAGTGTTACCCATATTGAAATGAAACGTTGCTTTCATATGGCATCTAATATTGTTGCATTTTATGATGAAGGTGAAAATGTGTATGAGCCTGAAAAACACAAAGCCTTGCTGATGAGTTAGTCTGAGTGAAAACAATTTGAGAAAACTGTGTAAACTGAATGCATTATGTCTCCACAATGAAAACAATTTAGTGCAGATATAGAGCGCTGTTCTTTAAAAACAAGAAGAGACAATCATGTAGGGTAATTTATCATGAGCACAACAGAATGGAGACACAAAGGTAAAACCTGAAAAGGCGGTCTGGAACAGAAGCGTCTCTATAAAGCGGACAATCCTTGTGATGTTTGTGTATGTGTGTGCACATGTGGGGCTGTCCAGATGTGTACACACTGCCACAAGCATGGCAACAGCAAACACACTGAGCCTCTTGGCTGAAGTGTGAAGTGTGCTGTGACCTCTCACTCCCTATGTGGCCACCAAATTAGGTTTATTGAGGCAAACGTCTGTCCCAGTAAATGACTTAATGCAATATTAATGTCACAGCATGAACATATTCATAAGTACAAGAAGAAATGTTTGATTTTTGCAAAATTAAGCTAATTATATGCAACCAGACCAGATCTTACAAGAGTAAAAAGAAAACACATAAAAAAGGTGCAGACCAGCACAGGAAACAAGGTTCGGGTTTGCAAAGTGTTGGGACCAGTCAGTCTTGTTTGTCCTTTCACATGGTTGTTAGTGTACAAGAGCGGATATAGGCCACTCGAAAACACACAAACAATGCAGCAAATCAAACAGATGTTTAAGCAATAATCTGCATTCTAATCCTTTCCTCTTAAACTTTGCTTTCTGTACTTTAACCAGACTTGTGACAATGGTTAAAACTAAAGATGAATACATGAGGAAACTATAAAAATATAAAATGTGCTCTGACAAACAAAACAAGGAGACTTCTCTCAGTTTCTGGAGGCCTTCGGTGCTGTGGTTGTACTAAAACTAGATGTTACTTGACTAATTTTGTATTTTTTCCATATATTTGTAGAAGACTTGGACTGGCCTGACTTTGGGTGCCCCCTAGCCAGAAAAATTAGGAACCAACCCCAACCACTAAATATAAGAAAAACACTTTTAGTTAGTTTTGATTCTACATTAATTTGTTGCTACCCAAATGAACTTGAGTGATTAACCTTATAGTAGAGAAAACCCTGCAAACGTATTTGTTACATCATATAAGTTCAAAACAAATGCAAAAGAAATTATTTGTAAATAAAACTAGGGATGCACAGATGTATCTACAGAACCTTAGTTATGGCCAAAGTCAAAAAATAATTTGAAATTTAATAATTCACTGCTGTCTGCTGTGTTATATTCTAGATTGCGTCGTAAACTGCCTGACTGATTTTGTGATCAAACATACAAAGATGAAGGCTTGCAAGACTTTAATGCAGTTATTTTCCTGATGAAGATTCCTTTTGTTTTCTTGCCACAAATGGTGGAAAAATAACAACACAACCAAGATAAAAAACAAAATAACTATTGTATTGTATTTTTTAAATAAAATACAATAGAAACACCTCAAGAGCAGAGCAGTGCCAAAGCCAGTCTGATAAACATCAACTTTGCTGGAAAAACAAAGAGTTTTACAGGCAGGTTCAGAATGTGACTCACTGGTGTAAAACTAAACAGACACAGAAATTAAGCAGATAAACATAAGCTGGACCTGCCCGTATGTGGTCCAGATTTTCATAGATGTATGTGTTTAAATGCATGTATGAGCCACTCAGTGGTATAAAAAAACTGATTACATTTTCCATTTTTTTGGAATGCAGGCGAATCAGGCCTCGATCTGTTCACATAATGCGACGATGTCAAGAGGTGCATGAACAGCATAAACTGTGACGCAAGTGTTATGACGGGCAGGTGAGTACAACCTAAAACAGCTGTAACTCAGTGATGCCATTCAAGGAGAAGCCTGGGTGGAGCTGCCGCTGTGGCGCAGAATAAAGCTGCACTTGTTTTGCAGAACCAGAGGCTCTGAGCCTGGATGGTGTACGCCTGGTAACATGTTTCACCCGATACAATGAGAGCTTGTTGACAAATCATGAGGTTAAAGAGTGACGATAATGTGTAACACACAAAACACAAACACACCCACACTGCTGTTTATATGAAAGTAAAAGGGTGTTTCTAGGTAAAAGAGGTGGGCCTGCGACAACAGGATACAGGAAATGGACATGCTTCTAAAAAGGGCAAATCAAAAGATCCTTGCAAAATAATGGACACAATGTCAGTCTTGTCTAAAATGAGGCCATGTTGTGAAAAGGGTCAAGGAAAATATTTTTGGCTCCATAAAGCTGTTAAAATACCAACAACAATGTCAGTGCGTAAAACATGGACCGTCAGACCATCCTTTAGGTGATAAATGGAAACTGTAGTATTTTGTTTGCTCCTATTTTCCTTTCAACTAAATGTGGAAACACAGAGACATAGTATAACAAGGAAAACGTTTTACCCGGTAAAGGAATAACATACTCATTCTGATGACATGATATTTTTCATCCCACAGTGTGATAGAATAAAGCACCCGAACAGAAAGGAAAGCAAAATGAAATCAACAGCTATAAAAGCCAAACAAATGCTTAGGTTGTAAGAAACTTTTTTGCAGAACAGGTTTTATTTGAAGGCTTTGAGTTTATTTAGATGAGTCTTAAATTTGTCCTCCAAAAGTCCATCTGGTTAATACTTCATTTCCATATGTAAAGCTTAGGCTTCAGAGGAAAAGTTTTAGTAAACTGATGAGAAATACATGAAACTAAAGTTTTCCGACCAAGTGTCTTGAAAGTGGAAAGTGTCCTAGCTGTGCTGTAGGGAGGCTACACTCGGCCTATTCCGCTGTACAAAGGCCTGTGTTGGGAATGAATGTGTTGGTTTGTGAAGCAAAGTACTTAAAGGCATGGGTGTGTACTGTAGGTCTCAGCTCAGGGTACAGTTTTTATTTGTTCCCATTCCTGGAGGTTTGCCGTTAGGTCAGACTTTAGCTAGTTTTCATGTGCATGTGTGAAGTAAAGAACCATATATGTGTAAATAGATGGACTTTAGAGAAGATAAACCACTCAGTCTGTATTACAGTGTGACCTCAACAATATAATCATGCTTTAAAAACTGGAGGTGAAGTGTGAAAGTATCCTCCAACACAGCTTTACAATAGGAAAGTACTACATGTAATACTGAGCTCATTTACATTAGGTTAATACATTACTTCTGTATTTTTGTGTCTGTTTCAGAACAAATTAAAACAATAAGGGTAAATGTATGTGATACTCTATAAATAACCAGTTGCATCTAGGCTACACAATTTGAAAAAATCCTACAAAACATTCCAGTCTAATGGTACAGAATATAATGCAGGAATGTTTGATACTATGTCTTTTTCTTAGTAGAGAGTAGTACACTCTTAAGCTAAAGTGCTGTTTCCACTTTGTTTTGCTGTGACGTCACCATTGGGAAGTGTCTGAGCTCTGACTGGTGGAAGCAGCCTTCTGACTAGATGTATCATAAAAACAGGATTTTCTAAAAAAGTTAAAGAAATGCCACAAGCATAATATTAACTGTGAAGGTGACTGCTGACTTTTCTCCTCTAGTGTCAGTTTGGTGTTATTTTGTGAAGCCTGAGTGGGAGGAGATATGCAAATGGTGGTAGAGGGGCCCTATTAGTGGTGTCTCTAGTCCCCAAAACTCACAGTGGACTGTTGTAGCTCCACCACAGTCCACCACACCCAAAGCCAGGGTCAGCATCCACACAGTGGCATTCGGTTTTACACCACAACCAAAGGTTCAACTTCAGAGACTGAACTCTTTTTTTTCTGGTGTCTTTTTTTTTTTTTTTAAATATATTTTGAGTTTGTTTCTTTAGTGATATCTTTTGCTTGAGACTTGGCAACAGTCATTTCCATATCAAGTGAATGGAGTGGAATATTTAGGGTGTGCTTTTTATAAGCTGTACTTGCCCTTGACAGAGGAATACTTTTTTCATCTTCATCAATTTGAAGACTTATTCTTCAGTTCTTTTACTTTTTAAGAAGTGGATCTTCCAAGGATGAATTTTGTGAAAGTTGTAACTCCTTTTGTGTTCATGACTTTATTTGTGTCACTGGTTGAAACAAAGTTTTACAGACCACTCCAGTTTCCTCAGTATAAAACTGGGCTGAATCAACACCATGTCCCAGGGAAACCCACCAGCAGACACAAGTAAGTTCTGACTCTTTCTGTCTGTCTTTCTGTTTGTCTTGTCCTTGGACTTCAGATATTACTTTATAATTTTCTTTGAAAAGCAGCGTTTCTATTTCAAAGACTGCTGTATATTTTGTGTGTCCACATTTTTTCTTCCAACCACATCTTTTGTCTTGAAGGAACCACTGTGCTTATGTCATTGAAAAGACTGTGACATTTACGATGCAGGATGGAGCAGCTCCATATGTGAAAGCTGAGTACAACAAGTGCTCCTGGGGCAAAAAATGCCCAACTTTGCTGTGAGTGAAAGACGGCTCTCATTACAAGATTTTTTAATCTTTTAAATCCAAAAACATATATTCACACCATTTTTAGATACAAAATACTGTAGCTGTATGTCTGTTTCTGAGCCATAGTTGTTGTTTTTTCTTTCTCAGGTATCGTTTGATGTACAAACCAATGTACAAAGTGGCGCATAAAACTGTCACTGAGCTGGAGTGGCGTTGCTGTCCAGGTTACTCTGGTTATGCCTGTATGGATGGATCTCCAGCTTATCACCACCCCATGAATATGATGCCGCCTTTCAAGAGCCCACCAATGAAAGGCCCACCATTTAAGGGGCTGCAGTTTAAAGGCCCACAGTACAAAGGTCCCATGTTCAAGGGTCCACCCATGAACACTGCTGTAAAGGCCAACCCATGGAGCCAGCCCAAGGGACCTCCTACTGGCAGTTTTAACTCTTACCCTATGCATCACTTTGGCCCTCCAAGGTCCTCCTCCTACCCAGATACCTCCTTCGAGCCTTATTCGCCTGAGCCAGAGCCAATGCCAGACCACCACGAACCACATCACCCAGAGCATGACCAAGACCAAGACCATGTACATCAACCTGAGCACAGCCAGGAACCTGAGGAACATATTCCCATGGAAACACCCTCTCCCTCTGGTGGTGAACCAGCTGAAGGTGAGACCATATACACACACTTTGACTATTACCGTAACTACTTTTTTTTTTTTTAACACACTGGTGCCTTTAAAGTTGGAATCATTTTCTTTTCTTTTTTATTCCTATTAATACACATCAGTTATCACCTTTGATCAGGTGCAGTGATTGCATACAAAGTCCCAGTTACACTTTATCTATTCTATGTAGAACTTTATCTATTCTATTCTATTCTATTCTATTCTATTCTATTCTATTCTATTCGTATTAATTGCCTATACTCACACTGATTCTTTTATCTGTAACAGAAACACATTAGGTCTTGCAATCAATCATGGTTTGATTACCATGATCTTGTATGAATTAGGACATTCTCATTTGGTGACAATTCATCCTGAAATCATTGTGGTCAATATTACAATTAGCATTTGTACTTGTTTGGATTTCATTTTGAAATGTGTGTTTTTCTCCATACTCAAACATACAAACAGAAATTAACATTAAATTACAGAGAAACAAAAAAACTATCAACTTTCATTTTGCATTGTTTGCACAATATATCTCTCTCTCCTCAGCGTTATTGAATTGACAACATCACTGTAGACACTGAGTCCTTAAATTGTAGCATTTTACAGTTCTATAATTTGCACAGACTGACATGTTAGATTGTGATCGACTAATGCGGTTCTTATGGTGAATGTAAAAGTGTAATTATCTTAAAGGAACAGTGTCCTCAGTATTTACCACTCTTTTTTCTATCTTTAGGCCAGACACTAGACAGTGAAACTGAAGAGCGGCTATTCCGAATGGAGGAAGATGTGCGACGTCTGCACCAGGGTTTGGAGACACTGAGGGGAACTGTGAATGGACTGGAGGATGGCCTACGTGCCTCACTGAGAGAGGACGCCAACAGGATGCTGTCAGCTCTACTCTCTGCTGCACCAGGTCCGGTTTCAGCCCCAGCTGTAGCATCTAATCCATCTACTGTGGGGTTTGTTGAGATTCCTGGAGGAGACCCTGAGACAGAGGGTCTGGATGGGACACACACACTTCCAGGCCTTACAGAACTAAGTGTAAGAGTAGAGGAGCTCAGGACTGAACTGCAGGCCAAGACAGCAGAGCTGCAGGAACTGAAAGCAACAGTGAGTGGACATGATGGTGCACTGAGGAAACTGTCAAATAAATCAGGCATTACATCCGACTCTGCTGATATTCTTGCGGGCAATACCCAAGGAGATATGGAGAACATGATGGATGCCAAATTGAGTGCAGCCCGGACAGAGATTCTGAGTGGGTTTGAAAAACGTGTGGAAAGTGCAGAAAGTCGATGTGAGGAGAAAGCTGGGGATGTGCGTCATCAGTGCCAGAGAGAGCAAAGCGAGAGGCAGGAGCACATGGAAGATGCTCTGGCCGAAAGTACCACACATTTAAGAATGGATATGGGAAACCTTCGGGCTCAGATCCATGGTTTAAAGTCAACAGACAGCTGCTGTAGTAGAATAACGGGACTGGTTGAGAGGGTGCAGCTGCTGGAAACATCAGTAGCAGGTCTCAATCAGTCACAGGTGCACTTGAGAGTGGAGCTGGGTGGTCATAAGGACCACATTGAGGGGATTTTAGAGGGGCGTCTAGCATATGTAGAAACCAAGCTTAATGTCACCAGTAGAGCAAAAATTAGTGAGTCTGGAAGGAGAAGTGCCATCTTGGACAGACCTGAGATAGGACAAGGCCTGGAGGCTAGAATGGAGGGGAAGTTAAAGGCTTTAGAGGGCCGTCTGATGACAGCTTTGGAGGAGCTGGGTAATGCCACTGCCCCTGCTCTGCTGGAGGGTCATGCTGTTCCCACCCTAGAGACAGAGCTGGAGTCCCTCCGGGGCAGACTAGAAATGGACGTGGACAGAGTGCAGAAGCACCTGAGCAGCCTTGAAACTTGCTGCTCTTCATCGTGTACCTCCCCTGAGACCCCCTCTGCCATCCAGGGAGACTCTGCTGCACTGAGTTATAATGTGGCAGCAGAGCATAATATGAAGGGGACGCTTGACCTTCAAGCTGACCGTTTAAATAATCTCAACATTACACTGCAAAACATCCTGAGGAATCTGGCCCTCAGAGACCAGAAGGAACAGGCTGAGGAGGAATCTCCAATCCATGGCCAGCTCACAATCCTCAAGTTCAACATCCACTCTGTTAACTGCACAGTGAAAGGCCTTCAGGAGTCCTTAGGGACAGTGGTTCACCAAGTGGGACAAGCCAACAGCTCCTGGCATGAGAGGGAGGCCCGCCTCGCCCAGCAGATAAAGGGTGTGGTCCAGTTGGTTGGACATCAGGCCTCCATGCTGGGGGCAGGTGAACGCAAAGTCACCCGACTAAAGAGTGAGCTGCTGGAGATGAAGAGGAGGCTGGCCAATGAGGTCCAGGGCTGCAGAAGCACAGCTCTTGGGGTTCAGAAAGAGGTAACAGAGGTTGGAGGGCGTGTTGCAAGTGTAGAGGACAAGTGTAAGGGTCTAAATGTGTTGGCAGAAGACCTGGAGAGAATCAGGGAAGAGCTGGAGAGACAGTCAAGTGGGCTTCTCCTGCAAGTCAATGGGACCCTCTCCAGCCATGCTCAGCAGCTGTCTGAGCTGAAAGACGAACTCAGAAACTGCACCAGCAAGGTGGAACCAACTCAGCAGAGTTTAGAGCCAGAGGTAAAGCCAAAACGAGGGGACACATTCACTTTGTTTTAGTTACATTTATTTGGACAACAGCTTTTAACAATACACAATGAAGAGTAAATATTCTGCAGGTATTGTGGAAGTCCACTAAAACCTAATTGTATCATTGTTTTTGTAAAATATAAAGGTTTTAAACCTGCACTGAAATAAAGATGGCTTTAGTTAGCTTACAGCATCTTATATAACAATAATACAAAAGGCAGCTAATTCTACCAGCACATATGACATAATTTTCAGTTTAATAATGAAGGTGCTGACTTGAACTGCTGAATAATAATAATATTAATTCATTTATTATCTAGAGCCCCAATGACTGAAGAAAAGCTAAAGAACAGTATCTGTCTTACTGTTTTTACAAAGCTCATGAAAAATTATTGTATGAATCATTGTTTAACAATGTTTACATGTGTATGTTTTTGTACTGATTTTTGTTATGTCTAGTCTAGAAGAATGAGAAGATATTATGTTTTTATATGGTTTCAGTTGAGCATTTATTTCTAATTTCAAAAAATATTGTATGGTACTTTCTGAGTACTGACACGGAAATAAACATGTCTTTACTGTTAATGTTTTTAGTCATAATTTCTATTTCTTGGCTACACTTGAGGTAATAAATATTGTCCTTACCATATTCTACTGATTAAATCAAACTGCATTTTTTACTACACGAGATAACTGCTAATGCAAATAAGAAAGACGCCACTAGAGGGCAATAGAGAAGCACAAATACTGCAATATGCCAGGGATTTAGGACTGACTGCTGAATCCAAATGTGTAGATCAGGGTAAACATGCTATGTTTCTCTTGCTTATGAGGACAGCCTTTGCTCGGCACATACTGCCATTATTGCCAAGGTGACACAGAAAGACAACCCTGAAGTAGCCTGATGTCTTTCTCTTTCACTCTCTCTGTGTATCATGAATTTCATCAGGCTGGCATTTTAGTACAATTCTCATTGAACATTACAACAGGGCCATAGGTGACCTTGTTAATAAACCTCCCCTGTTAGTTTCTATTTCTCATTGGACAAACAACCATTAAAATGACAGCTATGTGGGAGATGAGTCTACTGTGTGTGAAAACATTTTAGCCTGAGACATGTGCAGAATAATAACTAAGAAAAAGCCAGGAAGGAAAGGAGGTCAGACGCAAAAGATAGACAGCAAATTTATGTCGGAAGAGCTAAATGATGGCGCAATGTCGAGACACAAATGTAACTGAGATAATAATGCAGGTTTCCAGTATATGCAAACACACACATACAGAAAGTGTTGGGAAGACAGAGAGCTTTGACTGCTACTAAAAAGCACTTTTTATTTTTAAGGTGAAAACATAAAAGTGCTATTATATTAATGTACATGAAATAGTACAAACTGAAAAAATGTAGGAAGGTCATATGCATAAGCTATACACAAATGGTATTATACTGACATTTCAAGTCACGTCTGATCCTTCACTTTCCCTTTCTCTCATTTTGTTACATCTCTGTCATTGTATATATTTTTGTTGTTGTTTTTTGTATTCCTCCCATGCCTCATTTAAGTTCACGCCTCACACAAGCCAGACAACAACACATTAATCTTGTTTGTTTCCAAGTAGACACTTGGACAGAAAGGGCAGTTGGGGCTCTAGTGAATTTGTCTCCTCTGACTCTGAGTCCCTTCAATGCTCACTCATGGATCTGATTCTGAGTTATGCTCCCTGCACAACGCGACTGTCAGTGGCCAAGGCTCGCGCCCAAATTGCAAAATGCAAATCTGGCACGAAGATAGAGGACAAAGGATATTTGAGTAAACAAATATCTCAAGTGGGTTAAAATGTGAATCACCCTATATAATGTCCTTTCCAGAAGCTTAAGGTGAAAGAAGAGCTTTGTCCTCATTAAAGTGATGGGCACAGAACAGACAGTGTTGATTACAGTTGGCTTACACATGACAGAGCATAAGCCAGGGGTTACCTTAAATCAAGGACTCACAGTTCAGTAATAAGCTCCAGGATTTTACATTTTTCAAGCTGCATTGATGCGTATAGCGGAACTCCAGCTGTTGTCTTGAGCTGTTACTGAAAAAAAAACGCACACATGAAGTGCATAAGACAACAGGAACTGACCTAGAAAAATATAGATAATAATATATAGGTCTAAATACAGTAGTTAATGGATATGCATTTTCACAGACTATACATATAAACAACTACTAAGAAAGTTGCATCCTATATCTGCCATTCATCTCCTGAACAATCTTATGTGACAGGAAGATAAAATGCAGAGTTCTTATCTAAACATTTCCTTTTGTCTCATATGACACTTTGAGAAGATGGATTCCTGGCAGAGTTAAGGTGCCTAAACTGCAATTTGGCTCAGTCCCCAAAGTCGAGAGCAGATTATTAAGTTAAAAAAAAGGTAGCAGAAGGTAAATTAAGTTCTCCCACAGACATGAAGATTAAATTTCATGCACATAGGTCACCTACAGACACAAACAGGCGTTTTGGCCTCAGGTTTTCTTTTAACATCCTGCAAATTAGGATTCTTAAGGCAAGGTTGTGGAGTTTGGTTTTACTTGATTAAAAACTTTTTATTTGGCTTAGGTGCTGCACTTAAGTGTTAAAAACATATGGAAATGTTATTTGGGGTGTGTCTGGGAGGTTGTTTTACACAGACTTAAGGTGTATGGCACCGTTTCTGCTCAAGAGCTGCATATCTTCCGAAAAACACGTTGAAGAATTCTTCGTGTTATTATTTTGCTCAGGATTTAGGGCATGTTAACAATGATGCCACTATTACTCAACTTATCAACTTAAGCTGTCTTGATTATAATTCATTGTTTAATTAATCCAAAAAGTAGTCACAATGCCAAGGACGACTTACTTGAAACTATACCCCAATAAGTCGCCCACTAATAAGACACACACAACCATTAAAACAGTTTTTTTGTTTGTTCTTTTCAACAAGTGGGTGTGCTGATCCTTGCCCTTAACTGCCTAAATTTTACTCTGAACACAGCTGACCTCCACCAAACCAAAAGCATCAACTGATTTAAAAATGTAAGAACTTTTGAACCACTAATCCTATCAAAACACTAAATAATTCAGGCAAAATGCACTTTCTCAGCTTTTCATGGTCATCAGATATGATCCAGTCGGATGTTCAGAGGCTCTGTAGTGAACATGGAAACACCATCATCTTACACATCATTAATTCACCGATATATTTTGCTGAAAGTCATGTTTTCTTTAGTTTTCTCCATGCTGAAATTCTAACCTATTGAGTTTATTCTGGGCTTTTATGAACATCTACAATTTTTCAAGGAAAAATGAAAAATACAGAGAATAATAATATAATACAGGGTGTCCTAAAAATGTTGACATAATTTCATCACCTAATAATTTGTTTAAAATTTATTTGCTCTTTTTGCTCAAAAAAGTGAATCATTTTTATTGTTCTGCTTTCAGGAATAGACATGTCGTTTACTGCAACAGAAAAGGTGTTCTGTGTATTGAAGTATGCCCAAACTCAATCAAATGTGAATGCACAACGTGAATTTGTTAGAAATTTCATAAACAGGCATCAACAGGAAAGCAGATTTGGATATGGCATAAGAAGTTTCAAGAGGAAGGCTGTTTGTGTCGTAAAAAAGGGACTCCACTACCAACTTGATGTGTGCCATGTCACAAGCGGTGCACACACTGAACATTTGTAATAACTTTGGAACATTATAAAATTACCATCTCCCAGAATTTTTTGTTTGAAATTTGTAGAATAAAACATTTTATGTCCAAAATAAATCCTATTAAGTATTATTTCTCCTGACCAAGTAGTCACGCTGATATGGAGATCTCAAATGATGTCAATTTTTTTGGGACATCCTGTAAATGGTGATAAATCACTTTGGAAAGGTTAAATGTAGAGAGAAAAATCAACCCACAAAAAAAGATCTAGTTCTTCAAGGGTTAACTGGTTCTGTAACCTCCTGTAACCTAAATTGACTAATGTTTAGAATTAACAGACTTACACATGCATATATTCCATTCTTCTTTAAAAACCATGAAACCTTTCATAGATGAGAGGCAAAGACAGACTCATTTAAAGTATTTTCATGGCAAATGAGCCATTGAATTAGATGGACCTGGATGCAATGAGGTGAATGATGAATGAGAGGGAATTAGATACGTCTCTAGATTACATTCACTTTTCATTTATCACTTCTTAATGCTTGTCAGAAAGACATATTGCTGAAATAGACGTATTTGCCCTCTGGAGCCTTAAGGTCTTACACTCTTTCTACTTTATACTTGGCTCAATGAATGAGGCACTGGACAGGTTTGCGGCCAGAAATAAACATCTCACATTGTACATCAAATGCACCCCTCTGAGTCAAACTGCTGTGACGAGGACATTGTGGTCTCAGCATTCTCTCTTCTCGAGTCTTTTCACCCACGTATGGATGACTCTCAACCATGAATTAACTGTCATCACAAAATATGGCTGTAGAGCAACTAAAGCACCGGCTCATGAAAAACTTTGATGGTGCAAAATAAATGGTTTCTTAATTGACGAAGGATAAGAAATTAATTTATTTGTTAGTAGTAGTTATTCTCTAGATAATTTATTTAAGTAATTTTTCTTTGTGATGTCATTTGCCACACTGAAATTCAATTTATAATCAGAATCAGAATACTTTATTAATCCCAGGGGAAATTATTGGGTGTTACAGTCACTCCACACAAGTATAATAAAAAAGTAGCAGGAAAGAAATTATCAACACAATCAAAAAAGGGAAATATATAAAAGATGAATAGTTTAACCCATAAAGACCCAGTTTTGCTTTTATGTCAGTTCCCAGATGATTTTTTTCTCTATTTTTAATCTTTTTTAAGTATTTATCACTGTTTACTCTAATATTATGCTTTGTATTTTGCATTTTTTTAAAGTAAAAATCAGGTATTTCCTATATTTAATTCACTGATTATGTAGATGTTAATTAGAGGTCAGATTAAAGTTGAGGGTTATTAAATCCAAAACAGAAAAAAACTGAAGAAAAAGATACATTTTTCTCCAAAATATATCATTAACTGAACACAAAACAAGTGTCTCCATCCACTGTTATTAATTCAACATTATGGGTTTTACTGGTGAATCAGTGTTCTAGAATATGACAGTGTTTCCATGTTCACTAAGGAGCCTCTGAACGTCCAAATGGGTCGTATCTGATGACCATGAAAACATGACAAACTACATTTTACAACAATTATTTACATATATTGATAGGATTAGTGGACCAACAGGTATTAAATATTTTATATCAGTGAATAATTTTGTTTGCTGATGGATGTTTGGGTTTTTACGGGTTAAATGAAATTATCAATTTTATTCTGGCCTTTTTTTTTATAATTCAATTCAATTCAATTCACTATAACCTAAGATAAGAAGACACGGCAAATTCTTTATCAACTGTGATGTTGCTTCCAATTAAACATATGAATTTTCATACTTGTTGCCAATAAATTTGTGTCAAAAACTGAACTGTGAGATCACCTCATCAGTTCAGCTACAATTTCCAAAATGGGTGAAACAGAGACCATGTGGTGGATGAGTTGCTATAAACTACATTTGCATTGAATTCATCTGACACTGAGGGATTTCACAGACATTTTAAACATTCTATTTTCTGCTCTTTCACTTGTTCTGTCTCGTCTTCAAGCACAAAGTAGGATTAGAGTCATGACTTAAATGTAGAAAAATGTGTTTACCTGAAAAATACAATCATTATTCTACATTTACATTCAAATAAGTCCTTGCTAAGTGGCAGACTTAATTTTCCAGTGGTACCAATTATTCATATTACAGTGGCAGATCAGATTAATTCTGTTGCTTGGAGCTTTAGAAGCCTGCCTCTAAAACTCCTCAGAGATGCCCTCTGTTCTCAGTCCATTGCCTCTTGAACTAAGGGCTGTTTGACTCTTTATTATAATATTATAACAAATGAGCAGCCTGGGTTTCAGGTGCTAAAATAATGCTGAATTAATTTACAAATACTTTGTACAGCTCAGGAAAAAAAAAAAAAAAGTTCCAAAAATGTAGACCTAAACCTCACTGAAAACCTCCAGGATCTGATCAAGATGAGAATGGATGGTGACTAGCATCATGCAAAGCTGAGCTGCACTGATTTTTGTGCAAGTAGAGGTATGTACCACCAAAAGCAAGGTGAAAGAACGATGGAGAGTCAAGATGAAAAAACAAAACAAAATACAAAAAAACCCACAAAAAAATCAGTCCACCAAATACCGATTTATACACTCTTCCTAAATTAAAACATCAACACTGTGTTGTATGAAAATGAACATAAAGTGTTTTTTTTTTGTTTTTTTTTTTACTATTCCGCCCTCCCGAAGGGGAGGCAAGGGGTATTGTTTTATTTCATTTTGTTTGTTTGTTTTTTTGTTTGTCTCTCTTTCTGTCTGTTTGTTTGTTTGTCAGCAACTTTACGCAAAAACTACTGGACCAATTTCCATGAAAATTTCAGGAAAGGTGTGAGGTGGTCCACAATAGATCCCGTTAAATTTTGGTGAGTGTAGGTCAAAGGTCAAGGTCAAGGCAACCAAAAATGTGTTTTCGCAATGATAAGAGATAGGGCAAATCAGGAATTCCCTTTTCATTCCTGTATACTCAGTTTTGCACATAACTTCTTTTTGCTATCACTGTTGATGTGCATTGACATCAGAACCTTGAAGGCCAAATTTGAAGACTCTAGGTCAAAGGTCAAGGTAAAGGTTACAATAAAGGTCAAAATCTAATTTTGGACATAACTTTTGAAATATTCATCTTAGAGACTTCCAATGAGCACCAAAATGCTCGTCTTTCCATTCTGCATCTTGTGTGTATAGATCTTGACCTATTGTTGACCGAAGAGGTCGGGGGTCACTCGGTCAATACCTAAAAGACTAAAATGGACTATAACAGAAAAACAAGTGGAGATAGAGACTTAGTTACTACTACTGACAGATAGGATACCTGGAATGGGCTTCAAAATGGTGTCATGACCTTTGACCTTGAGTGACCTTGAAAAGTCGTAACTCCAAAGAGTGGTGATAAGTACTCAGTTACCATTGTCGACAGATAGGAAACTACATGTAGGCTCCAAAATGGCATCATGACATTTGACCTTGAGCGACCCTGAAAGGTCAAATCCATAGTCTCACATTTTGAGAGGGAGATGTCCATTAAGAGCTAAAACATTTGCGAGGGGTGGAGTTTGTTGTGCCTGGCACCACTTGTTTGATGTCTGTAAACCTTACAGGTTTTGTAAACAAAAGTTGCACAAGCTAGATCTGACAAAAAATGTATGACTGACTGAAATACACAAAGAACTAAAAGAAGTTAAACACCATGAGAAGGAGGTGTAATGAGATTATACCATTAAAAGAACATCAGTGAATTGTAAAACAGGGTAAATTATGTGGGAATCCACTTGTTTTTCTGTAGGTGAATGGAGACAGTTATCACAATTATGTAAAATAACATGTAGTTCACTCAAATAATCATAATAATAATGGTGACAGGCTTATTGTTGTTTGACATAACAGAGCAAAAATTCCATAATTACTTTTCATCATATTGTAATTCAAGTACTGTACATGTAGTAGTGTTGCTTTAATTGACAATATAGTTTCAGTAGTTTGTAGCATAAACACAAATCTTTTACCTAAACACAGATATGTGTGATGGGACATTTACATACACCTTAGCTAAATGCATTCACACTTTTTCATAATCCTATTTAATTTCAATATATACTATACTATACAAAAGTCTTCTATTCATTATATCACATCCTCAGATTTATAAAATTTACATTCACTGAGTTCATTGTGTTCTCAAATAAGAACCCATGTCATGATTCAGACTTCACCCTGAGTAAATGACTTAACTGTGAGCCAGTTTAAAGATGGAACTGGCTCACTTCAGAGCCTCCATGAAGATCCAGTATCATTTTGATTGTCATTACAAAAAAATACAAAATCAGCAAAGACCATAGGAAAAAAAAACAGACATCCATTAGTCTGGTGTGAGAAAATTTAAAATGTTTGACCATGTTCACCAATCAAAATATTAATACAGAAATGTAAACACCACAGGATGAATTTAATTTGGTATGACAGGTTCAGTAACCTCCCAGGATAACAGCCTTTGAAGTGGTGCACATAGTGGAGATAATTTACCCAAAAATGTCTCGATCTACAGTAAAGAGTATGCCAAATGGTCAAAACCTAAAACAATGTTCCCAGTGGAGGAAACCACTGTTCCTAATCTGGCATAAAAAAAACAAGATTTCAGTCTGCCATTGAACACTAGGACAAATGTTCTGTTGTCAGAGGTGACACAAATAAGGACACACTGAAACAGTGTAATCATCCAAAGCATACCTCCAACTTGGTAACAACATACAGTAGTTTAAGACCAACAAGGTATAAATTTTAGAGTGACTGTCACAAAGCCCTCACCTTAATCCAACAGAACATTTGTGGGCTGGACTGAAAAAGTGGCTGTGTACACAAATGCCCATAAAGCTGATTCAGTTCTACAAATTCTCCAAGAGAAATAGGCCACAAATCCTGTAGTGTTCTGCAAAGCTTGTGTAAAACCACCCCAAAAATTTGACCGAAATTACACATCTTAAATGCAATACTACAAAATATTAAACTGAAAATATGATAAAATAACCACAAGCTGAAATTAAAAATTCTCTCAACTTTCATTGTTAAATGTCTTATAATTAAAAATAAAATAGCTAGGCAAAGTGAACTAAGGGAGGGAATACTGTAGTGAAATGTTCAGGACTGTGAAAAAGTGAGTTTGAATGCTCTTAGCCAAGATCTATGTAAACTTCAGACCTTGCCTGCACTTATAAATAGTAAAACTACTGGTTTCATCATTTTTCCAGAGTTGGCATGTTGTCTGTAGAGTTGCCAACAGCTCATAACTGAGGCTTTACTGTACAATCGTATTTTGTAAGGTAATATCTTGGCAAATTGCATGTAAGAAATTTTACATCATTAATAACATCCATCATCTGCTCTCTTAAGAAAACATATGTTCAACATGCTCTGTCCTAATTTCCTCTTTTTCTGATCATTTCCTGCCTACTGTCAACTCTAATGACTCACTGGAGGGACATCATACTACAGCAGACCACTGGCTGTGACATTAAGTTCGACTAAACCTGTCAGAGTGAGTGGCCTGAAAAGGGCCAGGACCCTGGGCCGAGGTATTAATATGACAGCGCTGCTCTTTATGGCTTCCTGACAGGCCTGCAGCTCTTGTATGGCTCAGCGAGTGAGCCCATGTTCCCTTAAGCAGCTTTCCATGACTGTCAGTCTGAGAGCAGCGTTGCTCCAAGCAAACTGCATGGGTGGGTGTGATAAAGCAGGATGGCACAGCACTTCAGGTGCACCCCACCAGGACTGGATTCATTGTGTGAAGTGGCTGTCACCTTCATTTTGGACTTTTAAAGTTAAAAACAATTACTTTCACATTCTTCCCCCTTTAAAATTATGCCCAGCACATTTTTTTAATTTTCAGTGCACAGTAGGATCATCACTGAAGCCAGTAGCACAGTGGTACCAGACATCTGAGCACAATCATAGTGTAAAATGGCTTTGTGCCGCCTCATTTATCAACTGAAACTATTACAGAGATGATCATGAAAGATCATAAGCTGTCTAATACCCTGGTGAAACAATGACAAATTATATTCCTGCAGTTACTAATATCTTAAATCACCACTTCACAAGTACATCTGCACATTAATATTTAATTTTTAGTATTCTATTTAAAATGAAATCTATAATGGAGATAAATGCATTTAAATGTTAAATCAGATGAAAACTCATACTGACAATGACGACTGTTACATCGGCACATTTTCCACAGACAGCGCTGTGCTGTCTGTTTCAGGATCTGGGTTTCACTCTTACAATTTACAGAGGATTAAGCACAGGCACACAGAAGGATGCAGTTACTACTCCTGCATATGCATTCTCTGTGAATATGCATAAACTGTTGCTCAAATGTACACAGATGATTGTAGGAATCTTCCCATTTACACACATGAATGACATTCAAGAATCATATGTGTCAAGGTGATGACCCCAAGTGTAGAAACACATCAAAGTGTAGTTGATATGTGCAATACTGGGCAAGTGGCAAGTTAGGATGGATCGAGGAAATGGGGTGGGGAGCAGTATTTTGAGTCATCATCAGCAACACTCAAAGCTTATACTGATCCCTCTCTCTCTCTCTCTCTCTCTCTCGCTCTCTCTCTCTCTCTCTCTCTCTCTCTCTCTCTCTCTCTCTCTCTCTCTCTCTCTCTCTCTCTCTCTCTCTCTCACTGGCCTGCCATGACTGGGAGCTTTTCGTTCTACATCAGTGGGGCTCAGTGCATCTCCACAATCATGATGAGTGCAAATGCTCTGTGAGAAAGTATGAGCGTGTGTCCACCTGGCTAGATGTGTGTCATTGAAGAGGAGGATACCTTCACCGGAACCATCAGTCTGTCTGCCTGAAACAGGTCCAGTCCACTCTGTCTGTCTCCTCCTTTGTCTCCCTCTTTGTCTCCTCTCCTCTGTCTCCTGCTCTTTACCTGGCCTCCATGAGTTTAACTGAGGACAAACCTTTCCTCCCTGGAAGGTAAGCAGCACAGCGGTGGTATACCGCGTTTTTCTCCTGTGAGATATTAGACAATAACAAAAGGGGGATCACTGACGGTGACGCATTTCTTCTAAATTTTTGCTGATCTTGTTTTTAAGGTTATTTGCCGTATCTAGCAATAGATCATAAGACAGGAACAGAATGAATGTTAAAGAACAATTTGGTACCTTATACTCTCATACTGTAGTTTCCTTGTGTGGTTTTTTTTTACATGTTTTGTGGATTCATAAACCTTGTACTTTGTTGGGACTTACAGTGGTTATTTTTCAATTAAAAGGCTATTTGCTGAAGGACATTTAGTCAATGTTTATACCAAGTGAAAACAGAATGTGTTGGCTTTAATACTGATGGAATTGAAGGCACACTCATCACAGCCAACTTGTGGGATCTCAGGCAGGATTAGTAATGAGATCACAGATCATCCCTCTCTGAAATTGATGCTTGAATATCTTTAGTTTTTTTGTCAAAGTTGTGATAGTTACTATACTGATTATCTTTGCCACCTGTCATATAAGACATTTGTACCTGTGTGCAATTGGTGGCAACTGCTGCAGCTGCGTGAGTGGCAACTCATTTGTTTGAGGGGTTGCACTCTGGTTTAACAAACACAGGAGCAGAAAATCAATATTTGTTGGCAATGATCGATTATGATGCCAGATTATGTTGTCTTTCTATTGCACCACATATTATATGAAGTGAATGACCTTCAAGTGAAAATCAGAGTCACAGGCAAACACAAAGGAGAACAGGTACATTTGGGACCATTGACACAGATATATTTGCTTTCCCATATTCATACTGTGGTTATGTAATATGCTTGTGTCAGGGGAAGCAGTTGTGGTAGAATGATTATGACATGACTTACTAGGGTGGCAGAATTGTATTATTTAATTATTTTTGTGTTCTTTGTGGCTGCTGTCCTTCCCACAGGCATGAAGATCAGAGACAACAAACACTGACAATCCTGATTAATAGCCTGATTAAGAATATACTGTAGATACTCTATAGTATCTGTGCCTGGGATGATGACTTCTGACTTGACTTATCATCCAAATAATTAAAGAGTGCAAAATATATCAATCCATCTTAAATCAATATCTGAAATGTATTTATCAATTATTTGCTGTGACTGGGATGATCCCATCTTGTGTTGCTTATTTCTTCGCTCCCACTTGCCTTATAAAACTTCCTTAGGTGAAAGGATGTGAAAACCTCAGTTCAGCCATCATTAATTACAGTTTTTAAACCTCCTTCTACACTGAAAGGCTATTTTGTAATTATTTGATGGATTCATAATGTAGTAGCCTTTTACAATACATTATTTCATTGTGCACATTCTTAATCCAAGTCTCCGGAGCCATTGCATAAGAAATGTCACAGTATGCCCAACACACAAATAAAACGATGCCTCCAACTACTCTTTGTCATGCTACTAAAACACAGTGTAAATGTTACTGTGGTGGCATTTACTTGTCACTGTCACTCTCAGATGAAGAGGCAGTTACACACAGCAAGGGTGAATAAAGTCCACATCAATCTCGCAAAAGGACTCGCAAGGCCTTGAGGGGCTGTGCCTCACAGCACACTGTGCTCCACACTAAAGTAAAGGTTTGCTTTTAAATATTGTATTATTTTTGCCAGATATATAAACTGCTAAGGACACATTAGTAAAGCTTTTTACAGGACAGAAAAGCTCCACAGCTGTCCTTGTTGTACATATGAGAAGTGACAGCAGTAAATATGTGAAAGATTAACAGTCAAAATCCTGCCTACTACTTTTTCTCCACTCCCATAGTCAGTTGCTGGGTGAAGTGACAACCAAAAGGGGTGGGGGTGGGTTCAGACATTTCCCACCCATCTGACAACAGTACCGAGGTGTGGATTGAAGCCTTAGCTGATTTTGGCTGATAAAAAAAACTTGGCAGTTTTAATACACAGGGTTTCATTATATTTAAGGGTCAGAGTTAAACATAGGTCAAAGATTGAGCGATGCCACCGGCTGCCAATCTTAGAAAACCATTTAGACACTTTGACATTGTAATTGTCACTGCTCATTAGCTCATACATGGGTCTGCTTTTGGACTCTGCCACAGTGACATGCCTGTCAGCTTTTAAATGCTTTATCTCCTTTGACTACAGACATGTAATGGTTATGAGTGACAGTTCTAGGTTCAGTGGCATCACATGAATCTCACAGCTTTGATGACATGCATAGATGATTTGTCATGTTGATAACAGCATTAAATGGCAAATAGATATATTTCATTTTCCTTCCTAAAGACATTCTGTCAAAATGTTTCAGCTGAGGTTGTCATTGCACAAGAGCCATGCATTTGGGCAAACAGGTCAGGGCAGGAGATACTGAGGGGGCAAATGTGAATAGAAAATTAACTAATGGGGTACATTTGCCAGGTCAGCAGGGAATATATGGTTTGCCTCCTCCACCATCATCTTCATCATCCAGAGGTCAGTGTCCATGTCCCTGTCTCAAAGGCACCCAATTAATCATAGCTGAACAGAAGAGTTATTCAGCCAGGCTCAGACACATGGTAACCGTACTGTCACAGCTCAGCCAGTCTCAAAATACTCAATCTGTCACAGCAGACCAAAGACACAGTTCAGCTGGATAAGCTCCCCCTGCTTTCACTCGACCTCCCTCTCTCTGTCACGCTTATAAGTGAGGGTCATCCTGCAGCCTCTCTGGTTCCACAGAAATATTCACATTCAAAGAGTGAATATCATTTAACTCATTAGCTTGTTAAATTTGTTAATTTGATGCTTATTCAAATGAAAATGTGCTTTCTAAATATAAAATGGTTAAAAATAATTCTTACACACTTGGTGTATAATTACTATTTTGTTCATCCAGGAGAAAGGGGTCTGCATACTCCAAACTACTCAAAGGCTGTTTTGATTAATGTACGATTAGTGTCTTACTGACATGACGGTTCCCTACCACAAAGCTGCACAAAAACAGCACATCTCTTGCATAAATATTTTCTGTGAAGCCTTCAGATCTGCCATTTACCATTAACAAAATAATGAAACCAAAACTGGTGGAGGCTGTCGCTGTGATGTAGAAAGTCTCTGATACTAGAGTTTTAAAAGTGATGTTGATATTGATATTTTAAGGATGCATAATACACAGATACAGATCAACTTAAACATAAGGTACTCTGGTTATATACAGAGCATTATCTGTATCAGTTTTCACATAAATCCTGTATCAAACATAGAGAGATTGTGTGATTAACCAGTACTAACTGACTTCCTCAGGCTTCATCTGTTAGATATTACTATATCTTTTATTGATAAAACCTGAATCCTTGACTGGGCTGACACAACTCACTCGTTGCATTTGAGTGGCATTAAAACTGGTCTCCTCTACTCAGACCAGAGTGGACATTTCGTCATTGACTAGTGTTCTGACTTGCATGGTAATGAAGCTTTATTCTTTATCCTCTGTGATTGCCCTAGTCCTTGAGAGCCAATGTTGCCGCTGCATCATCTCTGATAGCATTCCAAGTACTGCTCCCTGCATGGTACTTTCCTTTCCAATTTCCATTTTATTTTTCATTCTTCTATCGACCAAAGCGGGGTACAGAATAGTAATCATCTCTATGTTTGCTGATAGCTGGACATGAAGATGCTGAATGCCTAGATCACATGTCTGGTTCATAACAAGGAGCATGAGTGTCTATAAAATGTATCCTCCAGTGAGGCTAAGAGGATAATATTAGGATTCTCCCAAAGACCCATAAGCTTGATTTGTTAGCTCTGAAGCATCTTGAAGCACCTGTCAACTGTGATTAGTAGTAAAACATGTTTGAGTGAATTTGTGTATACTGCAGGTGTGTTGGTGTATGTGCTTCTATTATGCATAAATATGTGTAGGCTGTTTTGATTTAGCTTTGAATTCCAAATCTTATAAATCTGTTGTAAATCCTAAAATCCTGTTTTTCTTATTTCTCACCATCTGTCATTTCAAAAGCTGAAATGTTATTTCTGTTTTATATGAATCATCCGATTGTTCTAATCTTTTGCACAGGATTATGTTTTATTTAAAATACTTTTTCATCTGTTTCTACATATGCTTCAGCAAACGCAATAGGACAACAAACACTGCACTAAATTCCACTTAAAGTTTAGACTATAGAAATATTTATTAAACTAAATCTTTTTTGTTTGGTATATATGATGTGCTCTGCTGTCAGACCTTAATAATGGAAGATTAGTGTCTTCCTGGCACATCTCTATGATGTACAAGGGAATACCACTCGCACACATATTAAACAAATGAACTTTTCTGTGTGCAAAAACATTGTAGATGGGAAATGCTTCAGACACATCTGCTGTATTTGCCTCCACCATTTCCAAAGAGCATGACATCCTCATGGGTTTGGTCTACAGCATATTTTGTAAGTTCACACAACTGAGTCTGCTGCTATTTCATTCACCCTTTGCATGTATGATAAAGCCCTAAAGGTGTACAATTTTTCTTCAGGTATACTGTCCCTCATGGGAAACAGCATCCTGCTACTTGTTGCCTATCACAAACGGTCAACCCTAAAGCCAGCTGAGTACTTCATCATCAATCTCTCCATCAGTGACCTTGGGATGACACTCTCTTTATTCCCTTTGGCGATACCATCAGCATTTTCACACAGGTACTTATTTTTCATTTTGATTTTTCCCTTCTGCTCCTGGGAAACTTAAAACTCATGTTTCATTTTAATTACCTCTGCCAAAGAGGTTTTGCTTTTGGTCCTGTTTGTTTGGCTCTCAGCGGGGTAATAAAAAACTACCAGGCTGATATTCATGAAACATGAGGGGTGGAACGTGGACCAAGAAAGAACCCAATACATTTGGAGTGAATCCACTTCAAAGGGCAGACCCAAGATTATTTTTCAACTTTATCATTGTGAAATAAGATATTTTGTCTTTTGACATCTGCTGGCTTTAGCAGATCACTGCATTCTCCAAGTATATAGGACTGACATCAGCTATTAGTTAAGATGACATTTCATCAATGGCAGTTGTCCCCATTTATCTGCTGCTATTTATTCTTTCATAGATAATGAGATGATGGTCTGAAAGAATTGAAA
>JAPQRP010000028.1:10888130-10906966 GCA_037367295.1 Apogon hyalosoma
AACAAAAGAGCTAATTTATGCACAATAAATTATAGCTGAGGCTTTGAATGTACTTGATCATTAGGCTGGCTGTTTAAAGACAAAAAAGAAAAAAAAAAAAGATTTCAAGTCTAATCTTGAAAGGTCATGTGGTCTATTGTACCACATAAATCATCAGGTATTCTTTGTATTTTGCCCTTGTCCAGTATCTAGGTTCACGTGCATGTATCTACACAAACACACACATGAACATTGGGGGGCGGTGGGGGGGTGAATGCAGCTGTGCATTAACCAGCTAATGTCAGTTGGTCATTGGAATGTATTGATTCTGATCTGTTTCCCCCCTTGTGACTGTCAGTATGTTTCTTCATGTCATTGTGAATGAAAACACATTGGGTTTGTTTAATGACTTTGGTTGCCATGGAAACAG
Source organism: Apogon hyalosoma (assembly GCA_037367295.1). Lineage (NCBI taxonomy): Eukaryota > Metazoa > Chordata > Actinopteri > Kurtiformes > Apogonidae > Apogon > Apogon hyalosoma. The sequence continues at coordinate 10,888,540 of JAPQRP010000028.1, forward strand.
CTTCCCTCTGAGTCCGTCTTTTACAGCAACGGGCAGAGAATTAGACGGGAGTGGCTCAGGGGGGCAGAGCTTTAGCATGTGCGGTGCAGGTACTCTGCAACATGTAAAAAAAAAAAAAAGCAATACCTTGCTTTAAATGCTTTATGAGCCCATAGGTCTACAACTGAGGCTGTCATTCATCAACTGAACAACAATATGCCTTTTTCCCTGAGGCTACAGGGGGCAAACCTGATCAGAAACATGCCAGTGGGTATACCATCCACCAGTGAGCAGCAGAGACCCCATGTATAATGCATGAGTTTTATTCCTTTGGCAAGAGAACCAAGTGTTTTGATATAGTCACATTTAACAGCCTGGGTTTCCAATCTGATGTAGCTGTAAGCTGTTTAATGCTGTATTTATTGTCACAGTTACTTGGTTAACTGCATCTTATTTAGAGGTGTAATTATACATGTTACTTAAGAAAAAAGGCACAAAGCTGGAAACCCCCAAAAAGGGCTGTATAGTGTGGAGAGCCATGAAATGTAATTATGGTTTCTCTTTTATGATGATTTTCTAATGATTGGACACTGTATACCTTGTCTTTTGTTTGGCATGGGTTTTAGATTAATCAACCATCTGCACAGCAAGAAATGGTTCTAATCATTTCATGTAATAACAGTTATTAAATTTCATGAATATAATAGCATGTAGTTTGTGATTACGGTTTCAGTTTATTTGGAGATGTGTTTGCTACTTTCAGTATTTTGCAGGTTTTCTTTCATCCATCTTTTGGAATTCATAGGCAACAACGTATGCTTCATTAATGAAAGCTCCAGATTTTTCATCAATATACTCTCATTATAGCGGACTAGTCGACCTCTCAGAGCCAAAAGCTTTGGCTCTGTTTAGTACTCCATCTGCGTTTGTTCTCTCTGTCTCATGCTTCTCTGCTTCTGCTCAGCAATGTCTTTTCAGGCTTACCAGACCACAGTACATGCACACTTACTGCTCCACCACCCAAAGCTCTGCTCCATCTACACAACCACCAAATATTTACATTCATCATGACAACCCCCTCAGTATGTTGCAAATAATACAACATACCTCCTGCCTATCTCTTCAGGAATACCCGTTTGCTCTACTGATCACCACGCCCGTCTGTGCAGGTATTGTAGACCTGATGTGTGTGACGGTGCTGAAGGTCTTTAGGATGACAGACTTCTGGGGACAGAACCTTTCAGCACAGTTGACCTCACATCAACAGATCAGTAGAATTCATTTGATTTCCACTTTCAAAGACTTTAACCTGCATGCAGTCAGTGTCATTATGGCTGACCCCTGTTAGATGGGGTCACTGATTATATGATGCACCTCCCTGCTCTGGTTTTATAGCTGATCCCAGACTGCACACGTTACTCCTCATTCACTTACACCCCAGGGATCTGTAAAGTCTCTCATGCCTTCATATTCTGCATGAAGTTCTTATTTACTTCTGGCATCTGATGGCAATCAGAAAATAAGCAAATAAAAGAAGATGAGTGGTCTGACTTTCCTTTCCATTTTTATTCTATCTATTCCAGCTTTATTATCTGCCTCACCTCATTACCGCTGTTCTATCTAGTCTCAGTCTGGCGCCTTGTTTTTCCCATCTCTTGGCATCGTCTCTGCCACCAGATGCAGTCCGCTGAACCGGGCCAGACCCCAACTCCATCACGCAGCACCCAGCTGAGGCTTTCTGATGCCACAGATACTAAATGTGTTGCACTGCATACCCATGTGTGCTGAGTATTTTTCATGCTTACTAAGGATTTGGCTCAGTTTGGGCAACGCATGTATGGTAGGAGCCTCTTCAGCCGCTGCACAGCCAGATGAGCTTACTCACATACAGCCTGTGGTCCCAGTTGGCAGGTGGTACTGAGCCTGTAACCGTGGCAACTCCTTTCTCCCATAACACTTTAGCCCAGCTTTAACAACCCATCCATCCTGCTGTCTCTGTGGCTCTGCACCACTCTACTTTCCCCACACCCATAGAGCGCTCCATCTTATGCAATTGTCACTCTCCTCTTGCTGATCATAATCATTGTAATCACTGTGAAGCACCATTATCATAATTATCAGTATTAACATCATGGAATGACTATTTAAATACTGTAATTAATAGCCATGTTCTTTTGAGGTGTACAGAGTGATTTCTACATCTTTTCTAAGGCTAATTTAATTTAATATGTGCTGCAAAAGTAGATTTTGGCAGAGGTGAGATTTGTTTGGTGTTTATATTCACCTGAATCTGACAGTTTTTATCCAATGTAACATAATATTAATAGCATAATTCTGTCTAAGAGTACTAAGCTGTTTTTAGATTATTTGTAAATTACCTAATGTTGAAACCCTTGACATTTTAAAATGGATAAACATTTACTAAATAAATCAGGAAGTGTGTTGTGTACATATGAGGTGTGTCTGCTACCTTGTGCTTGTTGCTGCAGATAGAATCAAACTATTAAACGTTTATTATAAACCAGTTTTGATTGTCACGCAGCTGTATCATTGAAAAACAAAAGGGGCAAGTTAAGGCAGAACATAAAACTATGTAAAGAGGACAAAGGAATTATATTTGCTTTAAGATCAAACAAGAGAAAGGAAGGCAGACAGACAGAGGAGACAGAGAGCGCTCACCTGGAACATGACCCTGTATTGTTCCTCAGGCTTTTGGACCACACACATGTTGCACCCCATTGTGACTTTTGACACGGTGCTGGACTGTGCAGGTCCAAAACTGCCCCAGATGACCAGTTCTCACACCAAGACTCTCTCTTTCAGGGTCTTTGTCTGTGGCAGTGGGAGAGCCCCACCCTCATTCGTAGGGTTGTGGTTGTATATTCACGACTCCTCCTCAGAGTAACACACGACACATCCCTGCCAGGGACTGATACACAGTGAACTCTGCTCTTCTTCTGTGTGCTGCTTTAGATTTAAGTGTTGTAATCCGGAGGAAATTTTATTGTTGACATATTTTCAGAGCAGCAAGTCCAAGTATTTGTCTTCATCACAGCCAAACATTTTAGTCCTTTGAACTCTTCACTATAATTTTATCTTTGGGTTAGATGACTGTAGAGCTGAAGAATAAAGTCTTTGTGGTTTGTGCTTTACATAGATATGTTCAGTGCCTTTCAGTGAGTTGTCAAAAATGTTCATACAGTCTGCTTCTGCGCATTGCTTTGTTTGTTCTGTACACTGTATGATAGACTGGGATTTATCAATATAACTCCAGCTGAACTCTCCCACACTTCTCCTGAGTTTCTACACTCGAAGCGCTAAACCTCCAAACTGTACATTTTCAGCACTGCTCTTTGAAAGAGTTACATACAAACAATGCAGCTATCAAAGAACTTGCCTCAGTCTTGTTGTGCCTCCTGCTTTCCTCACTCCCACACCGAGCTTCCCACCTACTCTACTTTGCTTTCCCAGGTTACAGAGTTCTTGCTAAGGGTGGCTGGTGAGATAACGTCTCCTCCTTACAGACCTGTCAGGACACGCTTCACCTGCTCTGGTTTCCCACTTCAGGATCAATACTTTGTTCAAGACATTTCCTAATTTAGTCCATTGAAAATTGCCAGATGGAGAGCTGGATGTGCTTGGGTGGTGCACGGTAGCAAAAGCTTCTCATTACACCCTTAGACAGGATCTTTAAGCCCTTGCTGTGAAGCTAAGATAAGCTGTCCCAGGGACACAAGCCCCCCCAAAAAATAAAACACACACACTTGCACATGCATCAAGACAGACAACACATCCCCTCTTTCAACTACAAGCTTTAGTACACACACATCCTGCCAAATTTCCTGTAACTGTCAGCAGACCTGCCATCAATGGAGGAGACATTTTTTAATAAAGTCTCTCCAAACCTGCCAAAATAGCAACAACACACAGTTACACAGATCGCTGAAATGCACAGCTTCAGAAATACAATAATTTTATCAGATCTGTTGTCAGCTATCATGACAAGTATAAGACTATTGATTCTCTAAGCCACAGCATGCTCAGCACTCCGGCAGACTGCTGTAGGGTGAGACTGGAATGACGGATTATAATTAAATTAGTGACCTCTTAAACAGAGATCCGACAAGATTATCTAGTCTGTGTAGAGAAATCAATATCAAAGCAACTCATGGATCAGCTAGATTTTGTGCTTGCAAGATTATTGAGGAAATTAGAATTGCTTCGAAGTATCATCAGCCCTTTACTCATAAACTTCTGTATATTCACGGTCCCAAATACATTTTGTTATGCTTCAGTATTTTGTTCAGCTATTGCAAACTGCCTCAGTCTGTTGACATAAAAAATCCACTCGCTCTAAGGATAGCCTCAGTCTGCATCCCTCAAGGATAACCTGCCTCAGAAGCGAAACAAAACCCCAGCATAACTTTGTCTGCCACCTTTCTGCCGCCTTGCCTGCCCTCTGAGTCCAATCATGTTGGCTAAACCTTTATCTTTAACCCTCCAGCGAGAACTGACAGTGCACTTGTAGCTTGAGGATCTTCTCTAAAAGGTCCATCGCTCTGTGTGCTGCCACTGACAAGGTGTTAAAGCAGCTAATCCTCATTCAGGGCTTCACTACACCTGTGTCCTTTCCAGAGGCAGTGTAATCCCAAACTGCAGGTCTTTACACAAACCACACACACACCTGTGCATTTACACAAGTAAAAAAAAGCACACAAGAATGCTTTGTCTACTCATGCAAACTCTAAGAACAGACTCATGATACCTTTGGAAAATTCACGCCGATAATTAAGCTTAGAGATGCTAATCAGACTGCAGTGAGTGTCAGACAAGCTCAGCATGTATGTTAACTGTACCAACTGTCAACCCCACTCTCCTCCACCTCCCACCCATCATCATATATATCTCTCAACTCCTTTATCAGTCCTACATGATTATTACAGTGTGTAAGAGCATCCCTTCCGTGACAAAAGCACTGCTACAGCATATGTGGAATTTTTTTCGGAAAAATATTAATATTATCAAAAAAATAATGTCCAATAGGTACAAGTGCACATGTAAAAGTTAGTCCATCTTCAGTGTGCAGAACAAGAAAAAAAGCCAATTTAAGTCCAAATCCTTAAGTCCATATTAATCCTCCTTTTGTCTGCTGGTTACACAAGTCAGTGTATCCACAGGAGAGTATTTTTGCGCAAGAAAAGAAATAAAAACCATGGTGAGTACTCCAGGTGGCTAGAGTCTTGTGCAGAGTGTGGCTCCTGTCTCAGGTTAGTGATAAATCACCATCAGCAGCCTTGCAAGATGAGAGAAATCACTAACGGCTGATTGGAGGATACTTCTTGGCTTCTCCCCATGGGCGCGACGGTAAATGCACTCCCCCACTGCAGCGGGGGGAAACACAAAAGGCAGTTTCTTCACAGCAGTGATGGAGCCTGCTGATCTGTACGCTGCACTACTACTACTGAAGCTGAATTCTTCTGGATTTTACACTGTATAATCTATTGCTCTCTCCTCTCTGCCTCTTCCCCACCCTCTTTCTCTCCATTTCCAGGGCTGGGCTACTGCTCTCTGCTAGTCCCTCCATAATTTTTACCCACACCTCATTTGCTACCCTCTCCCTCCTCCTCACACTCTCTTCTCTCCCCTTCCCCTTTCTGTTTCTTTCATTCTGCTTGTCTGCAGGCAAGAGAGCAAGCACTGGAAAGCCTATGCGTACTGTTTGGGCAGGACAGGATGAGATAACCACAAAGCTACATAAAAGTGAATAAAATATCAAGGAATTCATGTGTTGCAATAGCAAGACATTCAGACAAGCAGGGAGCAGACTCATTCATCTCATGGCATATAAGCAATTCTGTGTCACCTTGGCTTAAAAAAAGAAAAGGTTGATCGCTCTCCAGCAGTAAAAATAGCCAGTGCAAGGTAGAGAGCTCATGTCTGGCTATGCATTCAGATGAGGTTCTGTGCAGTTACAAAGAAGGAGGGAAAAGAAACACAGGGGGAAAGAAAGGGAAAAAATAAGTGAATAACAGGTGTGACAGGATGAACTGAAAGATATGGAGGAAAGCCAAGAGAAAAAATGCAAATGACTGTGTGGGAGAGCAGTGGAAAAGCAGAGATGGGATGGAGCAACGGTTTTCTGTGGTAATCAAAATGACCTGCTGAGGCAGAGGCATATGGAGACATTTCATTTTAAGTATCTGCCCAATCTGGGAGATATTTGTGAGTAAAATCTGTCTCTTCCCTGCTGCTATTGTTCTCCCTGTGCAACTCTGTGCTCCCATTCTGAACACTGCTCACTGGCTAATTTTCAATTTAAAAAAGGCTTTGCCGACACTTACTGCAGTGCCAATGCCAAGTACCTTCGGGCTGAGAAGTGAGAGCGTCCACTGGGTGAAACGGATTAAGCTGATATGGTCTGATATCAACCTGATAAAAAGAATGTCTTTTCTGGTATGCAACAAAGCTGACCTTTCTTTGAGGAAAATATTTCCTATCTAACAGTGTGGTATTTTTTCATCTTTGTCTGCTCAAATCTTCTCTCATTTTATCACTGAGAACTATTTAGCAGCTGCCAAAGAATAAACAACTTTGCTAGGTCACTCTTTTTCTGTGTCTGCCTCACAAACACAAACATAAACCCATTTTCACCAACTCCTATAAGGTTATTTGTTGTAAGCCGGTCTAAAACAAGATTTCACGGTGGCTGTGTGTGGCTCAACAGGCTTACACATATTTTGGCCCCTCTGAAAACGCTTCAAAGCAACAAATACTGAATCCACACCACATGCTTAACCCTTGGAAACACATTAATGCACAAATAGAGATGAGTTAGAGAAAATTAGAGGAAAACCTGACTGCACTGGTCTCTTGGAAAATACCCCAAAACAGTGGACACAAAAACCAGTAAAAGGGGCGGCTGTGGCTCAGTTAGTAGAGCGGTTTGTTGGTTTTCTCTGTTTCTGATATAATAACCCTCATCTTCAATCTGAGGTTTTATGAACATCTATATAATCAGTGAATTAAATACTGGAAAATACATGATTCTCACTGAGAAACTGCATAATGCTGAGGATAATTTTATAAAAAAAAAAAAAAAAAAGGTGGTAAATCACTTAAGAAAAGTTAAATATAGAGAAAAAACTATTTTGAAACTGCCACATAAGTAGCACTGGGTCTCTATGGGTTAATAACTGGTTGAACATCATTTGGCAACAGTAACCTCATCCAAGGGCTTCGGTAGCTGCTGATCAGACCTGCACAACATTCAGGGGTATTTTGGACCACTCTTCCTCACAGGACTGCTTCAGCTCAGCCATGTTCTAAGGATGTCTAGTGTGAATGGCTCTCTGGAGGTCATTCCACAGCATCTTCTGTTTGATTCAGCTCTGGGCTCTGACTCAACTCCAAAAGATGTATTTTCTTTTTCTGAGGCTGTTCTATAGTAGATTTACTTTGATGTTTAGTGTTATTGTCCAGCTTCATCACCAGTCTTCTACTGAGCTTCAGCGGGGGACAGCCACTTTCACATTATCCTGTAGAACACGTTGATAAACTTGAGGATTCATTTTCTCATCCATGATGGCAGGTGGTGCAGGCCCTGAAGCAGCAAAACAGCTCCAAATCATGACACTCCCTCCACCATACTTCACCAAGGGGTTATGTTCTCATGTTGGTATGCTGTTCCCTTTTTACACCTGTTTAATGCAACCTTATTTTTATCAATTCACAAAGCATTTTCCTAGTAGTGTTGTGGAGTGTTAAGGTGCTTTTTTGTAAACCTGAGGCATGCAGTAATGTTTTTTTGAAAGCAGCAGGTTCCTCCACAGTGTTCTGTCATAGACATCATGTGTGTTCAATGTTTAACGTACTGCAGACTCACGAACAGAGGCGCTAACCTGCTCCAATGATGTCTTCAAGCCTTTAACTTTTAGTCTAGGGTCCTTATTTACTTCAATGACCATTCTGAATTGTGCCCTTGGAGTCAGCTTGGCTGGGCATTCACCTCTGGGGAGAGTGGCCACATTCTTAAATTGTCTCCATTTATAGACAATTTGTACAACTGTGGACTAGTGAATCCCCAAAGTCTTTGAGATTACTCTGTAACCCATTCCAGTCTTATTTCTCAAATCAACAATTCTTGACTGAAGGTCTTTGGAGAGCACTGGAGAGCAAACTCAAGTAGTCTGGGTTTTATTTGTAAGTCAAACTAATTCCATACCTAGCTCAAATCTCATTTCGTTGATTGGACTTCAGGTTTTCTAACTCCTGATTCTTGTTAGCTCTTTTTGGAGTAAACAGCCTAACATTCACTTACTTTTCCAGAAGTATGACTGTTAAATTGCGTTCAATAAAGACATGAAATATTAAGATTATTATGTCTGTAACTGTATCTGTAACTGTGACTTAGATCCAGATCAGATCACATTTTATGACCAATTCATGAAGGATACTAGTATCACAAATCACTTTAGTAGTGGTTTGTCGCTTGTATTAAGCACATCTTGGTTAAATATTGGCATTTTTTCCCTTTAATTGTTTAGTTGATAACCTTTTTATTCTAATTGTCAGAAATAAAACTGAACCAAATGTACATATGTCACTGGCAGATATTTTTCCCTAATACATGACAATTCTGTTATATTTAAGAATATTTGGCTTTGCTCTGGGCTGGTCATCCACAGATTTAGTGCTTATAAAAAAAGAGTAATGTGTCAGTGCTTATTTATTTTTTTGACCATCATCATATGATTTGACGAATGGTGTTATTATCTTCACAGACTTGAGGCAAAGCCGAGGAGCAACAAAGCTGCTCTGGAAATACATAGCAGTACTTAGACACATTATATTGAGTTTTCTATTAATTCATTGATTGTAAGTTATCTTCTGTAGTGATGAGTCCCTCAACCTCAATCTGTACACTTTAGTTCTTCATCTAAATACAAAAGGTCAGAGTGTTGTGCTGAAATATCATTTGTCTGTTCCACAAGACACAGAAAATAGAGGTCATCACATTTAACTGGACAGATCCGCCTTGTGCAGATCATAGCTTGTCCAGTTTAAATACCAGTGCTTGTCATTTCATATTATCCATGACAGTTACATGTACTTCGTCCTGTCCCGACTGATCAAAGGGCAGTCAGCCCGGAGGACCCAGTTCCTCTGTTTGTACTGAACTCTACCTGTACCACCGCGGATCACAGCACATCAGTAAAGTACCAGAGAAATCAAATGCAGAGCAGAAGCTCAAAGGCACTCATGTTTGAATATTCCTGTAACATTTCACATGAGCTTTTGTTTCACAAAAATATTAATAGGAGATATTATTCATACATGAAAAGAGAAGGCAGCAGGGGCAGAATCTGACAAAGACTCAGAGGAGAAGTTCTGCTAGGAAAGTGAAACGAAGAAGGAAAAGAAAAGGAGCTGGAGAAAAGGATGATCGGGGGAGATCAAAATCAAGAAATAGAAATGTGTATTTAAAAAAAGGGGGAAAAAAAGGGAAACAGTCTCTTTCTTCTTAGCGAGGTCCTTCTTTTCTGTGGAGAGAAAGGGAAGCAGAGGGCTGATAGCAATGAAATGACGGTATACTGGCAGAATTTTAACAGTGTTCTCATTATTTATTTACTGTGAGGTGAAGACTGCCTGTACATAATACACTGCACAGGAGACATATTTTTGTGTGTGGTGTGTGGGTTTTTTTGCATAAGTGTGCGTGTGCCCCAAGTATTTGTTATCTTATGGGGACATAAATCTTGTTTTTGCAGTAAACTGTGGAGACTTGGCACCTTTATAATATATTTCAAGACGGAAATCAGTAAATATAATGGTTTATTGTTTTATAAGGTTATGGTAAGACATATTGTGGTTAAGGTATTTCTCTAGGAAATGAAAATAAGTAATGTAATATGCCTTAAACACACAGAATCCCAGTGTGTGTGCTCCGGTATTAGGATCTTTGTGTTCTTATCCACTGAAGTGAGGACATTTTGGCTGACTTTCACCTTTGAATGAACCTTTTCCAGGATGTTTGAGGTTAAGACTTTGTTTTAAGGTTAAGATTAGTTTAGGGTATGGCATTAAGTTGTAGTGGTTAATGTTGGAATAAGGGTTTAGAGAATATATTAAGTCAGTGAGTGTCTTCATCATGCTATTTGGTAAATGTGTGTGTATGAATGTGCTTATGAAGTGATTCTCATCATTGTGAGGGTTGTGACATCCCCTCTCAACGGCTTCATTCACATTCTGAAGAAGTCACTGCGTGTGAAAACCATTTCACAGAGGAAAACATGAGGGCAGACCAGCTCAAAGCGACACTGAGGCGGCATGAGATGGAGTCTGAGACAGATAAATAAATAAATGAAATAAAGGGAAAGCCAGTGTGTGGGCTGAGAGCAGATGAGGCTCCACAAAGGAGCACTCACCTGTGTCTAATTGTATTTCAACAGAGGGAGCTTTGATTCTTTCTTTCAAAGCTTGTTTTTCTGAACTCATGAAAAGTTTAATTTTTAGAACTATGCAGGTCTCACGGGACAGTGATTCTCCAAATGTTGAATATTATGCATTGATGTAAATTAAACCACCCAAGAGTTTATAAAGGTGATAAAATAAGCTCAACCTTAAAAGATAACACAGCTAATATACAACCTACGCAGTAATTTAGCAGTAATTTCAATCCAAAAACATTATGTATAATGGTAAAACACAGACCTGGACCATTTTACTCCAGTGACTCCTTTTACTTTTCATACATTTGGATGGTAAGACACTTCATTTTAGTTCAACTCATTTCATTTCAATTCAGTTAAATTTTATTTACATAGCCTCAATATCACAAATCACACATTTACCTCAAAAAACTTTATTTTAAAGACCTGAAGACACTGCAGGAAGATCCACAGAGAGGATTCACTTCCAGGATGGACAGACATCATTTGCACAGAAATAACATAAAATTGCACATACAATATACACTAATGTTTATGGCAAAAATAATATTTATAATACAGTTTAAAGTGTATATAGAGTAAAACCTTATTTTTTCATGCTTAGTTTTTACCTGTAGTGGCTATTGGTGGTGTATTTACTGATATTACTTTAGTAGTGATAATTCCGTGTCGTGTAATGTCTGGAAACTGATTATAATTAAAGATGATTTAGTTGCAAGTGAGCATATTTGCAATGTTTACAAGTGATACATTTTCATGTATTATGGCAACAGTGAGAAGGGAGACAGAAAGAAGGAAAACATACAACAGCAGAAGAAAAAGAGCAAGAAAACAAACCACTTGTGAAATCATTCTGAAGAATTAGATGGATGTTAGATGAATACCATATACTGCAATTGCCTTGTAGAATAATGATAACACTGAAGATAATAATAACAATGCAATAAGGTGAAAGCATAAAAAAGGGGAGGAAATAATCTAAAATTGTATCATATAATCTAAAAATACTGAGACTGTGCTGACCTGCCCCACCATTGGAGTGTTGTGGCATTCACAGACTTAACACTTGCTCATGAGTTTGTTTCCTTCATATCATTAAAACTACATTTATTGAACAGTGTGGGTTGTTAAAGCCTTCCCCCAGTTTGTACTTATTATCTGTTCCAAAGATTTGTACTGAACTGAGAAAAAAAGACTTAAAGATCTGGACTCACAGGTTGTTTCCAAAGCCTTTTTAGTGACTTGGTGAAAGACACATTTAACTGTAAATATTTTGCCTGATTCCTTCATTTCTTGACAAAGATAATTTGATGAATATTTTTGTTTATTGCATTTGACATTTTATGATTATATCGTTTAATTCACCATCACGGCTCCAATGTTGTCTGAAAACCTTCAAAGCCTGCTGTATCTGTTGGCTGGAGATAAGAGAGGTTCTTAATCTCTGAGTTTTTCCTGGTTTGATAAAGGTTACAATAATTACAGATGACTTTTGGTCTCTTCAATGCAATCAGCTCTACTGTTATTCAATTACAGTAAGCCCTTGATAACGTGCGATTTCCTTCACCATTTGATGGAAATCTTGTCAAAATATATGTATTCAGTGAAGCACAGAGCTTGATCCTTCTAGGGGGATTGGATCAGTACAGTTCAACATTATGAATCTGTACAGATTTTGTTAGATTACAGATTTTCATGTTTAAAAACTAAAATCTCACGTGCATTGAATTATACACTGTTGCCCACAAAATTGGAATAAAATATTTTGACCTCTTCTCATGAAATGATTGTAACACTATGATTTATTCTTGATAGATAAAGTGTAACTTGGACTCCTATAATCTGGCCAAAGGTGATTACTGATGTGTGTAAATTGGAATAAAAAGAGGAATGTGTCTGAAAATAAAACTATTCCAACTTAATAGGCAACAGTCTATATCAGAAAGAACTTGCTCCAACATCAGAATATTTCAACAAACCATCTTGCTATTCAACAGTCTACAGATGAACTACTTAAGATAACAATCACACACACAACGGTGAGTTACATAAACATTGCACCATCTAGAAGACACCAGCCTTCTTTTATCATATCTTAATACTAAGCCTAAACTGAGTTCAAAGTGAAAACCCATGCAACCGGTTCACAAACTGGATTTAATAGTATCAGGACAACACACAATACAAAGCAAATCCTTTCCTCTTAGTCATATTACTTACTTTAATGGATTTTGTGTTGTCATTTTCATGTGATTTTGTTCATATCCTTCTTGATTTGTGTGTCACCTTCTTAAAATTAAAGATTTACATAGCATGGGGAAAATACAGTTATTTGTATGTCTTGCCATATATATAAGAGAGGTTGTAAAATGTAATTTTTAAAAAAATAAAAGGGAGACAAAACAAGCAGAGTCCTCTTTGCAGTTGTTCAGTGGAATAGACATTATCTACAGGAGTCTAACCATCATGTGGGTCGCGTCTCCTTCTTGCACAAATTAATGGCTTTCGTGGTGGCTGGGGAGGTGGGGTGGAGGCAGAAATGGGAGGGGTGTTATTCCCTCATGAGCACCCATCACTGTTCTCAAATCCTGGCTCATTACAACTCTATGTTTCCTCACCTTGCCCTGCTAATGTATCGAGAGGAAAGGGGATGTAAGGAGCTGGTCCTGTGCAAAGCTGCATAACCTGTAAAGAAGCAATAAACGTAAAGCAGAGAGATTGTACTGCAGTTAATCTGTTGCTCTTTAATGAGGATGCTGCTGAGAGCTGCCTGTGGTGTCCTAAATATTAAAAAATAAGAAAGGGAGAATAGGAGATGTTTGGAAACAAAGGGAGTGACTGAGGGCAAAGACAGAAAGCTGGGCGGAGGAGAAGAGCTTATGACTAAAGTAGCAAGTTGAGAGACAAAGGGATTCGAGATGGGAGAACACAAGAGAAGTGGAGTGGGCGTAGATTTGACTTTTCCAGAGGGGAAGGTGATTACCTGAGGGGAGGAGGAAGGCTTAGAGACAGTGGCCTAATTAATTTGAGTGCTAATATGGAGACCACAATATGGAGTCTTCCTCTCCTACGCCTGGATTGCAGTGTAACCTCTGCCTCAGCCTGTAGACACAGCATTACCGCATTAACTCAAATACAACAGAAACTGAGCATTGCATTAGGACATTAGGAATGTGGATGATGACAACAGGCAGTAATTAAAAATTCTCAGCCAGGGCTCAATTAATTTCTGAAATGAAGTTATTATCTCAGTATAATAAATTATTTTTAAAACTGGATGCCTGTGGGATGACTCCAGCTGTGCAGTTCCTGATGTATTACAATAAAAATCTATCCTCGCTGACTCTTTGGATCAATAGTGACTATATCATTCGCCCTGCAATGTATTTAATAATCAATATTGACATCTTCCACCCATTTTCCCAGAGGGCCACATCGCCCATGCACACCTTGATGCACCATGAAGAGAAAGCTTTGTGAAAAAAAAACATTAATTCCACTCCATCCCTATTTTTCCCCCTTGGTGATCTCACCTAATATGATCCCCAATGACTATTCTCTGTCTAAATGCCTGCTTTTATAGCCAGAAGCTTTGATATTATTCCAGTCCAGCTTGGAGATGTTATTGACATCTTAGCTATCTTTTTCTTTTTTTCTTTTTTTAAATAAAAACAATTACAATGCCCTTCCATTTGTTCTTTAGCTGCCGACACAGCAATACAACTTTGAAATGTAAATGGTGTCTTTGTGTAAATCCTTGATGGGATGTTTGGAGGTGTTTACAATCTGTGCTTCTCGTCTCCCAAGTATAATAAACAAAATCTATCCCACCCAGGTGTTTTGAAACATCTGTGAGTAGTGACTCCTCTCTTCCCACGTACTCCTACATATTTGCCCCAGGCGCAACCAAATCAATATATCATTAGCCAGTCTCTCCACTCACCCCCCATTCTCCATCCAGAAAACCGTCTTTCCTCCCTCCTACTCCACTCTTACTCTGTCCTCCCCTTCACACCATTTCATGCTGTTTTTCTCCCTTTACCTCGCCTCTTATCTTCACCCCTTTGGCCTCCACCTCCCCACTTTTGCTCTAGCTCTGCTTCTGCTCTTTGTGCATTTCTTTAAACCTGCTGCTGATATGGAATAAGGTGTGAAAAAAAAAACAGAGTAAGGGGCTAAAGGTGCAGGAAGGAGGGATGAATTTTAACCCACATCAGGTAGGGATGGTGACGGTGGGTGAGGGCAAGCACTACAGAAATATGAAGGTGGGGGAGAAGGAGCAGAGTAAAGAGGGAGGAGATGGGGAGCAGGGGGGAGGGGAGGCTGGATGACTGGCTGGCTTGCTGTGAGGGTGAAATGAATGTGTAATTGTGTTGTAGTGGCTCAACCCTTCACCAGACAACTGAGTGATAGCAGCAACAGCAGCCATAATGATCCCCGTATACTGTACGTGACTGAGGCTGGGGGCTGCTGCACTGTTGGTTAAACACAGAGATGGCTGTCAATGTCAGTGCACGGCCGCCAAAACACCACCAGGTAGCAACAGTCCCAAGTGTCAAACATGGCATGTGGGCTACAAGCTGGTGTGAAAGCTGAATATTTTCATCTATGAAAGGAAAACACTAAAGAAAGGAAACAAACACAGTATATATTCATGTTCTTCAAAATAATGATTGCATTTCTGACCCATCTTTATAAAAAACAAAACAAAACAAAAAAAAAAACAAGGAATGGACTTGTATTACCCTTGCTGCATCTCCTTTTTCTCCTTCACCAAAAACAGGCCATCCCTTCACACCCAGCCCACCCCGCCCTTTTTTCATGTTTTATTCTCTCCCCAATCTTCTTCTAATTTTCCATCTTTTCCCTTTTTCTCTCCACTTGGACCAACACGATGAGGGGTGAAGAAGAGGGTAATTAAAATGGGGAAGCTGTGCAGTGAAATGAAACTGGACCAAGAAATATCCCTGTAGGAACAGATGAAAATGATGAAAATGTGAATGGAATGCAACCTGATTGTGTTATAAGTAAGAAATGGAGAAACAACATATAATTTCAGTTTGATGACCCACCTACCCCCCACGTCTGTCTCTCACACTCGCTGTATCTCTCAGATGAGGAACAAAGCAGCACAGCAGAGCCTTGACTCTAAGAAAACTAATGAAACAGGTTAAAAAAGAGGGGGCTCAGATCCTAGTTCCTGTATCATGGTTACTGCAGAGAGAGGGATTGGCAAGACTAGGGAGGGTGCAGATGGAGGAGTCACCTTGAGGGAGAAGAGGGGAAGGAGGGAGTGTATGGACACAGTGGTAATGCCTATTTATTTCTTTTCAGGTCATGTAGATATTGTTGCACAGTTTTGATAAGTGATCTGTATACTGGAGTATGGAGTATGGAGTTTTGTGATTGCACAAAAAGGCCGACAGCTGCAGGGGGAAAAAGTCCTGATAAAATCCTCAACAGTGGCAGCAACTGTTTGCGTTGCTGTTTATGATATGCATCGGTGAAAGCCTGTTGAACGCTGACAAAACACAGGAGTCAGTAGGTGTCTAGTTTTTCTCTTCGAAGAGATGCAGGTGTGCAGTTTATCTGGGTTTGGAACAAGCTTTCAATATGATTTGGAGTCTCCTGTGAAATATGCAGGACTCATCACTGATTTAAAATGCAAATTTCACACATTTTAGACAAAAAAAAAATTTACTGTGTTTATGAATCTTGTAAAAGTAACCCAAAAACTATTATTTCCAGATACTACACCACAGTGACATCTACTGGCAGACAATGACTTAAGTTAATAAAGTAGGGATTTAATTTAATTCAATTTAATTTAATTCTGAATTACTCAAAAGCTATTACTGTAATTAATTCCTAATTTAACCATTATTAATACATTTGTAACTGTGATATGATACACTGGAAACTAATCATATTGTGCACATTATTCAAGAGTGCAGTAGACCTGCAGTAACAGTGAACAAGAAAGAGAGGACTCATTGTGTTTCTGGAAAAAAGGTTTTACTTCGGAAATTAACTGCACAAGTGTGACTAAACAGTGCTTTAAACAGAATAAACTCAAGGGCACTTTAAGAGCTCCTCTGAGTAATTGGAGGGAGTGTGTTGAATACAAACAGGGCACAGTTCAGTTGAAACAAGGATGTGTAAAAAAAAACAGACAACGAGCACTTGATACGCATTTGGTTCAGACGAAAGACATCAGTTATAACAGGCAACACAAACTGACCTGATACATCAGAGGACATACTTACTATCCATACCAGAAAATACCACTCAACACATTACAATCTTCTGCAACCTCTGTTTTTTGTTGTTGTTGTTGTTGGTTTTTTTTTTTTTTTGCCACAAGTAACAGAATTCGGTTGATACATAAAAGCCATTTTGTTTTAAAATGAATTTTAATGTAGTGCCTCAGAAAAAAAATTGTAATATTAAAATGCGTTATGATTTAAAGTGCCCTTGAGTGTATTTATGAAAGTGTACTTGATTTACAAGAAGCAATCAACCAGTAAAAGCCAAGAAAATGTAATTTTCTTTTACAATTTTGATCACACTTTTTCCCTTATAAACCTACTCTTTGAAGTAATGGTGAATTACATGCAGCTTCACAATGTACTGTACTGTGCATTTGAATAGAGTTTTTATTCATCAGTTCAGAGCCGCACTTTCTTTTAAGCTTAAACTTTTTACCTGCTTTATCTGTTTTATCTATTTATGTTTTTTTCTCTTTTCTTTCATGCCTATACTTTTTATTGCTGCTGTAATGCTTTTAATGTTTTATATAAAGCACTTTGAATTGTCTTGTACATGAAATGTGCTATAGAAATAAACCTGCCTTGCCTTGTCTTGTACAACTTTATGATTTTCTTTTTTTTTTTTTTTCTCAACAAATAAGCATCTGATTGGTTTTGTTTTTTCCCATTAATGTCTTGTTTCACATTTACAAACACCACAGAAAAGTCGCAGTCAGATCAATTTGTATTCCTTGTGAAAACACTGACAACAGCAGAGTATTGATTTGTTGGTACATTTTCTACAATAAATAAAAAACTACAGCAAAGTTGTATAAAGACAACTAAAGAAAGGGTTACATCTTGCACTTCTTTCTGTGGCAGTACTAATCTGAGGCTATATTACCCTCTGTGTTTATCATTTGATGTTAAAATTGGAAGCTTTGTAGTATTAACATGGTGGTAAACTAAAATATCTAATATTAATATCTAATACTACAGAAGGATCTTCATTGTCTTCAGGCTGTTTGGAACTCTGCTGCAAGGCTTTTAACTCACACCAGTTAAAGAGCATATATCACACCAATTTTAGCAGAACTACAACTGGCTCCAGGCTCTTTTTAGGATGTATTTTAAAATTTTAGTTTTTACTTTTAAATCTTTAAATGGCCAAGTCCCTGTCTACATTTTAGAGTTACTAGGATTGCACAACCCTCCACGGGCTTTGAGATCCTTGAGTCAGTTGCCAGCTGGTCATCCCTTGCACTCACTTCAAAAATAGAGGGGGTCGAACTATCCAAGCTGTGGCCCCAACACTTTGGAATGGCCTGGCACTTTCCACTTTAAACTCGATTGAGTCTCTTAAAAAGCAACAGAAAACCTTCTTGTTTAGACAGGCTTTTAAATTTATTTTTTTTTGGGAGGGGGGTGTCACCATTTGCTTTCATGTTTTTATGCTTGTGTCTCTGACTATACTTGTATGTTTTCATACCTGTGTATTTATCAGTGTGTTCTGTTGCCTATATATTCTACATATGATTTTATTGTAAAGCACTTTGTGAAACCTTTCTGCAAAAAGTGCTTTATAAATAAGCATTATTATTATTATTATTATTATTATTATTATTATTATTATTATTATTATTATTATTATTATTATATTACAACCTTATAAAAAGGAGTTTGCATGTTCTCCCCCTGTCTGCGTGGGTTCTCTCCGGGTACTCCGGCTTCCTCCCACCATCCAAAGACATG
>JAPQRP010000028.1:10907066-10939174 GCA_037367295.1 Apogon hyalosoma
TATGTTTGTTTTTTTTTTATTACTTTCATACACTGTTGATACACATTTGTGCCTAGTGAAGAAGGCAAATAAAGACAAAACTGACCTTCCTAATATGGTACCGCAGCAGTCAACAACAAAAAAAGTATAAGTGTAAAACTCAGCATATGATCTCCCCTGCTGTTCCTCTGCATTTAATCACGCAGTATGTCGTTTATGCAGCTTTGTATTTCCAAGTCAGAACAATAGCAAAATACACAGTCAGGTCCATACGTATCTGGACACAAATTTTGCCATTTTATCTCAAAAAATGGAGGGACTATATTTAAAATGGACCTAGCTGTAGAAGTAATTGACACTTGGAAGTGGTGTGGGATCATGGAAGCTGTTGATTTAATATCTTTGATGAAAATCTGTAAATCGTGATTATAGACAGGGTAATGTATTAAAAAGTTTTATTGATGTAATGTTTAGTGACATATACTAATGTTCATTGTTGTTCCTTTCATTCTAATGAAATAGCCACAAGCAAAGGTGAAATGAAACATGCTCTTACACTAATAGAATATGTTGTTTTGTTCTAGAAAAGGAAAATGTTGCAAATTATTGTCTTTAAGTGATTCGGAAAGTTTACATTTAAATGTCTCCACTTTTTAGACACATAATCATATCAAAATGGTTTGTTATGTAAGTCCTTCAAAAATAACTGGTTGATGGTGGCTGATAATACTCCTTGTCAGCTTTACAGCTTTAAAATGATGTACATCAGCGAGCAGCTCACTACTGTGCAATGCACAGCAAATCGAAAAAGTAGCAGGGGAGATTTTGAGTCCTGCAGTGTAAATAAATAACACAAGATAAACATTTCCTGCAATGGTTACAGGCAGCCCTAACAAAGAGGTTAAGAGTCGTTCATACCTCCAGCCATGGACACGGAAACCGGGGCACTGGTCTCCACAGCGCATACAGGGCTGCCCTTTGTCTGGATCCTCTTCCTCCAGCTGAAAACATAACACACAACTCACTTCAGTTCACTTCACTACCCATCGAGTGGCATTCACGCCTTTTGGCACAAGACAGTAAGGCTAATGCACATAGCTGCAGTGACACATACACTATTTGACAGACATGGACAGAGACACATCATATTCAGCAGCGAGTCCTGAGTCCACTTAAGCAGAATACACTTAGAGCGAATCCATTCAGCGTTAAAGTATCTGAGGTGGACTATGAGCTGTCTGTAGATCCCCATGGATTAATAATGACGCATAGAGACATTTATGGATATACTACATTATGTCAAAATCCCAGCAGTATTGTTTAAGGATGTTTTCCGTATTTGTTTATAAGAGCTTGTGAGTGAAGTTACACCACTGAGCTTGGTTTAATACACCTCTGAGATTTGTCATCAAATATATTTTCAAACCTTTTCCATTATTCAATTCTTTAAAACTAAATTAACTTTTCCTGGAAACTTGTCACATTGTGTACAGTTTTCCAATCAACATAACTGGGACTAAATGTTGGTTGAATTTAGCGATGAAAACTGCTGGGAAAAAAACTCTGATTTGAACTTGTATTACGAGTCCTCAAATGTACATTCAGAATTGACTGATAGTTTGAGTGCAATTTATTATTTGGCTTTTGGAGAGATGGGATATAAAGAGTTTGTGTGGGGAGGGGGGAGTAATATTCCGAAAAAGCATTTGCCAAAAGTGCTGAGCAGTGCATCTGACTTAGTCAACAGTAACTGCACAGCTTAGCACAAAACCAACTACCTCAAATCTCACCTCCAATTCTGCTCCTGCAGCCTATTGTGCATGAGTGTATGTGTGTGCATGTGTGTGTGTGTGTGTACAGGCCACTTTTAGAGATGAGAGGAAGGAAGCAGACACAGGATGAGAGCTGCACCCTTTCCCTCTCCATGTAGTCACTCTGTCTCTCTTTTCTGTAAAGCCTTACTGTGTCTGTGCCTCTCATATGTTTTGTGTGAAGACCTCGCTGTTGAAAAGTACAAACTAATCATGCTTATGGCGCAATCTCGGTTTATTTCCTCTCTAATAGCACTTAGTGATGCTACATTTTTCACAGTACTTCGAAGAGAAGATACAAAGGGAAGACATCTGCTCCGTCTGCCTCTGGGAAAACCTGTTAATTTACTTACACTTCTACTTAAGCACAACAAATCCACATGCGCATGTGCAGAGATGCAGATTTTAACGAGCAAAGCAATAAACTGCAGATATGTGATATGGCGAGGTACCTGTGCATACCTGCTCAGCCATGTGTTGAGCATTCATTTATTTTGCAAACACACACATGCACATTTTTAGGACAGTGACTCTAACCACCAAACAGCTACAAGTCACGTCAATCCTGTTTTCCTATGAGGAGGCTGTTTAAAGCACTGTAACTGATTACCTCCATTAAGTTGCTGAGTTTGTTTTGCTTATCTCTGTGATATCTGTGGGTTGTAACGGTAGGTGCATGTTGCGTTTTGCTAATGGTTTAAGAAACCGCAGCTGCTTTCCTCGTCTACATCTGAACAGATTATTTTTAATTAGGATTGATTCTGTTGAAGTAGTTTTTAATGGTTTCAGGGTGGAGATGTACTCTAACAAACATATCATATTTCATAGGAACATGAACAAGTTAGTCAAGAATATTCACACATGACAGCAAATGATAATTTACGTGCCTATTTTAAATGCCTCACAGCCTGACTTGAAAGACAACACACAGGCTTGCATTGGGATCTAATCTGCACCATGGTGTTTTATTAATACCCTCTTTGATTCAGGTTGTTAACAGTGTCAGGTATGAAAGGTGAAGAGATCGGTTAAATGGAGCGTACAGGTGACTTCTGGGTGACTGGATCTTTCAGTTGTTATTTCTTTTTGAGGGAGTTTCTGAGCTGTCCCACTGACATAGGACATCTGAGAGGCCCACTAGAAAATGTATTTAAAACTGGTCTAACGCCTGCCTCCAAAACATTGAATTCATTTACCTTACACAGAATGAAAGTGAACAGCTTCAGGACAGACCCACTGATGGAAACTGTAGCCGTGTTGAGATGGTAACACTACAGGATACAACTGGGTGTTACTGACTTTCCATTCATAGAGTAAAAATGAAATGACATTTAATATGCTCATTCTTCCTTTGTCTTTTTTTTTTTTTTTTTTTACACACAATCATTGACCTGTATGCATAAACATTTATTTTTTTCTATGGTGAAGCTCCCCTTTATAGCACCAAGTTCAATACCAGTTCAAATTCTGCCTGTGTTTAAAGGTTCACATTGAATATTTAGTAACATATAGTGTTGAAAACTCCACTAACACACATCTTCCACTAAGGGAGCTACACAAATTTACTGATTGTTCCCTGTTAGAGCCAGTGTTTGTTTTATCTGTTCTGAGCTTTGTACTTAAGGAGATAATAACTCTTGTCCACAGTCAGAAACAATAGGTGATAGAAAGGTACTATAACATTGGATGCCATCTTCTATAAAATTAAAAAAAGAAGAGGAGGGGATTTGTTCTGAGATAATGAAAACACAGCAGCACATCATAGTGGATTCTGTTTTTCTATAGATATTAACACCTCATTCTGAGTAAACAAACACAATAATTCTTCAATTTGTGTGATTAGACATGAATGAAAGCAAAATTCGGAACATTGTATTTGATTTCTGTACCTCAGTACAACTAATTTCCCCTAAATCTTACATTCTAGGACTGAATGGTCTAGCCCTGGTCTGTCTGACCTTGTGCAGTCATACATCTCATGCTGCACCCTTGATTATTTGACCAGCAGCTCTTGGCTGATCTAAGAACTTGACTGCAAATCTCACTGAACTATCATTGACTATCTCATTATCTCCACACAGACTATCACACCTTGGTTAAATGTGTTTTTAGATGTCTAACTTAAGTCTAATTTCAGTTAAAGTCTTCATTTTTTCTGTTTTTCTAAATGTTATTTTATCCAAATGGTGTTTTAAAGTGCTATATCTCACAATACAAAGGCAAATCAGACAAGAGAGTATCACAAACACCAGGGAACACAACTTCAAGAGATATTTTTGACCAAACATGCTGACTATAAACTCCGCATCATGGGGAGAAGAAAAGGCTCTAAAGTTGTCTTTCTACTTAATGTCTAGTCAGAATATTTGCACAAAGCACTCAATCACACAAGACATAGCAAATAAAGTTCACTACATCCAGGCCCTTTGCATTCTTTATCAGTATGTGAGTATGGAAAGAAAATGTTGCCCACCCCCGTGCTACTTATAGTAAATAAACTTGCCTCATCTTCATTAATACTTTAGAAAATAAATGGTTTTCTTTAATAGATACTTTAGTGATGGGATCAGCTTCATCTTGAACACATTTAAGAACAGAGAACATGTAAAAAAGTGGTACAGAGGACATTAAACTAAGCTCAGCATGTATACATACTTTCAAAAAAGTTTAAAGTTGTTGATACAAACTGTGGCCTTCACATCTGTGTTTTTACGATGCTCCATTAACCTCAGCAAGACCACTGACAAGCACACAATAAACCAGAGGGAAAGGACAAATATCTTCAAGACGATGCTTACTCAAAAAGATGTGGTAATTAAGCCTGGTTCCAGTCATGACGTAATAAATAATGAAGGCTTAGGGATCCTGAGAAAAGCCTTGTATTTACTTGAAACAGTCAGTCTCATGGCAAATAATAACTATGCTCACGGATTATCACAACCTATTAACAACTTTCAGGTTCAACAACGTTAAAGTCCATCCAAATATGTTAGCTTTACTACTTAAAACAGACTTGATGAGGGCCTTTTTTAATTACAAAGATGAATAAAAACCTGTTAGTGTAGTTCTAATTAACACAACATAAATTCAACTTGATTATGAGCTGGAAAATACATAAACTGAGAGGGCTGTAATCAACATCCTTAACCCTATACAAAATGAATTTTAGTGTAGCAGCCTTTCATTTACATGTGCGTACCTGTGTGTTTCCTTCCAGCTTTATAGAAACACAGCGTATCTGTGAGGTTTGTCAGGTGAGCCTATTGTTGCTCTGAGTGAAGGATGTGATGGGAGTGGTGGCAGGAAGTTTCTTCTAAACTAAGTGTGGGTAAAGTAAATAACCCACTCAAGCTCCCTTCAGCTCACATGCTCATGCTTTGACCGGCGTCAGACTTTTCATATCAGCTCTTTTGTTTTCACTAAGTGGGTTTAATCGCATAGCGCTGCCTTAGTTTGCTTGAAGTCTCTGCTGCTACCAAGTAACCGTGTAACCAGGTAATGGACAAACTGAAAGTCTTCCAGCTTTGTTATCTCATGCAGCAGGCAAGTGCAAAGGCACAGCCAGGTATCACTTACACTAATATGAGTGAACAGGTAATTAATACCTGAATGGTGTCATGAGGACCACACTAAGTGCCAGTTGAACAGTACTCCTCAGGCAGAAGAAAAGCCCTTCATGCAGTATTGAAGGTCTAAAGATCACTTAAAGCAGTTAAACCTCACATGTGTAAATGACAAAAATACAAACCACACTGTCACGTTCATGTAGAATTATCTACTCTCCACAATCTCATGGTGTTGAAAGGGTTAAACATTAACAGGAGAGGTCAGGGGTGAGGAGCTTTGCTGCCTTGGCATGCAGAGTATACACACCTCTCCACAATGGACAAGATCAAACAGACAGCCTGCTTAGAGTCGGCTTTACACCCCGTCTGTAGTGCAGCTCTGATATAGTTTATGCATCACTGCACCCTGCTACCGAGGTCTACTCAGACAACAATATTTAACAACTAGAGGTAAAATATTCAACAAAGCATTATTTAAAGGGATTTACTGTATTTCTACCAAAAAAATCTAACTTAATATTCACACTGTCATAACTGAATCACATCACACCACATTAAACTTTATCAACAGTTCCTGATTAACAAAATAAACCAAGTTAAGACGGTTGCATTAACAGAACATATAGTTTTCTTCTGCTAATACTGACAAAGTTGGCTTGCTCACTCAGCCTGTCTCTAATATCAATTTTATCTCTATTGGTCTGAGCGTACATTTACTGTCACTTATAAATCATCGGGTGAAAAATGAATTTCTCCAGCAATTTAACTATCATATGATGGATATCTAAATTTCAAAGAGATAATAGTTGTCAAACCTCAGGTATTGTTCATAACAGGTCGTATAACAGGCAGAGACCTGGGTATGAGCGGAGTTCTTTAAGGAAACAATTACTGGCTATTGAATTACATATTTAAGGTTTAATTGTGAAAGCAATATTCAGCTCAATTATGCTTAAAGCTTGGTTTCATTATTATAAAACTATTGTATTCCCATTGTTCAGCTGAAAATGTATGAATCAGCTGCTACTATGAAAATATGTGTCACCATTAGCTTGTGGCAAAATAAGTATTATAGGATTAATTGGAAATGTAATGTAAGTAAAAAACAAAATACTTTTTTTTTTTACTTGCATATCTATTATTATAGATAGAATTATGATAATAATACTAATAATGACCCAACATTTACCAGGGGGCATTTAATGCAACTCTAGAGATAATGCAAGATACAATTTTCACACTATTATGATAAATTAGGCAATGTTTAGAAATCATAATACAACTGATATTTCATCTGATGGGTAATATTACATAATGAGACAAATATCAAACTGTTAAAATACGGTGGCAGTGGCTATACTGATATACAAGTATACATGCACTTGCCTCGTAATATGACTCTAAAGTCTTGTTGCTAATGTGAGGGAGTGTTGTATCAAATATTAATGAGTGCAGTTATTGTATGTGTTAGGCCCTAACTGCTGCCTTCAATGTGTAATTAATGTTAAAGCACTCACAGAATGTATAGTCTGTTGTTTGTTCTGTTTTGCTTTTGTTTAGTACTGTTCTGTTTTTCTATGGTGCTAGCTGCGAGTGATAAACACCCATGCTTACTTCAGATTTCTTTAAGGACAACCATTCAGCAACTTGTATTATATTGAGAAAACTTCCATAAAAAGATCTTGATTAAAAAAAGCACTCACAGAGAATTTGTGCTAAACTGAATCTCCTTTTGGGATTCACACAAATTACACCAAGTTTAGAGAATTTACAGAAAAAAATGAAGCCAGACAAGACCAGTGCCCACCACTCAACATTGCACCAGAAAATCCTGAGTCCTGTTAAACTTTAGTGGGATTCACAGTCACTATCTGGATTTCCTCCAAATGTGCTGCACAGCCAGATGTTTCATATAAACATCTGTTAGTCTGGACAGAAAACAAACTTCATTTAGTCAGTAAGTCTACCATATAAGTCCAATTTTACAACTGAAGGATGTTTAGGCAGAACAACTGTTATGAAAAAAGTGAATAACACTCTTCAGGTTACAGCTGCCACATCCCAACCTGCTCAGGTAAAACTGTATGACGTCGTCTGCCCCCTCCTGACTCACCTGGGGCGCCCAAATGACTTCAGGAACAAAGAATGTAGACTTTTTTCTTACAGTGTATAATATAGTAACATTACAGGGTTATTTAAGTGTAACACAAGAGTGAAGTTTCTTGTCTTCTTGTCAAATAAAACAACTGACTACTTGAATAGACAGGTAAATGTAGGACAAAGTTCCGCTGGGGATGTTTTCTGTTGGACATGAACCGTCCGCAACTTGAAGTACACTACAGCAGAGGAGGCAAATTATTCAGAATAACCTGAAAACTGGTTTAGTGTTCAAGTATTACAGTCGGAAACGGCCAAAGGCATTTACACAGTGAAAGTCACTAAAAATTCATGTAAAAGACACACTTACGGAGCGGTTAGACCTTCTCTTTTTAGACCCGCGCAGGAACATGGTGTCGTTTTGATGTTAAAAAAAAAGTAAAAGATAAAACAAAAAGCGAAAAACTCGGAAGTCTGTGTATTTAAAGTCACACACAGTATGTATTAAACTACATGATGGTCCCCTCAGACTGTCCCGGACTCGTTTCGTCCTGGCTAACTTCTTTGGCTAATGTGAAGACAAGCTTGCATAACTAAATACATGACTTCTGGTGAGGTTTTTCAAAGTTCAATAAGCAGAATTGTATGTAGTTGACATTTCGTGTTTATCGTGTTTATTTCAACTTAATAAATATCACATTAAGAAATAAAGTCACAGTAATAATACAATAAAGCAAATATTTAACATATAACTCTTCTATTATATAGTCGGAAGTAACACTAATAATACACCAGCTTTTATTGTGAAGGTATTTCCGGTTAGCTCTCGTCCTGTCATTACCTGGATGACTTTGCAGACCTCCAACTTTACCTCTGTTGTATAAACCTGTACATGGAAACAGTCGACTGTCTCAAAGTTTGTCCTAAACTTCACCTAGGCTACTAGGAAATCGATGCACTACACGTACGAAACACTGCTTCCTCTCTCAGGTGTTTAATCCCTCCTGTATTTCTTTGATCAGCACTATTTTCAGTGCTTATTATCTATCCATATCTAAATCTGCTTCAAAATGTTACATCGGAAAACCTTCACAACATGGGGAGGAGTGGGAATATGTAGTTTTAACGTCTGGATACGCACAAGATTTTGGTTTGCAGGAAAATAATCTTTGCCGTAAAAGCTGCGAGCGTTCCGGGAATTAATTTGATACACATTCAATTTGACCCCAAACAAAGGATTATCATTCCACTGTGGGTCTTTCAAATAACATGGGTAATGAAATGATCACAAATGAAAGGGTGCAGCACTTAAAATAAATAAATAAATAAAGGATTTTCAAAAATGCAATGTAATCTCCCAATGAAGAGAGATGCTGCATAAGTGCAAAACAACATTTTCAGATGAGATTTGGGATCCTCTGCATGATTCATCAGGTCATGCGCAAATCTGCCGGTGAAGACTGTGTAAAAAAAAAAAAAAAAAAAAATCTTCATAATATCCCTGTAACTTGACACCTATAACATCCTTTATCTAGACTGGTTAATCCATTTCAAGTAACGTAATGCCTAAAAGTCAACACTGTAGATCAGCAGCAGTTTGCTTCCATCTAGTGGCAGTCTGACAGAAAACATTAATACATCAACTTGACTGAGGCACACAGTTTGAAGCAATCAAATGGAGTTCTTGTTGAAATAAACATTAACATGATGCAGTATGATTAGTGAACAAAAACACATTTCCTGTGAAGTAACAATGGCTTTTATTTCCAAAAGCAACATGACCTTGAATGCTGAAATTAGAAACTGCAGACTTTTGTAAAGCATGTTAGAAAATAAGGCAATATTTCATTTGGACAACATGACACCAAAGGGATTGGATAACAATTACTTTAAAGTTGTGGTATTCATTTTCTAAAACTCCAACCATGTCACTGTTGTTTAAATCATTTTTTCCTTCATATTCCACATCAAAAGCTTTTACATGAGAATATGGACAGTATTACTGTGATGTACAAAAAAATGTGTTAAAAATATAAGACCTGAGCAAAAACCAGAATAAATCCAAAACAAAATACAGAAAGATGACCATGTGGTTGAAATTCATAACCATATTGACAAAGAGACAGATTTTAAATGGATGGCTAAGGCTCAAAATGAAGAAAAACTTGTGACTAGACTCAGATTAACTGCAAGGACACATGTTATCGACTGGTGGTTTATATGGATGAGACCTCACAGCGCTGTTTATGAATACAAGAGAAATAATTGTTTGGCTAGCTAAAAAAGCTAAAAGAGAAGCCACTGAAGAGAAAGTAACCTCAATAACAGTGTAATTATAATGTTAAAAAGCACCCATTCAAGTCCAAATAACAGTTACTACAACAGTCCACTTATTGCAAAACTGCAAACTGCACGATGGCACTAATAAACTTGCCTGTTATTTACATCTTCCCTTTTTAATTAGACTAAACGTTGAAAATCAGTGGTACATGGAAGTTTAATAAGGTTAGGGTAACAAAGCTTTTTGAGGGGATTTCCTCATGTGGTTGACACAGTTTGGTCTGATATACAGACACAGATGTACAGCACCACTCGCTTTATCATTCATGCCTCAATGCGTCGTTAGATATTTCATCTTCCTCTCAGGCAATGCCTTAAAAATCATCTCTTGTCAGCTGGCAGTGGCTTCGATTAAACTGTGACATGTTCATATACTATCCTTCGTCCCGTCTGGTCCATCTTCTGGTGACTCCTGCAAAAATCTTCCCTTTTTTGTTCTTCTGCTGCATACACGACAGAGGCACAAGTATCCTGGAGTGTTTAGACTCTGTCATCTGTACAGAAAAAATAAACAGTAGAGTGAGGAACTTTTGTGGATTAAATAATAACCCAGGATATTTTCATATAAACCACACTTTGTGATGATTGTGATGTAAATAAACAGCTAATGCTCTCACCAGTGGAAGCTGGTTGGTGCTGCCTGGAGCTCTTGAGCTGCAGATAAACAGTGTAGGCATCATAGGCAAACAGGATACCGGCAATCAAACCAAATACCTAAGAAACGACAGGATCAAAAACACATCAGCCACAACACTCGGTGGTCAGGTAAAACACTAGATTATTGGTTAATGCACACAATAAAGTGGACATGAAATGCTGTATTGATATTCCTGTTTACAGGAATAAGTAATGAGGGTAACTTTAATTATGTTTGAGATAATTAACTTTGCAACTATTTAAACTGCCCCTTTTACACAGTCTCCATGAACTATGCATCAGGAAATTACATAATCTCCTACAACAAAACAGCAGAAATAAACTGAAGAACAAAACAAAAAAAAGAGATTCCCAAAACATAAAAGCAGACCTAAATGAATCTGAAAACCAGTTAAGTTCAGCTGAGGTTGAAATGGAACACAAAGAAAATCTGTGTTCACATTTGAAGGAACTGAAAACCATTTTAACAGTATGACTTTTTAATGTATGGCATTTGGAACATTAACCTGATAAAACGTCATACTTTGGTTAAGTATTACAATGTATAAAGCTAATAACATCCTACTACGAGGCAAAAACTATTGAGTCAGAGGGAGAGAAGTTATAATCTGAGGGGAAATGGGGATTTTAGACTGAACACAGTGAGAACCACAAGGAGAGGTTTTTGCATTTTTATTTATCTATACAATTGCGGAAAAAAATATTAGGCCATCAAAAGTCATCAAAAACTGTGGTTATGCAATCAAGTACTAACTCCTTTGTGTATCATGTGACAAAAACGACAGAAAAGAAAACATGGAATCCCTAAAAGCACTGTTTTTGTCAGTACAATGACATAGCTATTGATGTAAGAACTGAAGTGATTTTGGTTATTATCAAGAAAACCATGGAAAATGGATAGATATCAACTCTGAAATTAAACTCTAATGAGCTATTCTTGTTATCATTATATTTGTCCAAACAAATGTACCTTTAATGGTACTGGGCATTAAAATGAACAAGAAATTGAAGAAAACAAGGGTGGTCTAATATTTTTTTCCTGTACATGTACTATATATGTATATCTCCTTCCACTTGTAAAAGTTGTACATTCATTATGTTCTTTTTGTGTTTTTTGTGTATTTTTAGGCAATCAATGTATCTGAGGTCAGGGCTATTGACTTTGCTGATGCTGTTTATCTCAGGTTTTGCTCACTAGTTTTGCTTGTTATATTTTTTAGTGAGTAAGGTAACTAAACTCTGCCCTTTACTCAAGGAAAGTTTGTACAAAAATGTGTGTGGATACATGTATTTTTACTCTTCTTGAGTAAAACAGAGCAGTAGTTTTTGCACCTGTGACTTTATAGGAAAGAAGGAAGGAAACATAAAACATGGTTTTAAAACGGCTGATGATATTACTCAATGATTGTTTCTCTCAGGGTTTCCAAGAATCTGGTGGAGGCCTCACTGAACTCCACCACTCCGGAACCTGCCCCACTTTCCACATCTCTATCAGTTCCCACATTGACAGTACAACTCATTGATAGAGCTTAACTGATTGTAAAAACAGTCTATAAATTGTGGATGAGTCACTGTGACCAAACTGACCCCGCCTGCAATACGAGCGCCATCTCCAGATCCTCCAATCACACAGATCAGAGACGTGATGATGTAGACCAAAGCACCAATACATGTACGGATAAGGTCCTACAAAAAAAAAAAAAAAAAACAGAAGCAGAAGATAAAGCCTTGTGCAACATGAGCATGTGAGTGTGACTGCAACAAGTATGTGGTTAAAAACATGTCAAGGACTTACACTCCAGATCCAGCTGACCATTGTGAACTGCTTGTCCAGCTCCATCATGAAGACAACAAAGAAGATAATTGCAAAGACCATCTCACAGATAGCGACGGCGGTGTAGCCACCGTACACGGACGCAGCATAGCAGATTAGGATAATCAAACTGAGGATCTGAAAATGATAAGAAGGGAAGGAGGGGTGGGGAAAAGATATGCACAGAGTAATGATTACCAAAAATGAATAATGATTCAGATATCAAGATGTTTGGAACAGTGTTTTTTTTTTTTTACCTCCACCTACACAATCATATGGTGAACCTATAATCCTGCAGGATTACATAAGAAAACTAACAGATACCTCCTAAATTCCTCCCTTCAGTTACACTTTGCACTTTGAATGACTTGATAAAAGTGTTTATGGATCACACTCCATTCGCCTCTGAAAAGACAGCACAATGATCAGTGTCCTCTCATACTACACTACACTACATCACTGCAACAAAAGCAGCATTGTTTTACCACTTCACAATTCCAAATCTAAACCACAACCACATTCACAGGAGAAGTCCACAAAAAACAAAACCCATCTCTATCAAATGAAGCAGTCAGTCTGTCACACAATGTTTTCGTCTTTATTTACAGTCAGTGTTTGCTTCACCAAGATCATATTTTTCCATATGAGGGAAAAAAAAGCATCTGCGCATTCTCTTCAGTCCATTCCACTGAAACGTTGCCAGTGTGGAGATCTTAAACTTGGGCAGCCTACTGCTCAGAAACACTACCAGCCATTTTTTCAATAACACTATTGTTACTGTTGTCAAACAGTGTAGGAAGTTGCATTCATTCAACACAGACATATGACAGCTATGAGGGAGTGGAAACTTCAAATAGTAACAAGTTTGACAGTCATTTTAAACCACAAAATTTAACTGCACTGATCACTGTATTTATTACAATTCATACAACATATCGTATTTTTACCCCCCACACACTTGTTTTCAAGATGCAACTGAAACAGCTGATAGTTATACATTCTGAAAATGCATGTGACATCTCTGTTGACTTTTCAACTCATATTTGACATTTAAACTCAAAGAGCTAATGTTTATGCTGTAAACATGGTTTTAAAATGCTGTTAATTCATATATGCAATTCTGATTACTGTGTGTATGGTATATGTTGCAAAATAACTGTCAGAAGGACTTGTTTATGGCTTATAGTCACCACCTCCCCCATATATATTTAGGTTTGTTAAGACTGAGTCCACTATCATATGCAGAAACTTGGATGATGTTCCAGGTGTAGAGGCAGTTGTGTGGGAGCGTGTGTTCAGTCACACAACATGTTCCTTGACTTGTTTTCAGCAACATCAAGCTCACTCTGTCCAGCTCTCTCACACTGGTAAATATTTGGCTGCCTGCTCCAAACACCATGCAAAAAAAACAAACTGCTTGAATCATCATTTTATTTTTAGAAATTCTGATATGAAAATATGTATGAGAGTCAAAGAACAAGGCCAATAGTCTGGAAATATAATTTTTGTCTCACTTTTCTTCGTACTCCAAACATTGAAATGACTAACATCAGATTCTTTTCCATATTGTGTAGGAAACTTTTTAAGTGTGTCACTGACTGACATATAGCCAGTGCTGGAAATAAAACATTTTATTTTAGAATGTACGGTGTAAAGCTGTGTGAAAATACAACATACATCATGTGACTATTAAAAAATGTATTATATTTCATATTATGGTCTGACACTTATTCTGTGTCACTAGTCACACTCTTTACAGAAAACTGTCATTCCAGGGCTTTACATTCTTCTACATGCCATGGTTGAAATCTACATGAAAGCTGTACAAACAAACAAGGGCAGCAAGTGAACGTGACACAGATCGGAGTAATTCTGCACAGGAGGACGATGAAACAAGGAGCTTGTATTTAATACTGTCTGATGGTAGGATGGATGGATGATAAAACAAAAATAGCTCTTGCAATATAGGATTATATAATTATTGTATTATATAGTACAATTTAATTGAATCTTTTAGGATTATCTTGTTTACACTATGAAAAATGTTTCAGTGTTTTATCTTTACACAGTAATTTATAATATTTTATCCTTATGATTGTAGATGTCTGACTTTTTCATTGGTAAGTATTTGTCACGTTCTAACCATGATTTAACTAAACAACAAATAAAACAACAAATGACTGGTTTCTTCAATTTTCACTCACTTAAAATAAATAATGATTTGACATTCATAGTGACAATAACTGATATTGACAGATGTGAAGAGTTTTTGTCATATTCCCCAGTTGTTTCCATCATAGAAGTTATCCCTACTTCTGGTCATTTTTAACTCAAGTGCTCCTTCTTGTAAGGCAGTTGTTTTTGTTTGTATGGAAGTTCCAGATAAAACAAGAAGTACAGTATGCTTAGTATTAGAGGTCTGTAAAACCGCCAAAATCTTCTGTCATTGAGACTTCCCACTTTGCAACTTGATATAGTGGTAAAGGTATTTTATTATTCTCTATTAAACTATAACATAGTTTACAATTTCCAGATATTTTATTGCATTTGATAATTTTCTTCTTTTATGTGGAGGTTTAATATATATATATTGTTCAAAATAATCTATTTTCTGTTACATTCCTCTGTTTCCTACCTACATCAGAAGAATCCATAAGCATAGATGTGATATAAATGATAAAGCGCAATATGAATGATACACGTTTTTGTATCATCATAATACATACATGGCAAACCTCAATAACACATGTGAGGCAATTTAACAGTAAGAGGATTTATTTTGGCAAAACAAACATATAAAGGTACAAAAAACATAATATTCCTCAAATGGACACCTTTGGCAACAACAATATACAGGTTTCAGATGTTTCTGTTTACAACAGGTTTGAAGAACATGCTAACCCATTATCTACCGTGAGTTAATACCCTATAGACCATGATTGAATGCACTGATGCATGAAGAGCAATGTGTAGCTTATGTTTCCACACTGATACAAGTCACTTGAACATTTTGTGTAGTGTTTGTTGTTTCCAATATGGAAAGAAAGAATCTGTACTGAAAAATTCTTTTCTTGATTTATAGCCTTCAGGAAAGGCTCTTTGCAAGAAATTCTCCACATCTGCCCTGTATGTCTGAGCCTCCTGGACACAGTGCATGTTAACCCTGGTACATCACATGTGTCATTGAGGTTTGTGTGTCTGTTGTGACGGCTGAACACCCTGAGGTATTTGTCCTCTCTTAGACTGGTACATTTTGGCCTCCCACTCCTTTTCCTGGCCTTGTTACACCCAGTACTGCATTTCTCTGCAGACTGTAGTAATCTCCTTTTAGTGAATTCTTCATTTTCTTTGCTGTAACTCACAAGAGTAGCCTTATATATGCATCAGTGCTCCCCACTGTGATCTATAGTTTATTTAACCCTCATGTAAATAATCACTTATCCTGTTCTCCAAATCTGTGGTAAACCGAAACTTGTGAAGTGGAACGTGACATTATTACATGTATCGACTGTTATTGCCAAAGGTGTTTTTGTACCAATATCTGTAAATTGCTATATCTGTGTGGTCAAAATAAATGGCCACAGTGCTAAATTACCTAGTTTGTTGCATTTAAATAGTAATTTATTAGCATGCAAGTGTGTCTCCAAAACAATAGATTCCAAATTTTCTTTTACAGACTTTGTATGATCATAACATAAAGACATAATTATTATTAACCAGCTATTAATTTAATTTACAGAACAACTACTGTGGGCTATAAGAAACATTTTCACTGTCAAACATATCAGAAAATGCATATTTCTAACCTTTTTATAAGGTGAAGGCAAATAAATGAAACAATAAAATAGTGACAACTAAGAAAATGCTGATCCTGCAGACAAGAAAATCTAGCAAATGTAATGAGAGGTTTTTAAATTCCTCACATGGTTGATCAGTGGTGATAAAAACATTATAAAGATTCAATAAAATAGAACCAGTGAAAAAATAAACCATTTAAATAGGCTAAAACAAGAACAATTATTAGTAATACATGGTGAAATTAAAATATGTTATTGCCCTAGAGGTACAAATCATGCAAACTTTTTCTGTTCCTGTTATATCTTGCATCTCCACGAAGAATAAAATTGGATTTTCTGAGCTTAGTAAAAACCAGTTCTACTTGAAAAGAAATAATTTGAGCAGTGAATGGTGAAGATGATGTCATAAAATGTCCTCTGTAGTTCACAACCTTGGAAATATTCAGTTTTCTGTCACAGAGAGGTAAAGAAACCGGAAAATATTTTTTAAAAATACTGAAACCCATAATAACTTGTCAAACTAGTTGTTGATTAACATAATAGTCAACAGTGTTATGTTCTGTCATATATTTTTCCCTCATACATGACAGTAGGTTTAGGACATATTAATGCTTCCTAGATAAACTGAAATCTAATATCCATGTCTTGAGTATTGTGGCTGTGTTTTATTCTCAGACACAGACCACTTACCAGCAAGTGTCAAATCACTACAGTCTATATGATACGCACATGATGTAACTGACTCGACGCCAGCCCTACATCTGTCACTTCTGCCTCCCCTTCCCTCCCCTCATCCACAACTGTTACACAAACGCGCAGCCAGACGCATCAGTAGTTCATGTGTTCTCGAGACTGGCACAGGCTGCCTCTGTGGAGTAACGGGGTGGCCGAGGCACAAAAGAGGCTCTATTCAGGCTGATCTGAGGGCAGCGGCTGCCTGAGAGGCCGTCTCACACACACACACACACACACAGAGAGAGAGAGAAACACCCACTGCACAAGAACAAGAACGGCTCTGCAATGTTGACACCTTTATGTTTCTGACACAGCGATGGATCTGTTTGCATGGGACCTCTTTAAAGAACCAGCTAGGATCTATTCACCTCCAGATATAATGACCTCCTCTTTTAAACTGACTGGAGGGAAATTGTTGTGAACTGTTGGCTAATTATAGTCAGCAACATGAGAGCCAAGAGCTAGTCCGTGGTACAGAGACACGCCAAACAGCAACAGTTGCTAAGGAAGTCACTTGCATTTTGGGGCAGTTTGTAGTACTTGCTGTGGCTCACTAAAGTGTATACCATGTGTGTTCAGAGCAAAATGGAAACTTTTGTTTCATTACTGCTCTTGCTCATCATCCACAGACTTTTGCTTCCATCTCAACTCTCAGTCTCCACCCTACCTAACATCATCCTTTCCTCCTTATAAAAAAGGGGGGACAAAAAAGAAATAAATACAGGAGAAAATGCAGCCACTACTACTAACAGTGAGGTAAAAGATCTGCTAAGTGCATGACTCACCCGGACTTATCACTGCTGACTTAACTGAGCCACAAGACAAACACAAATTTGCACTACATGGGTGTGTGACCTGACAACTGGATGTTGTTCAAACATGTTAAAGGGCACTCATGCTTCTGTTAGACAATATAAAAGAAAAACCTATGTCAAGGCATGGAAACATGGCTGCTGAAATTTGCTGACACTGCAGCATAATTCAGTTTAAACAGAGCACTGACTGACTGCTATGATTTCCAGTTTACCAGTGGATAAATGAGCCTGTTCATTTTCCCTTTTAAGGTGCTCAGGGTTACTGGGTGCTATGGCTGAAAAATTCTCCATTAGATTACCCACAACATGCAGTAATGAATTCATCTTCCTGTTTCCTCCCTCCTTACTAAGTGAATTATTTCAGACATCCAACATCACAGACAACTTCTGAAGACTTCAGCAGTTTGCAGGGTAAAGGAACAACAAATTAGCGAGTGAATCCAGTCAAGTGTGAAACAACTGCTGAGCAGCACACCAAAGATGTGTGCTGAGCAATTCACACGCCCTTTGTTTCAGGGACTAAACTTCACATACAGCCTGGAATTTCCATTACCTCTCTCTAAAAAAAAACCCTTTACTGTGGGTGGACCACTGACCACCAACATCTGACAAGCTGCTATATAATAAGCCAGTAGAGCTATGGAAGAGGAGACTCTAAAAACCTAAAGAGGAATTATCATTTTCTGAGCTGTGGGTTTTCAGACAATAAGCCAGACTATTTTCATAGCTATCCAAGCATGACATGATGATGATAAAACACTCTTAAAATACAGAAGTTAACAGTAAAGACCCCCACTGTGAATGCAAACAAGGGCATTCATCTAAAACTAGTGGTCAGGGACTGTTTACACAATAAAAAACAGACAGGAAGCAGCTATACCTCCCCAGGAAGTGGGACACTTTAATCACACTAGATTTGCTTACAACTGAATGAAGCTGTAGCTGTGATCCCTTCAGTGTATTTCCACTCCAGAACCCCAATTGTTGTTTTAAGGATAATCAGATGTGCATTAAGTAGGCAAAACCTACTTTATGAGCCTTTTTTTAATGAGTAGAAATACGATCCAGAATACACTGCATTTTCTCCTCTCCATATTTGGGCTACTATGTGTACAAATGGAATGCAGTCTGTCGTATTAACTAGAAAAGAAATGCAGTCATACGTCATAGTTAACCCGGATGACCTTTTCATGTGCCATTAACACTCAGCATTTGGCTATTTGGTGCCAAATGAGAAAACAGTGGAGCACACAAGTGACAGGTGGAAACCCTTAACCCCTAGTCTTGATCCCACAACCCCCAGACCACATGCCTTTCATTCCCGTTTCATTAGCCCATTTCATAGCTGCTTTCACCAAGGGAGACAAAACAAATGTACAAAGCAGAGATAACAACATTTGAGATCAAAACTTATAAAGGCTGGTATAAGTCTATGTAGCTTGTGTATCATATAAAAAAAAATCAATATGAAACACATTCATGCACTTTAATC
The DNA here is from genome assembly GCA_037367295.1 of Apogon hyalosoma. Lineage (NCBI taxonomy): Eukaryota > Metazoa > Chordata > Actinopteri > Kurtiformes > Apogonidae > Apogon > Apogon hyalosoma. Next base: position 10,926,169 of record JAPQRP010000028.1, read on the forward strand.
CGCATTAAATATTAATAATTAGCAGGGTACTTAGGCAGACTTTACGGTTTTATTGGCATCTTTAAAATCATAACAGATCTTCACAGTTTGAAACATGCTCAGGTCAGTGGACTCACGATTTCTCCTGCGAGGATAAAGCCCTTCTGGGTCTTCACATAACTTTTCATCCTCTCCAGGGCACTAGGGCCGGACGAAGTTGTATCAGCCATTCTGTAACAACTAAACTACACAACACCGACAGTATGTTGGAGTCTTATCGTCAAGTCCGGACAAAAAGCGTTTGAATAAACAAACTTGTCTCGTGCTCCTTCGGGCAGACCTGTCCCCTGGTTTGACTTCCCCCGCTCCGCCTGCGCTCGAACTTTTATTTTTTTATTTTTTTTCTTTCCTGTCGGATGAATCAACTTTCCCGATAGAAATCCTCTGTCTGAACTCAGCTACCGGCCGCAGCGGTTCGGTGGAAACCCAGCCTTCTCAGAAAGCAGGGGGAAGAGCCACAGAGCCGACAGTGGGGCGTTGGCTTTCACTTTTCTCAAGGGGAGCAGTTGGCACTTAGGCACCGCACAGGCGCGCGCGCTCATGCTGCCTTCAGGGGTCCTCGGAAACGCCACTGCTCATTAATTAAACCTGTTGCTCCTGACAGTGTATTCGGGCAAAAAAAAAAAAAAGCCGTTGCTGAAGTGTGGCTTTATCTTGTTGCGTCTATGTTCTCTTTTGTTGCTAACTGTTTAACAGCTAAAAGTGTCACCCCCCCTTATAGTTATCTAAAGTGACGTACGATACCCACATTGGAATTTTGGATTTTCTCATACACAGTAAAGTAGCCCATGTTGTTGGACGTTTTTTCGCGTTTGAGATTTACATGCAAGTGGTTGAGGTGCAGAAGGAGGCACAGATGTTTAGAATCAGTCTATCAACAGCATTACATTTACAACAGGCAGCAGTATATTACAGTTAAAGAAATGTCTTTAAGTTGTCATCTTCACTTCTGCAATTAATACACAATTTTTTTTTATGCAAATGTCCTTCAGTGAGGAAATCACATTAGGGGTATCAAGCACAAGGGGCGCCATGTAGCATTCAACCTTTAACATACCTTTAACCTACTCACTCCCATTTCTGCCTCATATACACGCTGCCTAGTCATAGACAAAACAGAAAACTAATTAATAAAAATTAAAAGGCTTTAACTAAGCAAACATTTAAAAGGCTTTCATTGTATGTGACTCAGCTGTAATAAGTTATTTAACCCCACGTGACAGAGTGAGTAGCTTCTCAATTCTTAACAACCAATAGCTTGTTTGGTGGTTATTTGTTAGTTTTTTATTTTGTAAGAAGACGGAAAATCAACCAAGACAGCATATAACAGAAGTATACAGCCACCCTGGACACTCTTCTCCCTTCTGCCATCAGGCTGGTGTGTTTCTGTTGTCTGTGGACAAAAACTGGAAAGTTGAAGAAGAATTTCTACCCCCAAAACATCCGACTGTTTAACTCTGAGTCTCAACAGGACTATTGAAGAAATTATCATTGTGCCATACAACTTATCCCTTTACCATGCACCTTACTGGCAAAGCTGCAGTAGTGCAAATTAACATATATACAAGAGCTACCTCTCTTAAGTTTGTTTTTTAAGTATACATTAAAATTTGTATTTTTATCTTGTGTGTGAGCTGCATGTACAAGAATACATTTCACTGCATTGTGTACTATGTATAGTTTTATCTAAAAGTAACTAATATAAGATGTCTACTGCCAAGTAACCACTTATTTAGTCTCAGCCTTTCTTCATAAGTTATCAAAATATGTAAGAAAGCACAAAGATCGGACAATGCAAGGATTCATTGGACTTATTGGGCATCTGAAGGAGTGGCTCAGGGAGCATGAGACATCATTTTCACACATGGATTAGACACCATAGATTCTAGACCTGAACCCCATTGAGAATGTATGGGGCGTGACAGAGAAGCGTTTGTACACAGGGTCTGACTCTCCCACCATCAATGCAAGATTTTGGGCTAAAATTAAATCTGCCCAGAAATAAATGTGACATTTATTGTGACGTTACATAAAACACTGGCTTAAATGATGCTACAGTAAGTCTCCTGTAATGAAAGCTAAAGGTCTAGAGAAATGTATGTGGGACTATTACTTCACTTTCATTGTACTGATATTGGTATCATTTCAGTGAATTCATGTCATTCACACGGACTCATAAAAAGACTGTTCTCCCCTCTGAACAAAAGTACACATTTTTACCTTCAACAGAATAATTTCAAGTTTATTTCATTTTGTTTCACATGGATTCCATATAATAAGAATACAGCAGAATTCTGGAGAGTCTTGGATATTTTTTCTCTGACTTATCATTATCATAAATACTAATATGAATACATCATACACAATAAACACAGCACTATCCAAAGGCGTAGAGAGTATCACAAGACATCATTCACCACTAACAACAGAGTATATTTCATTTGAGCATATTTATAAGAGCTACAGTGAAAGAGAGAGAAAACAGAGAGAAAAACAGGAGTAAAGGACTAGAGGAAGAGAGAAAGCCAGGTGCTTCTACACTGCCTGAATCAAAGAACCCTGATTTTTAAAAAAAATGAGTGAATCCAAGGCTGTGCAATGGACCGAGATACTGGAGATGGACGAAAATTCATTCTGATGAGGACTGTGAAGGAAAAACTACCAATCAAGACACATCTCTTACCATTTGGCAAAGGTATCAAAACAGAGGATTGGCAGTAGGACAGGTGTATTTATCTGGAAAGAAGTCATTATTGCAGCACTTACGTTGTGCTTTGTGTTAAGTATAGCAGAGCTGCTGTATGTGCTGTGCAGTAACCACTATGATGGATCAAACATACCACGGTTTTACTGTGTAGTCTAACACGTTCCTGCAGCTTTGAGCCTCAGCCTCTCAAATTTGTATAAGGATGCTTTAGGATATAAGGAGTAAAATGCATGCAGTAAATTCACTTGCCGTCAGAAAGAGAAGAGATTAAGGATTGAAGATGCAGGAGAAGTAAATATGGAGACATTTAATCAGACCGCCTCGGAATATTATGTGTTTACTATGGCATAAACAAGGTCTTTAAAGTAGCACAGCTGTGCTATGTAATATACTTTATTCTCATTTACCTACACTTCGTGTTAATGTGATATGTACCTCACTGATTACAGTGTGATAGAAACACCAGTTAAAAAACTATATGACTCTGTCTTACAACTTTCTGGACCACATAAAAGGCGATCAAAACAAGACAAGGTTCATCCACAAAATTGGTTTGATGCCAATACATAAATCCAAACAGAAAAAACAAACACACTGCTAAAACGGTTGTTCACTGCCCCGATTCACAAATTTCATACTGATAGCACACTATAGCAGTTTCCAAAAACAGCACAGTAAATATGAGATGCTACCATGCTCACTAATTTTTATAACCCTATGTATTTTTATTTAATAAGTCAGGATTTAAAATGTTCTGTGTATTGCAAGTTAATCCTTGCTTGACAGTGATTATTAATGGAAAAATATGTATAAAAGCAAAAATAAACTTAGGCTACCAACCTACTTTTCACCCACTATCAGTTTTTCACTCCTATTATTATAATATCTATATCTGTCTCTCTGTATATGTATGTGTGTGTGTGTGTGTGTGTGTGTGTGTGTGTGTGTATATATGACTCTGTCTCTAATCATTTATATATTGATAATTATTTTCTATTTTTCACATTTGCCATCACAGTTTGACTAACCTCATTATTTTCTTTCAATCCTGCCATTTATCAAATTAAAAATATTAAGGATCAAATAAAAAACAAACAAAAAAAGATGTCTGTAGATTCTGAGATGAAAAAATAAACATGTCAGTCTGTAATGAATAATTTATGGCAAGGGAATTGAAGGGCAAAGGCTAAACTATGTGAGCTCCTAAACAGAACCAAAGTAAATGCAATTGAATAACTCTGTGCTCAACATTTGTTGTATAACAACTAATATGGAGTGCACAATTATTCAACTGAGTACATATAATAATATATATCAGCATGTTGATATTTACACAGCACAGACAAATACATTCTCCCAAGTTAAATATTACTACAATTTTTTTTTTCATAAATGTAAGTCTTTTCCATTACAAGATTTCTCTTAAATGTTCCTCAACGAATGTTTTGGTATTGTATTCAAGTTTTTCTCGTATAACCAAACAGACAATCCTCTGTTGTCTTCTACAGTTAAATACATCACGAGAATAAACATCATGTTACAGCAAAGACCCATGTTCCCTTTTTCCCACATCCTGCTCCCCAGTGGTGTCCCCTCCCCAGGCCCCTCCAGTTTCTACCCCATATGCCTCCCTCCCTCCGCCTGTCAACTCACAGATACACAAACAGACAAACAGAGGAGTGTGGAAATGCAGGTGGTGGTCAAGAGTCACACTCCAAAATCAGAAGGTCACCCTGAAGAGAGGAAAAGGTAAAACAGAGAGAATGAGAGAAAAACATTAAACAGCAGAAGATCCCACATTCAGTGGCTCAAATGATCTGGAGCTGCCCAAACATTTCACACTGGTCAAAAATATTTGCCAGGGTTTTACAAAAATGACTTAACCCCAGTCCAGTTATAGGTTTATTTGGTGCAAAAGCTAAAGCAAAACCTGAATTATAACAAACATTACATTCAAATATATTTTGTGACCTTGTTAACATGAAGATCAATTTTGTCAAAATGGAAACGAAATACCCACCATCCCACTCAAATGTACAGAATGACATGATGACACATGTACAACAGTAAATTTAACTAAGTTCTCACTAAGAGAAAATAACCTTTTTTTTTTTTTTTACCTAACTCACAAATAGTATCTAGCTGATGACATCTTTTTTTCCCCATGTGTACATGTATGTATGCTTATGTACCAAAAAACCCCAAATGAAGAGAGTTCTAAAAGAGTGATATTACACAAATAATACAAGTTGCACAGATAAAGCTAAGATGGTATTAACATTAGGAGGTCTGAATGTCACTTGTGATGTTGGCTGTGGTGTCTACTTTGTGGTAACATTCAGTCACATGTAATTAAATAAATTCTGTCAAGCGCTGCATGTTGATAAAACAAGTACACAGTAATGTTTCTTATCCAGAACTCAAACTAAAAGCTATTCAGAACACAGAGAAGATTACACATAAAGGCCAAAACAGCTGCTTCTACAGTATCATGAGCTCACTGATGCTGAAGCCTTTGCGTTTACATTTCAGGTATTTGAAAACTGAGTGCAGTTTTTCCTTGTCAAAGTATTCAACATCCATGCACCACTACACCAAAAAGCTCTTTCAGCTCTTTCAGGTTTTGGGTCCAGAGGGGACTACAGCAGAGTGCATATGGCTGGATACGATAACAGAGGGAACAGGGAGCTGCTTTACACAACACTTTGCATGTTTTCATGTCATTTGTCATAATTTGCATTTCATAATTTCACCTTGGCTACTAAATGTAAACATACGCATTGAACCATATTACTTTAGTGACTCAAATTTAGAGATTTTATACTGTTTATCTCAATACATACTTTATAACATCAACAATCTATCTTGCTAAAATAAAGATGGTGTAATGTATGAAATGTGATAAATGTAAGGTAATTAAAACAATAACCAAACTAATACTTGGATGATGTGTTTTTACCACAAACAGCGAGATGAGGTAATCCATTAAAGGTCTATTCAGATATTTTTAGTGTTACATATTAATGCCACTGCATTAATTGCAATACCATTTTTATTATTATTTGTATTACATTACCTAATTTTAATATGAGACAATGTAAGGTTACAGGTGATATCTCCAACTGACAGTAAAATAAATGAAATGGATCATTACACACTAGAGTGAATAACATGATGGCTCTTAAGATTTTTGAAGACATTTGATATAAGTACACAAACTAACAAAATATATATCATAGTTGTTTTTTTTAGATCATTTAATGCAGAGCAACATTCACAGCAACACTTACAAACTGAAACTGTTGCAAAAGGTTGGTTGTCATAACAAATGTAAACATGATGCAAACTGTATCTGCAGTGTTTGCTATGACAGGTTTAGAGCAGATACACTGTCTGTTCATTTTACATTTAATTCTAATAAATATCCACTAGTAAAACCCCAGGGTCATGCTTATAGGTTATGTTTAAAATAATTTGATGCATTTCGTTGTGCTTTAGTCAGACTTGTGTCTTGTACTCACCATCCTGCAGCGGTGGTTTGACTGGATAGGCTCACATTTGATTGGAGTAGGAGGTGGGCTGCTGCTCATAGCCCTGGCTGTAGCCTCCATCCTCATTGTAGCCTCCCTGCTGGCCGTAGTCGGGCTGGTACCCTCCCTGGGAGCCGGCATAGGGGTCCTGCTGACCATAGCCGCCCTGGCCAAAGGAATCAGGGGCAGGCTGCTTCTCCTGCGATGGGACGTATGTTCCAGCAAAGGCAGCCATCCAGCCGGTCTCCTTGAATACGAACCAGAGGTTTCCTACCCACAGGATCAGGTTGATGAAGCCAAAAGCCTGTGGATCGGAACAGTGCATTTGAAAATGATTTCTTCTACTAGTCATGTCTTACCATTTCAGTTCTTAATACTGTGAAACAGCTGTCACATACCACAGAGGTGTTGAGGCCGGAGACCTTGGGGTCGTACACCTCACGGCAGCGAGCCCTCTGATCCTCACAGGCCGAGATGAGGGTGAGGACCCCCTCTGGATCAGTGGCTGTTTTCACATCTGACAGGCCTTTAGCCCAAGCACACGAGGACACGAGCCACATGAAGGAAAATACCGCCGTCACAACAAAGTCCTGAGGAATGGCAGGAACAGACAGGAGGGCTTTTTTTTTTTAAACAACTATTGCATTTAGTTACACAAGGCATAAGATGTGTAAGTATGGTCAAACTCACGATTTGGGCTCCCTTGTTATTTTCACGGTACTTCTCCAGTATGAAACAGTATACAGATAGGGCTGCCATAGAGTAGAGGAAGGAAAAGACACCAATGGTGACAAAGAACTCAGCTGAGGAGGAATAGTCCCCAACCAGGAATAGACGCTCAGAATTCCCTTCCTTACAGGTGGGGGCATCAAAGTAGACTTGATGGAGCCTGAAAATAACAAAAGACAAAGAAATTAACATGTAGATGAAAAAGAATCAGAGAGAGAGAGATAACTGATGTCACTTTATAGGAAGAAATGTGAAACTCCTTGTTCTCTGAAAACACAATATGTTAACATACTGACCTGAATGGATATTCAAATTCTACTTCTATGCCTAGATCACTCTCCGACCGGTTTTGACATTCGACGCTCATCTTGAACATGCCAGAGTAACTGCCACATGTCGAGAAGGCGAAGATTGCAAAGATCTGCAGGAGAAACATGGCGAGAAGACGCAGTGAGTATATGACCTCTGACATTTCTTAAACTGTGAGAAAATTCAGAAAAGGTTTGATCTGTTATGGTACTGATGATAGATTCTGTCATAATATATCTGTTATAATATAGATGAACCACTTTATTCAAACCCAAAATTCTTATGAAAACCTGCAGGTGTGCTTTTACAACCTGCAATGTCTTAAGCAGGCTGATTCTCTACCAATCTGTACGAAAAAAACCCAAAAAACAACAACAAAAAAAAAATAGAGTGCAAATCAATGCAGTGTTATCACGTTGCACAGCGAGGGGGCTGCACCTGTTGTCATGGTTACCATTACACATAGTTAAGGCTGTTTTTGTACATTTTTCTTTGTTACTTTTGTAGATTTTCTTTCTATTTAACGGTGCAATAGTGATTTTCTACTTGTTTGTTACTCAGTATTGTTCTTTTATACTCATGTTCAGCCAGGGCGAACACAGACATGCATGGAGATAAACTCACACTCTCACACACTGCACAGATTAGACAAGTCAGACTATTTTTACCACACCCTCCCCATGCTTCAGGCCAGATCCGATTGGATGGAAAATCCAGCTATTAATCTGACTGAGGTGCTCTGCCATCTGCCACCAAATACTCAACTACAAGCTACTGTAAAGCCAGTTACAACATACATGTACACAAAGCCACACCCCCCACACGTGAGCTTATGAAGCCATCACTTCCCTCTTAACGGGAGTCTTGTAGTATTGTCTACGTGCTGCGGGCATCAACACACTGAACTATTTACAGTAATCTTTTAGCTAATGTGACTCACGGGCTTGTTTGTTGGATTTACGCACAGCAAGTGCTTAAATCAGCCATTATTGTGATCCTTTTTGTTACTGCAGGGGTATTGTGTTCTCTATTGTCCTCCTCTAACATCTTAAACACCTTCTCATTCTGGCACTGAAAAAGGCTCATTAACACGTTTTAATAACAAATGCAAATGAGGATAGATGCAATAAAAGGTGTGAAATATAGCATGATGTGGTTGATAAAAACAAGATAGCAAGTTTTAATGTGTTCTATAACTTAAAGGTCTTATTTGGAGCTGTATAATCATAGTATATAAGCTAATTTTATACTTGTACTATCCAGGAAAGGTGTCTCTAATTACCCTCACTTCCATACTATATACATTTAAGATATATAAATTTTTTTCTATATCATGCTTTGGTATAATCCTGTCCAAGTTTGGAAGTTAAATTACAATTGCAATATAAAAAAGCTGAAAAATTAGCCTCAAAACTCCAAAAAACTAAAGTGGTCTAACACTGTAGAGATGCACCAGCTGCATAATGAATCAATAACTACAGCATGTGCTTCATAGCTGAACTGCAGCGTCTGCACAATCCCTAACACTTTGGACAGTATGGTACATTTTTGTCCTGAAAAAACAGTGTCCTCCTTCTCAGTCTGCACTGTGCCACTACATAGTAAATTTCGGTAGCTGTTTGTGCATTTTGTTGAAAGATCTTACAGCTTCCAGTGTCCACACTATTTATTAGCCCCCTGAGACTGTTGAAGGTTAAGGTTTCTCAAGTCGGATCAATACTCAGAGCAACATTATGTAGCCAAGCTGAGATTTGATGACTGTTTCTCTTTCTACAGACACATTTTGAGAATTAAGACTCTCTCTAATGAGGGTTATTCTTTCTCCACTACAGCTCTCACTGCTGCTTTAACTGCAACACCCCAAAGTGACACAGCAATGTGAATAAAAACAATAGATAAGGCTCTCCCTTCAGGATGGAATGTAGCTTTCAGCCTCGAAGGTTAATGTGGCATACAGACAAAGCTGATATTATCATGTATGCTGTCATGTTTGTGTATTTGATTGTAATAAGACGCATCAAAATCAAATGAAAGCAAACAGTGGGAGGTTTCACAGAATAATTAAGAGCTGTGCTTTTATGGTGATAGATGAGTGGAATGAGGAGTGATGGAGGAGGAAGAGTGGGCCAGTCAGGCTGCGAGGAAGAAATGGTGGCACTCTGAGTATGAGGTGCCATGGTAACACTATTGGCAGCATCACAGAGTGAGGAGGCAGAGGCTGGTTTCTACCCCTCCTGGTATGTTGGAGAGGTGTCAGCGCTTCTGTGCTGAGAAGATACACAGCCCATCCCCCCTCCCCCCTCAAAAAAAAAAAAAAAACACACACACACTCAGACACAAATGATCTGTCTGCTGCTGTCTTTCTCACACTGTCTGCATTTTTCATGTTGCTGTCTTCCCCAATCTCCCTGTGTCTCTATTATACACACTGTACCTAGGATGTGGAAACTAAACTGAAACTGATTACATCCCAAAATTAGAAAATGGTTTTTGACTTTGCATACAGGTTAGAGGCAGATCTACTCCAACAAGATTTATTTTACAATGACAAAAAAACGAGAGATCCTTAGTCAAGTTAAACTCACATATTTTAATGTATCATGAAAGAATGTACTTGTATCTTTATAAAATACTCTCATTTCCATGCACTGGGACAAATCTGACCCAACAAGCCTCAATAGTGGGGTAATTTAATATATGTAATGGAAAAGAGATCTGGAGGAGCTCCTTTTGCAAAAGAAAAATTGCATAGATTACAGAAGAAGGGAATGCTTCTTGGGACTTTCTTTGGATGATAATGGATTTAAGTTATCAAATTTGCCTGCACATTAGCTATTAAAGTCCTATGTTTTCCTGCTGCCTCTGCTAATGCTAAGTGTGGAGAACATACATATGATATGAACGGATACCAGCAAATTAATCTATTTATTATTGTTTTCTTATTTGTTGCATCTCAGGCAATCTTTTACAAACTATTTATGACATGCAATGACATTGAAATTATGATTTACTGGTCAGAATGACTATGTAAGTTGATGAGGCACCTTATTATGTTCCCCTTTGGCTGTTACAGTATATAACATTTTTATGTCAGGTGCTGTGTTTTTATGTTATTTTATGTTACGTATACCCACAAGCACAAAAGCACAGAAATAAACACCAGCTCTTTCAGCCATCACCAGAGGTAATGGAGAAATAAACACAGCACATGTCCAGTGTCTAAACAGCAAAAGCCCCCTGAGCTACAACAAAACTCAACAGCTCTTACTACATTAAGGACTATAAGTGAATAAAGCCTTTATTTCTTTCATGCTTGCTGCAAATGAGTCAGAGAGCAGGAATTGAAATGCAGATGAAATTCAACATAGCAGCACCACCCTTTACCCCTGTGCTTGAGCTCTGCATCAGCTTTATTTGGGGTACTTAGTGTCTTCCAACATCCATCAAATCTAGGCTTTGTCAGCACTATTCCCCAAAGACACGTGGAGGGTGGGGTGAGGAGGTGGGCAAAGCTACATGAGTCACACATACTGGGTTGTTTCTATATAGAGGCATCTTTTCAGTTGCTGTTTACTCTGTGCTGAATCTGGAAAAAAAACTCCAGAGGGGTGGTTCCTCACTCCCCTCCTCTTGAAAACACTGTGTTGCTGGTAATGCATGCCCATATTAATCCAGAAGGTGCAACATCTCAGGCAGCCCCTCCTCTAGTCTGACGCTGAGGCACGCAGGCCCTCTGACAGATGATTCATGGGCCCTGGCCTCCTGAACGTGGCTGCTGATTGGTGGTTGGCTTGCTGTGACCCAGGCAGGCGGTGATGAGGTTCTGGCACACTCACATAGCTCCAGGGAAGGACTACAGAGTCATGCAGTACACTCATGCCTCCGACTGTTCTCTGGCAGATCTGCAGAGCCCATTACAATGTGGGGCTCCGTCAGCACTGCTTTGGCACGCACGTTTTCATCTGGGCTCTGTTAAGGATGCATTTCTTATGCTCAGGAGAGGGGGTGTAGCTAGGAATTCAAAAGGTCTCACACAGAAATATTACAACCAAAGGCCTATCCGGCCATAATCCCACCATTAGACATTATATATGCAGTAATTCAATGATCACACATAATCATTCTAATTATACTAGCTTCAAATGTACTTCCTATTATGTTTGCAGCTTTGTAACGTGTCACAGCACTCAGAAAATAGAAGACACTTAAAGTCCAATCTCTTTAAGAGGCCCTCACTAAGCCGAGGGGCCTGAATGAGTAATTAGTACCACTTTTCCCACCACCGTGGTACCCCAGCTGTTGAGAAAAACAAAATCTAATAGAGAGGCTGTGAACCCTACAGCCTCTTCAGGGCTGATGGAGGACAAACACAGGGAATGAAAACACTTTATGATATAATGTTGAGCAACTTGAATTATAATCTCTAATATGTGTAGCTTCAGCATAAATCGGATGTTCTGAGTCTAAATGAGGAGCTGGAATGAATTCACCCAGAGAATCATGATGTCTGACAGAATATAAAGAGGGTGCACCAACCATAGTAGCATTAACAATTTTCTGCATCCTAATAAAGGATAAAAGGAAACCCAAACAGCTCCAATCCTATATTACATAATTAAATCAATCTGTTTTTATACAATTAACATCTTTTTCAGGATAACAAGCAAATGAATGAACATTGTGCACCTCAAATATCAACAATAAACTATAGCAAGCAGAGGTCACATTCTCTGAGAAGGATTTGACAAACCATCATTATACTCCTCCTCACTGGAGTGAAATAGTGTTACTACAGCACTGACGTAATACATCCTGCTGGTGTCTCCTGCACAGGCCTGCTGGGGCATTCATCACTACTAACATCACACACACAACACACTCTTCACTTGAAGGCTCAGTAAATATTTCAATATGTGACAGACAAAAAGGTTCAACCTTAGCAAGAGTTAATGTTTTAGAAATGTTAAACCCCTCATGAGACATGGTACAACTGTCTGTGAACATTTTTTTCCCTGAGAGTGTAGTTACATCTATTATTAAGCTCTGTGCAGTTTTATGACCTCAGTCTGAGACAAGGTCACAAATCAATCTCTAACAGACACACATTATTTACTGGTAAGAATGGTAGAAGTTCACATACTGTTAATTTTAATACATACAGGTATTTATTTATTTATTTATTTTTTATTAGACTCTATCTAACCTAGTCATAATTTACCTGCAAATAAAAATGTAAAAGGAAGGACTTACCCATTGTAGAACTTTAATAAATCCCAATGGTTGTTTGACTATTGTGAACTGCCCTTGGGCCACCAACTGTCAACACAGAGAAACCATGGTCAGTAATGGAGTTCAGACATTTTCATATCACTCTGATTCTAATGGTGTGAAGTCACCCTCTTGTAAAGTAGGCTGGATGGTGATATGATGATGCTGATTAAAACCATTATTAGTTTATTAGTCATAGCCCACAGGCCTTCGGCAGGTGTTTATTACACAGCAACTATTTTGCTTTTCACACTTGGGCCAAAGTGACTCAACTGTCATCACAGATGGCTTCTTGGTGGCCATATGAGAGCATGCACACCCAAAGTAATGTTGATAGTACTTCAATACTGTCTGTGTGTGTGTTTGTGTGTCTGTGTGGGAGGGAGGGAGGGAGAGAGAGAGAGAGAGAGAGAGAGAGAGAGAG
>JAPQRP010000028.1:10939274-11020499 GCA_037367295.1 Apogon hyalosoma
TTTTTTAAAATAATTGTGTTGAACCACAATTCAAAAGCAATGTCTGATTTTCATTGGTTATTTTCATGGAATGTTTATTTATTATTACTTTTGTCAGATTCAAGTTATTTCTGACTATTGTGGGTTTTTCTTTCATTAACAGAGGGGTACCAACAATTTTGACCACGTGTGTATTTCCAGAAATCAATATTTAGTTGCGGATAATCTGGCTGCTACTCCTCCAGATTGACTACCAGTTGACAGAGATTATTTTCCATAGTGAAAAGCCTGAGGATAATACTAGCTGTATTGAATAGAACATCAACGTAACACCAGTTCTGAGGGCATGTGTCATCCTCTGACAGACTTTACCATTTGAAAGGTAAGACAATGAGAAGGAGTTTCTTAAAACACTGCTGGAGAAAATTTGGTCTGTTGTCAATAGTGGAAGGTACGTGTCCCTTCTGTCCAACTGCAAATATATGCTCTTACCTTTACAGCGTATAGCCAGTAAAATGTGCCTTTGCTGTTTAATGAATCCATGCATACACATTTAAAATCTTTGGAAGATTAAACAACAGATGTTGCTTCAATCTAGTATGAAAATCTGTCATGAATTTAGCATTGCACATTTAGCCCAAAAAGGTCACTGTAATAATGAAAACCGTTGATGCAAAATATCTCATATTTGATTCTATTGGTTTGTCAGAGGTATCCCTGTTACATACAAACAAATAAATCACTAAAACAAAAATAAATAACTAAAACAAATAGTAATTTGCCCTGAGGTATAAGCACATAGTGCAACTAATGGATCAGTCTGTGGGGAACTGCAGCCCCACATCCCAGTCATCTGTTGTGGTGTCTTGAAGCCCTGACTCACTGTGTGCACAGCCAGGCTCAGTTCTTGCTGCTCTCTACTGAAACTTTTGACTTCCATCCTTTGGAGGTAACTGACTGGGGTCTTCTGCAAAGGGAATAGCTGGAAAAAACAAGACACACAACGTTTCTTTGGTGGTCAGATACAAAGCTCAAACACTTCTTCATGTATTGACTATAGTTTCAGAAATTACTATAGATACACAATATATATTTAATTTGACATAAAACCACGGACAGAGTTTTTTGACTTGACATTTAAAGAAGAGATGAAATTGTCGGTCCTTGTGACTCAGAGATGAAGGCATGTACAAAGTATGTTGCAACATTTCTGAACTGATTCCAGAGTTGGTTTTTTTTGTTAATTTACATGCTATCCCTTACAGACAACTATTTTTACTACTGAAAACAAAAAAAGCCCAGGGAGTACAAACTGTGTTTTTAAATAGGTTTCACATCGTAGAAAAAACTGCACTGTTGCACAATGAGGCAACAGATCGCACAAATGCACTTCATATAAGAGACAGTATTCACGCTCCTAAAGAACTTTGACGAACTACATGATTCTCCCCTTATTGCTTCATATATAATTTACAAACTCAATCAGTGTCACTTACGGTTCTGAAATTGCTGGGCTGTGTATCTGGTTAGGAGGATCCCAAAACCTTCAATAAGCGCAAGCAAAATTCCTCCCATCATGGCTGAACCCATCATTGTTAAAGGCCCACCTGGAGAAAAAAAATTACTGAGTCATATATTTATAACATCATTGATGACTAAGAAAACTATAAATTGGGTCTTTGATAAAACCAATCCAATAGATCTAAGTGTCCTCTTACTACGTGCTGCCAGGATGGCCCCAGTCAGAGCACCACTTGTTATAGAGTTCCAAGGATCCTCTTTGCCCCTTAGCCGGACCAAGCCACAGTCAATTGTGGAGAAAAGGCCCCCCCACACAGCAAAACTCCCTGAAACCAACATCAAAAAACAAACCAGTGAGGGTCAGCAATCTGGGTGAATGATTTGGACAAAGAAACGATGACTGTTAAAGCCCGAGCAGGCAGTGTTTTTGGCATCATTGGGAAGAAATAACATGATAAACTTATATTGTAACTAGCAGTTTGAGTGGAAACGTGGGTTATTAACATTCTCTTGGCTCTGTTTTCAATCTTTAGAAAAGTAGCCTGTGATGGAAAATTTGGGCCAATCAGTCTCTGAGATGGTGTTCCATCACCCATCTTAAAATTCTATTCTCATTCTATTCTTAGGACAGAAAGGGAGGATTTCAGATTTCTGCGTAGGTCAGCTTTAAACATTTTAGAAGATAACAGAATAGTGTACTACCACACAAAAACATTGTGCAGTTATATATAACTTAATACAAAAAGGGAACACTACTCTTAGATTCTAAGACAGTTCATAGTCATATTAACACAAGCAGCTCCTTACCTCCAATCTGTGGAGCTCTTATCCTCACTGCATTGGCACTACCTTTCAGTCTGTGTCCAACACCCTGAAAAATTAGAACACTGGTTAATTGTGGGGTTGAAAACCTAATGAGATTCTGTGAATAAACAAATAAGAGAGTCACTTACTGCAGGAGCATTACGGAAACCCTTGACTGCCTGGAATACCCCTCCTCCAATTGCTCCCATAGTGAAAGCACCTCCACAGTCATCCACTATCCTCCAGGGGCTGCAAGAATACATAATAAAAACAAAGTAAAGATATGTAAAGATAAAGTTTTTCCACAACATCTCAATTTACAAAATTACAAAAATGCATTGAAAATAATATTGCAGTCACATAAACAATATTCAACAGACACTTCAGTATGCATCTGAGCTGATTAGTGTAACTTGAGACTGATCTTTTCGAAGGTCTTGCCCCCATCTCAATATCAACTGTATTTCACTCTGACTCGTCTTGTTCTCATTCAAGGAGAACCCAGGATTGACATATCAAGTGCATATTGAGAGGGATATTACTAAACTCTGCGATATCAGATTTTGCTGTTAACATCATTACAGTGATGACAGAACTGCAGTTCAAATACGCTTGTGTGGTATTTTACCCAGACCCTAGTTCTTGTGTGTTTTGGAGAGTTATAGCTCATTCTCATGATGGGTGTTAAGACACAAAAGTATGCCTGTTCTATGAAAGTTAAGCACCTTAAAAATAAATGTTTCAGCAATATGACTGTATCATTCCATAGCATTCATCTCTCAATAACTTGGCTGCCTTAATGCCAATGTTGTGTATCTAATCTGTTCTTGGTCATAACCTTGGTCTTGTCTCAGTCTCAATATACTCCAGTATTGGTCATGACTTGGTTTAGGACCTAAATCAAGACTTTAGGTGGTCTTGACTTGACTATAACACTAACTTATTAAATTGTGGAACCCTGTATCACTACTTTGATGGTATTCTTTTGTAATCACTGTTCAGAACACAGTTGGAATCAGCGAAATCTGTGTTGGCCGGTTTCTGTTACTTTATTATGGCTGATTCAAAGAGTTTTGCAAGGGTTTGGCCTACAGTATTTGATCAGATTTTCAATTTGTGGTGGAATAGGAAGATGAAAAACTGAAATGTTCTCCTGATTCATTTTTTTTTAAATTACATAGTGGGTATATTAGAATAAATACCTGCCAACGAGGACACTAATAATTATTAAGCCCAAATACAAACCTGTACATTACTGGGGTGTTCTGAGATAAGGATTTAGCTTTAGTTAGCTGACATCTGCATTGTAGTGCTTACATTCATTAACGCTACCAACTCGACAATACTGTAAAGATAAAATTTAACAAATATCTGCTGTTCTCAGGCTGTCACTTACAAGCACTGTCACATTTTTACAACAGGTAGTTTCGAAGTAGTACAGCTTTATATCTGTGTCCCTGAACCTTCACTATGCTAGCTGGCTAAACTCATATAGCATGACTGTTCACTGACACATCTTAAACATCACAGCAAGTAAATAAAACTGTGTCCGTGGGCACTACTTTTAAACATGTAACGACAGACAAATGTTTTTAAACTAATCTTACCAAGGTTCACGGGCATATTCCTCCATGTTTGTTGTCGTCAAAAGGACGGTGTGACGTCATAGTCGTGCGCCGCGTGTGCTGTTTTGGGGGAGTCGTATCGTTTACTGAGCTCACGACGACTAAAGGGCCGATATTTATATAAAAAGGTAAGCAAGAAATCATATATATTACTAAATATCGCCAGTATAATGTTAACTGTATGTTGGGTAAAAGGTTTAAGGTTATAAAGGTGTTCTGTGCTTTAATATGTTAAGTATTTCATTGTGTTGCGTGCACACGCCGGACATGAAAAGAAGTATGTTAAAACTGCAAATGACTCATTTTGAGCTATTTAAGATATGACAAAGTTGTAGCTACAATCTTGCACCTTAAAGTTACTGACTTAGGTAAGCACATGGACTGTAATGTATTATGTATAAATAATTAAAGGAAATGCTCCCTGGTGTCAGACAATGCAGTTGTTTCGCCTTGTTGCACTGTGACTGATTGTAGCATCTGTCAGTTGCATAGGGAAGCATCACAAGTATTTAATTAATAAAAAAAGTAAAATAAATTAAGATAAAAAGCAAGAGAGCTACATACTGTTTAAACCCAATGTCAGCCGAGATTACCTGCACATTAAATGTTAGTGTCAGCCCCATATCTTATTTTGAGGTTAGAATGGTTGTACATGTGTCTGTGTTTAAAAGCCCACTAACCTTTACTTCTTATGACTTTTTTTGTATTTCTTATTTGTTTTGAAGGATGCCACTGCCTCCAGCTCTGCTTGCCCGCTTGGCCAAGAGAGGGATTGTTAAACCAGCTGAACAAGGTAGTTGAAAGAACAACTAGTACCTTGAACCCAATATTGCATACTTTGCTGTGTAAATAACTCTATTCCTCCATCATAACCTCATCTTTACAGAGGCAGATGAGGAGATAATTGCTGAAGATTACGATGACAACAATGTAGATTACGAAGCCACCAGAATAGAAAATCTACCACCAAACTGGTATAAAGTGTTTGATCCTGCTTGGTATGTATGCCTTTGCATTTTTTAAGAATATGTTTTTGTTGACTGTGACTTATGGCTTCATTCTAGCGGCACTGTGGTGTAGCACATGAGAAAAACTGGATTCAGAGCTACTAAAAAATTCCAACCAGTCTGTTGTGACTTTATTTGTTATGATTTTTGTGTAAATTAAAGCAGCACTATGCACTTGTATTTCTGATTTTCTGTTTCTTTAATTCCACAGTGGTCTTCCTTATTACTGGAATGTGGAGACAGATTTAGTGGCCTGGCTGTCCCCTAATGACCCAACCTCAGTTATAACAAAACCTGCAAAGAAAATAAGAGGTGATGATCATTTGGCAGCTAATCTCAAAGTAATTTTGACAAATATCTGCAATTTTTCTTTCTTTCTCTGTAACTGTTGTTTTTTTCTATGTTTTAGGAGAAGGGGGAGATGACAGAGTTGAAAGGCAGTTTGATAAGTTGGACAGAGAGCGAGAACGGGAAAGAGACAGAGACAGGGATAGAGATAGGGACAGAGACAGGGATCGGGATCGAGACCGGGACCGAGAACGGGACAGGGACCGCGACAGGGATGAGGGACGGGACAGAGACAGAAGAAAACAGAGGAGAGAGGATACTGCACCATACAGCAAGAGCAAGAGAGGTAATGTTTATACCTTTATCTTATAATACAGTTTAATTTTTTAAGTGATGATTCTTTACAAGATTGTTACATGTTTCATAACATTCAGGGAGAAAAGATGATGAGATGGACCCCATGGACCCCAGTGCTTATTCCGATGCCCCAAGGTACAGTATTTAAAGACCAACAGGAAATTGTACAAACTATTGGTGTAAGTGGGTGCCAGTAGCTGAGGTTAGGCTCTTGGCACAAGTAACTCACATAGTTTGGACCTACTTTTTTTTTTTACAGAGAAGACGGAATAGTCTGTAGTTCAATTGTACATTTTTTGACAAATTACTTGGGAGTTTGATACTGAAAAAGTCTCATTTACTCTGGTTATTGACTGTTAATGTTCAGTTACTTACACTTAACCTTTTTTTTTTTTTTAAATTGAAGATTACATTTTTAAGTTAATTTAAGGCATGTTCAGTGTGGAAATATTGGGGGATAGCGTTGAAAATATAAGTTATTTAATCATCTACCTTTTCCTGCACCAGATTATCCTGAAAATTTCAGCCTGTAAAATCCATTGTCAGTCGCTCTAATTTTAGTCATAGTGATCAAATAATTTTTAAGAGACCAATTTATTACTTCAAACCTATTCTCCTCCTCATAGGGGCACGTGGTCCAGTGGTCTACCAAAACGTAATGAAGCAAAGACGGGTGCAGACACCACAGCGGCGGGACCTCTGTTCCAGCAGCGGCCGTATCCCAGTCCCGGAGCTGTACTTAGGGCTAATGCAGCGAATCAAATCCCCAAAGAGTGAGCGGAGCTCCCACGAGAGACAGAAGTCTCCAAATTAAGACAGTTTCACTTTGCATTTAAGACTGATATCACTTCAGTTAAACATCTTTACAAAAATGTCAGTGATAGAACTTTGACCTTTTGTAAAATCTATGCGCTGATACTGTTGTTTAAATTTAGGGCAGCTGTAAATATGTTTTTATATGATTTATAGATATGCTTTCTTGTAGGTAGGACCATCTGATGACATCATTTACAAATAAATTAAACATCTGTGACTCGTAGCTTTTCCTGATGGCAAATAAAACATCTGTACCCATAACAAGTTGTGGCAGTATTTTATTACAAAACTGAAATACTTTAAATTTCTTATGAAATCCATAATTTCTTTTTACTTTATAACAAACAACATTTAGGGTTCAACAGGATGTACATGACTGGCAGCACTGACAAAAAAAAACAAAACAGGTTGGACACATCAGTGTTCTCCTCCTACATAGTGACATATGGAATCGTAATCCAGGGTGAACACTTTCTCCTCGTATCGGTCCAGTTGCACCATTGCTCTGCACTTGTTCTTGTCCCGCTGGAGAATACGCCCAACCTGAATAGATACATATAAATACTGCAATTAGAAACCGCAGCATTTGATGTCATTAAAATAGAATCTTTTGGGAAAACAAAATGCTCACCTGTCCCCTGTAATCACCCAGTACGACCATTATGGAGTCGTCTTCATGTTTTGGGACAATAGTTTCCAGCATGTTCTGCTTCACATCTGACAGAGGAGGAAAAAAAATAGGTTATTTAATAAAAAATTAACAAGTCAGACTACAGTCCAGCATCAGTACATTATGTAGTCTAATGTAGTAATTACCAGAGGTGGGTAATCCCAGGTTGGAACCAATACATGGCAGGACTTTGACTTGATGAACCTGGGATTACCCACCTCTGGTAATTACTATCTGTATTCAACTTACAAATCCTATTATCTTTACATGTTCTTCAATAATGTTTGTCCTGTTAAGGTGCTTTACTGATAGAAACACATACATTTACATAAGGTATGTAAGCAAGAGGAAAAATCAGCACTGACTGACAACAAATAGTATAAAAGGGAAAAACAGTGTGACATGGAGATGTCTCACCGTCTAACAGTCTTCCCTCTTCAGTTCGACACACACAGGTGCTTGGTGTGAGGACATCCTCCACCCGCATCTAAAAAAAAAGAGAAGTGTCAAATTATTAAAATGCTGCTGCCAGACAGTGTGTCTCAAATTGTTAGTTGAAACAGACATGAAGATATACCAGCTAATACAGTCTTATCTAATATTTGCATATGCTGTAAGCAGCTAAAACTGGTAATTCAAATTCAACCACTAATTCTTCCATTATTTCTAAAGGGTGTTCTTAGTGAATGAAGCAGAAAAAGATCATGGGATGCTGAAGTACCTTTGAATTGTAGTACCTGCCCCCTTTGAAAGCTTTGTCTATGAAGCGAACCTTTAAGTCTCTCTGGAGCCAGGAGGGGGGAGCAGGGGGTCGTCTTGACTCCTTAGGAGGAGGTTTGTCTCTGTAGAAAGAGAAAAGGAACAAATGTAGTCTATTTATTCAGAAAATAATTTTTAGACTGTATGTTTTAATGCAAGTATAAAGGTTATGAGGATATTGAACAATGACATTTGACATAAAAAGGTTTAACACAGATATGCCAAAGTAACAAAACTGAACTGATACAAAAATATGAAACCTTCAGTAAATGTCTGAATCTTCATTTTTCATTGAAAAACTACCTGTCATGACTTGATTCTCTGTGTTTCCTCTTCCTTTCCTCTCTTCCTGAATCTCTCTCTGAAGACTTGTGTTTGACCTCATCACCGCTACTCCTCCCCTCGTGCCTCTGTCGATCCCTCTTCTCTTTTTCCCTCTCTTTCTCCTTTTCCTTCTGTTTGTGAGCTTTACTGAGACGACCTGTTCAGTGGAGAAACAGTGTTAGCAGCCATTACGACATATACCCCCCCCAAAAAAAAACTAAACTTTAACAATAAAGAAAAGCAGCTTTTTGACAACCAAAGTAGTCATATCTAGTTCATCTACTTTGATTGCTAATGTTTAATTTATGTGATATAAGTAGTTGAAAAGGTGACAACTGCAGCTTTTACAGTTGCTTCTGTATCACCTAACATCGATTCCAAATACTGTCACATAAAAAAGGTGAAAACCGCTACATGTCTCTAAACATTACACTGAATCTTTAACAGAGCCAAAGTCCAGCCCCTTTTCCAGACAACTGTATTACAGTCAATTATGATAACTTACAAATATTTTGATCCTGTTTGACATATGTCATCGTTTACACATGTTTGTTGATTTAAAAGATAATTTTACGAGTCCAGAAGGGTGCAGTTTGTGGTAAAACTGTTGAAGTCTATGACATCATTGTAAATTTGTCACATCAAAGACTTCAAAGTTGCTGAAGATGTCTCTGCAGCTTCAACATGACCAGACTTGTAATGATTTTCAAGTTTTAATACTGTACAGGTCACTTTCAAAGAACAAGGTGAAACATACTGAGGTAACAAAGTTTTGGAGTTCATCATTTCAATCACATCACACAAAAATAGATGTTACTTTGCTGTTTTTCTGGACCACAGACTGCAACTATCTGGCATGTAAAATTAAAACATCATATTTGTAATTAATGTGTCACTAATTAGAAATATGTTTTAATTCAACTATTTCCAAAAAAAGTTGTCTCGTGCCACTGACAACTCATGTTTTGTCAAAATAAGATGCTATGGGACACAGCGAAATGGTCTTTGTCTATTAAAATTCTTTAATATTTAGAGACTAGCAGTAAATTAATGATTATAACACTTGCCTATGGTGACCAGAAAAAATATTTAAGGGTACATTTAATACTGTTAACACTCAAATATAGTAGGTTACAATAATCCACCTTAATACTGGACCCATCTGCTATAAAATGGAAAAAAGACGAGGAGGTCCATCCTGAGCTACTGTAGAAAAATGGTAGACTCCATGAAGGTGACTCACTCCCTCTGTAAATATTAACAGCTCATTTTTAAAGTAACAAATTCGTAACAATTGTTATTTTTCCGGTTTTTACAATGAAATCAGTATTATGAATAGCATATTACATTTTTGCTATTGAACCTTTTTAAATCTTATACATTGAACCTTTATTTGTCCAGTGTGGTATTAGAGACACAATTCATCTCTTGGTTTTTTGTGTGTCTTTTATTTTATAAGAACCATAGGGTCATTGTCATGTCATTTGTGTGGTGTCACTTACTAAGATCTTTACTATATTTGTCGTATTCTTTACGTCCAACCAGTTTAATAGCGTACTGGCTGATCGTCACAGTCTTGCCTCCGATTGCTAGTTTCACCATAACTCGAGCATTATCTGGATCAACACCTTCAATCTGTAGCACAAAATAAAAGTTATATGTCATTATAGACAAAACAATGTGTCACATAATTGTACAACTTTTGTTTCGGATTTGGTAGATCATTGTTGTCCACAGAGTAACAGCAGATCATAAACCTTACCTTGCCATAGAGGTCTTTATGAGCCCCCAACTCCACCAGCACACAGCCACCAGGACCCATTACTAGCTCCTCCTCCTTTCCTCGCTCCTCGCCTGGTTTTGGAGGACGCTGATGTTTGTTGGGTTCTAGGTCTTTAATTGCTGAGCGATCTGCACCAAGACCAAGACCTTTTGGGCGAAGCTGGTGCTCAATTGGTTTTATATCTCTGCAGCAAACAGTGAATGCAAGCACCCAGTTAATACACACTGACAGATGGATGTGTGGGATTTACAGAGTGGATACACATTCAGTCATGTATCTTAAAAATAAATAAATAAATAAATAAATAAATATAATGTACTGTGCAAAAGTCCTAGATCACCTTTATCCTTGTTGTTTTTGCAGGGTTGAAATGAACATACATATTTATTTCTCATTCTCTTTTCTTCAGTTAAAAAAATAATATATATACGTGCAAATATAATATGTGCACAGCCTTATAAGACACACAAAAAACTGAACTAAATGGGTTGTAAAGGTTAAAGTCACTGTTTAGTGACCCTTGTTCCCATGAGAAGAAGCAACAGAAACATCTGACATGTGTTGAATGAAGCCTAGTATAAAACACCAGAAAATTAATGCAATAAATCTCATACTGTCTGGAAAAAAAAAAGGTTTAAATACATGTTGAGTGCAAAGGGAAGTCACCTTAAATACTACCACTTTGGTTTATAGAGGCTGTTTTTTCCTTGAAACTTTTGTTATTATATACTTTCCATATATCCAGATTGTATCTTAATACAGAGACTGAGAAATGTATGTGTGTAAACCAGCAAACCTATTGTTGACCAAGACTTTTGCAAAGTACTGTATATAAAGAAACCAAACATATATTAAGGCTCATCAAAGTAAGATTAACAGGATTAAATGAAACTTGAATGACCCAGCCTAATGAATCTCTTCTTAAAAAGGTGCTTATTTTCAAAGACTAATCCAAACAGTGGAAAAACTTAATATTAAAATAGTAACACATGGTCTCTGTTTGCGACTCACTGTTTAAATGTACGTCCAATGCCCTCTCCTTGCTTCCAACCCATCCCCTTCAGCATTGCGAGTCCATAAGCCTCAACAGGGACACTCTCATAATCTGCTTCTGTTGACTAACCAACACATTTAATAGGTCATTTGATTGAAATGAGTTACAATCATTCAGTACTCAAACGACCAAAGACAAACAGACAGCACAATTTACATTTAAATGAAGATAAGGCTCAACTGCAATGTTTCAACTTAACTTGAGCAGCTTTGAAAAGAGGCTGCAATTCTTTTATATTTGTATTTATTCCTTTATATGACTGGGACAACACTCGTTAATCAACAGAAGCATAGGAAACTAAGTCAGCCAAAGTTAGCCAACAGCTAATTTTCATCTGATGTTCCTGGGCAGATGTTAACAAAGAGCCTAAGACCAGAAACAATCTAGAAAAGAAAAAAATGTTACAAATAATTTAAAACATTAATAATATAGTGGGGAAAAAATACATTAAAATTCAATACAATGTAACAGACACCAATCCATACAATATATAACAGTTCTAGTCCAACATAAATGAATAAAAACACACTACGGTAAAGGAGGCAGGTAGAGCTATATTCAGTGATCACATGTTTGGTCATTTATGAAACACAACTTTACTGATCATCCAAGAAACATTTTTTCCCTGCTTAATTCAGATGGTTAACAGTCACGATAACACTCCAAGTAGTATTAAAATACCTTTCAAATATTGTCAATATTTATCTTTTCAGAGACAGATGCTTACCACAGTGACTTAAAAAACACACTAATACATGGAACACACTAGGACTTTGAGGAGCTAAACAAGATGCTTATGTAATCTTTGTCACATACACACAGACTCGACAGACAGAGAGAAGCAGTTTGTGACTCCGGTCTTACTCAGCTTTTCGGCTTGAGGCTGTCAGACTCAGTCCAGGCTGACTAAAGTCACCAGGCAGTAGCTCTCATCAGAGCAGTGGCCCTGCTCATCTCTTTCTCCACTGAAGGCTTTCCTCAAAGGGAAGCTGTGAGTTCATTCTTACACAGAGACGGCACTAAAATGAGCTCAGGGACAGAGTGAATAAGTTTCTCCTGACTCGCATGTTCTGCCAGTCACATCTACAGTGAATGAGAGCTGATATGGGATGACAGTGATGAGACGTGCGAGTCTGCTGATGAAAACAAACAGAATGGGATCGGATTGGTTGCCTGTGTGTCTCTGAGGAAAGTGTTGATGCCTGCCTGCCACCCAAGCTGCACTGGTACTCACAAAGTCATCTGTACACATGCGCACAGCCGCATATGCACACAGGGGTGTTATTCTATTCAGCAGACAGTCAGCACTTTCACACACTCAAATTTCAATCTGAGCCAAACTAGCCGGTGTATCCAACATTTTGTATTGTCAGGGATTTCTGTGAAAATGCCCCTCTAGCAGATTATGCTGTTGATGTCTGTTAAATACCATTTTAAGACAAAATTAACCAGGGGGCAAATAGGATAAAAAGAAGCTGTAAGGTCAAGCTGTCTACAGGAGAAAACTTTAAGAAAATCATGGAAACATGGATTATGATGATGGGACAGTTGCAAAATAAAAATATTATAATGCAGCAACAAGTAGGACACATTTTTCTTTCGAACCATTATCTCAATCTAACAAAAAAGTATTCTTTATTTTCCTTCCATAGTTTTGTACTTCCTGGACTGAGTTACTTTTTTTTCTCCATTTCAGCCATGTGTCTTTCACATTACTATTTGTGTCAAATATTGGATTCTTTACTTACAGATTCAGGCCTTAAGTCGACCTTTACATGGTCTCCGTCCTCAAATCCTTCTGGCACTTTGTTTTGCATCAGCAGGGGGATAGTCAGGTTAAGATTTCTCTCGGTCTCAGAGCCATTCTGCCAAAGCTCCAGCTGCCTCCGAGAATCTACAAACATGACATGGAGAAATATTAAAAACATGAGAACTAACCGTACCCCAAATCTTCATAACAAATATTCTGCAATACACTGTACCTTCAATGAGTTCTTTGACAGCCTGAGACTCCACAGAGTCATTGACCTGGGGGGCTGGTTCTTGTGCTTTTCGTGCACCCCCGTCGCTGTGGCCCACTCGGTCCGGCCTGTGCCAGCGGTTCTTCTGGATCAGAGGAATAATGAGCTCTTTGGGCTTCTCGATGGGCTTCGAACTGCAACACAGAATGACAGGACCCACACTGTAAATCACAACTAACTTGACTTAGCAGTAATGTCTACTACTACCTCCCCACTGCTAATAACATGCTTGATTTAAATACTAGCTAGTGGGAATAGCTATCTTGGAATCGTAGCATTCACGTTGGTGCTTTTCAATGAATTATGTAGATTAGCATTAGCATAAGCGGCCCACCTTTGTAATTCATTCTGATCAATTCCTGTCAAGTAATCCTTGTCATCCTTCTTTGCGACAGTGTTGATAGTCGAAGATTTAAATTTGTTAACTGTTTTCGTAAAACCAAACGACACTGCGGGTGTTTTTTTCCCTCCTTGGTCTTCAGAAACGTCAGACCGGGAGGTACCTGTATCTTCGTCGTGCGACGCCATTATTGTTTAGAACTGACTGAAATAGACGAATGGAATTCTGGTAGTTGTAGTTTTTGTATGATCCGCGTCCACATTCTTCAGGTATAAATTACTACTATTCCCACAATGCATCAGAATTAAAGGTGCAAGCATCATCCAGGCAGAGGGAACATGTAAAATATTGAATTAAGAGCAACAACATTTAGATATAATTCGCCGAGAGGAGAGTTCAAACAAGTCCTACAATTATATTTTAGAAACATTCAACCCAAAATAACTATAACATTAAATTCATACAAACGTCAAAGCAAACATACTTAAAAAAAAAAAAAAGTTATTCACGACAGGTTATGTCTACATCTGTATACGTTTTTACAAGCACATAGTTGCTGGAATATATTCCACTTTTTTAAATAACTGAGTTTTTATCTCTGTGTGAAACAAAGACACCTTTAAGTTCTACCTACTGATAAAAATTCACATGCATGCCCTACAAACACATTATAACCTAACAGATGGAAAAACGAAACCATCTGTTTTAATTACGTCTGTTTTAATGAGGTTATCACACCTTTAAGTCCTAGATGTAACTCGTAAGCAGAAGTGATGCTGCTGATGCAGGTACACCGGGCCTGAGGACAATAAGGGGCGGTTCTTTTAACTCTTTTTATTCCCTCCCTTCATGATTCCCAAGTTCCTATTTAAGTCTCTGCATTTGTCTTGTCGTAGTTTTTTTCATACAAAAGTTCATTTTAAGAACTGGGTGTTAATACCTGGTAACACTTTATAATTGATACCACAGCCTGTAGTTTATCTAGTCTGACCCAATCTGAGAAGTAATTGACGCTCCGTGAGCCTTGAAAGCACCGCGCCTGCAGTTCAATGACACCTCTACCCGACTGGTCAAATCGATTTTACCGACCGTAGTCTTTTCGGTTCTAGCTGTGATCAGATGAAGCAAAATCTTTATCCGTAAGTGATTCAACAAGCCGAAGAATACGCAGAATTGACGCGGAAAAAGCGAGTATGAAGGTAAGAGATCTATTCTTGTCAAATAAAGTCCTGCAGGACTTGCTGTCCATCCTGCAGGGTGCAGATTTGGCAATCAGAAGTTAAAACAGCATGTTTTCGTTTGTTTTTTTTAGATTTACTCATTCTCAACGCTGTTTTGCCCACAGCAGTGTAGCAGCTGCTAAATTTATAAGCGGCCGCTGTCAGATTTGCCCGATAGTGAGTGTGCATGTGTGTCTGTATTTTCCTCTCTCTCTCTCCTCTCTCTCTGTCTCTACAAGATCACCACAGCTCTCAGAGCATCACTAGTGTCCAAATATCCCGACTGCCGTGCACATCGCCGGACTTTCTCTGGGATATTCTCTGGGATTCATCCACCCGTTGCAGTGCATGCCCAGTGCATCCCCGCTTTAATCTTTCTGTCTGGCTTTTATCAAATAACTCGTATTTTTTTTTTTAAAACTGTAATCTTATCATTTAACCTCAGCCGGGTCAATGTATATAGACGCGTTCAAACGGATCCTCTTTGAAAGGCTCAACTGCTTGAAAAGAATGTGTGTGTGTCAGCGACAAGGCAGGTCAGTATTTTCCCTAAATATGAGAAATTTGAGAATCTGTTGTGTGTA
Source organism: Apogon hyalosoma (assembly GCA_037367295.1). Taxonomy (NCBI): domain Eukaryota; kingdom Metazoa; phylum Chordata; class Actinopteri; order Kurtiformes; family Apogonidae; genus Apogon; species Apogon hyalosoma. The sequence goes on from JAPQRP010000028.1 coordinate 10,954,427, forward strand.
AGCCAAGTGTGTGTGTGTGTGTGTGTGTGTGTGTGTGTGTGTGTGTGTGTGTGTGTGTGTGAGAGAGAGAGAGAGAGAGAGAGAGAGAGAGCGTGGATGTTAAGAGAGTTAGAGAGTGTGTACATATAAAATAGTAGGTGAGAGTGTGAGAGAGAGAGGGAAGTATGTGGGCTCCTGATGATGCTGGCAGATCATGTGGATAAGAAGTGTGATTTTGACAGGTGAAGTTTCAGCTCATCATGTGCGTTAATGATAGAGATGGAAAGTTTATTGCGACAAGAGGCAGCACTAACTTGACTTGACATCTTGTAATCTATTATTTTATAAAGTAAGCAGGCAGAAATGTTGATATGTGAGGTGAAATAATTATATCATTGAAGGTTATTTCACTCCAAATGCAGCTTAGCACTGCTTGGGATGTTTTCATAATTCTTTAATGAGATTTATTTTACTTGTCTCAGTCTGTTGCTCCAGAAATTGTCATCATGAAATATAAACAGCAGCCCATGTTCTTTGCACCTGCACCCATTTTACCGTAACAAATAGACTGACTTGCAGAATGTACTCTGTAGTTTGCAGCCAGGTGTGTGCCCATGCATGTGAGCAGGACTGTGCTCGAGTGCCTGCCGGCTGTGTTTCTGTGTGTTGTTGTTGTTTGTTTAGGGTGTGTCCCAGTCTCCATCCAGGGACCTTGTTTTGAAGTGATGGATATGTGACCCTGACTTAACAGAGTGCATTGTTCTAGGTCTGGAGAGCAGTCAAGGTTGTGCTGTTATTATAAATCATTAATTTGTTGGAAGAGAAGAAGACACATGTGGTGTTGGACTGTCCACACATGCTCTCATCTCATGCTACTCTGATGCTCACACCGTTTGTTTGGTTCTCAACTGTGAGTACCTGATCTGTACTGTTACTTAGCTGAGCCTGTGGTTGTATTCCACGTTTGTCCTCCTTTGATTCCACTTCTCAGCCCAACTTTGAGCCCAACAGTAAGTGGAAAGGCATGTCGACATAAGAACATGACTCCACTTTCACTGCTAAAGAGATGAGAGGATAAAGTAAGATGCGTTTCTTCTCTGTCGTAGTAATGCATGTCATCTGGGAGTAGTTGATTGTCTAATTATGTACCTCCTGTGTCCTTCAGCATCATACATATTCATGCTGCTGTTTTAAGGTGTGGTGAAAACAAAGTATGTATGTGTGTGTTTGGGCTGTGTTGTGTGTATGTGCATGTGTCTGTGTGTGTGTGTATGTGCATGTGTGTGTCTGTGTCTGTGTGAGTGTGCACAAGGCAGTTTACCCTTGACAGGGCAGGGCTACGCAGGCACATTCTCCCATCTGTGGTCCAAACCTTTGCTCCCAGCCACTGCATTTGGATTCTGCAGTTGTAGTCTGCTCTATTCTTAGTTCTCTCAACAGTTCATGTGGAGTCTGATATGAAATTTCAACAACAACATTCCCATGCTGCATCTAAAGCTCTTGTCCCTCCCTGTATACACTGGGATTCAATTTGAATTGGATAAGCCCATGTTAAGTGTTTAGACTCTGACTGAGGTGGGAAATCAATAACTAATCAATGATACTGTGTGGACTTACAATTTACAGAGTGCCATATTTGAAATGTCAAGAAGGCAATGAATCCATGTATCCTTGAGTCAGATCTGAGTTGGACAACTGGGATCAATATCAGGTGGTGAGACCGGCAGCAGGAGCAGGCGAGGGTCACCTTCACCCATCCCTACTGAATCAGCAGTATCGTTCTTACACTTATACACACACACACACACACACACACACACACACACACACACACACACACTTGAAGGCCTGCTTAGGTTACTAAAGTGCGACCTCGCAAAAATGCTCATTATAGTGAACCTCCACTCCCCTCCATCTCCCCATGAATAATTCATTTTGTTATTATGATTTCAGCCATTCTTTCATAAGGTTACCCATCCTTCTCTGTTGATTCTACTATTTTATTCCATTTTCCTCCAAGCACCAGCTGGATACTCTGCTTCATTTTATTTTAATTCCCCTAATTTCCTTGTTTTTACTTCTTCTGTCCCTTGTTGTATCCATCATCACCACTGAGGAGCTGATCTGCTCTCTTTAATTAAACTGCATTTTCTTCCTGATGAGAGCTCATCTCTGATCACGGTGAGGTGTGTAATGCGTCCTGGCACTTTCAGTTAGAGGACCTGTTGTCACAGTGGTGTCCCTCAGAAGAGCAGAGTGTACACAACACAACATGCAGTAATGTGCCCCCTGCCTTGACCTTGATCTTGTGATGTTAAAGATACAGTTCTCTTATAGGTAACATCACTCAGCCTGTAGTGTCCTGTCAGTCGTGCGTGGTTGGACATCCCTTGAGTCCACAGTGATGTTCCAATCCCAGTCAACACAAGTGCAGCTTTAACCCTCAAACACCAAAAGCATCTGCTGATATAAAATGTTTAATAACTTTTGATCGATGCAATCCTAGTAATGCATTTAAATGATTCAAGTAAAATGCAGTTTCTTAGCATTTCAGCTGCATCAGAGGCTCAGTAGTAATGTCATAATAAGTATGTAATGTGGAAACACCAACATGCTGTGCAACATTGATTCATCAATAAAACCATGTAGTTTGAATGTCAGTGATTATAGACACTTGTTTGTAAGTTTGTTAATGATATATTTTGCTGAAAAAGTTACATTTTCTTCTGCTTTCTCTAATTTAATGTAATAACTTTTTAATTTACTGTGAGGTTTTATGAACATCTACATGGTCAGTGTATTAAACATAGGAAAGCACCTGATTTTCACTGAAAATTGTGAAATGCAGAATTTAATGTTAAATAGTGATAAATTTGTGAAATTTAATTTAGAAGTCAAGGGTTAATAAAATACGTGAGTACATTCTGGATGTAATGTTGTCATGCAATGAAAAGTTAAAAAAAAAAAAAAAATTTCAGTATCGTTCTTAGCTTTTTCATATTTTCAGCCAATACTATGAGAAAGAGAGAGAAATGTTTACATGCATGTAACAGTGAATGCTACATGAAGATATTTTGTGTTTTTCAACCCTAGCGTTTAATCTTTTATTTTTAAATCTGCCACTGCTGTCTGTTTTGTGTTGAGCACTTGCGTGCCCTAGATTTGAAAGTGAGTGAGCATCAGGGAGCTTTACTACACCGCATGTTGTTTGCACAGTTTGGTGTAAATGTTCGCAGGGAGAGGTCAGGGTACAGATGCCGGATAAGACAACGTTGTTCAGATGCTCTTGTGCATTTTCTCCATCTCCTGTCCTGCACCACCAGCCTATTAATTAAGATGAATTTTAAGGTCACTAGTTGTTTAAGATGCTTTACTTGGATGACCTCCAACACCACCCATGGGAGGAGGCTCTAAGATTAGGAGCAGTGGGCTTTACTACAGGTTAGAATGAACACATAAGGGTTACAGTTGAGGGATGGGTTGAAACTGAATAATTGGTACAAAAGCTGATAGTATTTTCTTAAGTCCATTATTAAAAATATATTGTTCAAATGGGATCTCCATGGGGTTTCTATTGATTTTATTCATGCACAAAAGGGTGTTTTTTCCAGATGTTAAAAAAATGGTTCCCGAGTTTTTGTTAAATTAAAACTTTTGTTAAAAAATCATTTCATTTTCATCCCTATAAAGGTAATTTGTAACTGACACTGATAACTAGGACTGGTTTGCATGTCAAAAAATGTTATTATGACAAGAAATGCTTTTATCAGGTTATCGATAATTATCATGATAAAAACTAGGTCATGTTTTTTGTCAAGTTTAAAAGTTGACTTTTTTTAAAGAAGCAAAATATAGCTGTATGTAGTTTAAAATTATTTAAAGAAAATAATAGATAGATTGAATAGATAGAAGAAATAGACTGAAATAAAATAATACAAATAAAAAAAGAGTAACAAGCCAAAAACCATTTGTAAATGATCATTTGTGCTCAAACCAGTTAGTCTTAAATAAGCAGATGTGATAGAAGTTGACTGTAAATGTGGTAATGTGATCATTTGGGCTGTTTTTATTGTGATTTTAGCTCTATTTATTTATTGGATTGCTTGGACGTGTGTCCTATTATGTGTGCTGTTTGTGGGTGCACCAAAGAAAATTTTCCAGTGGATGATGAAGTCCAATCGATATGAGCTGAAAACACCTGTAGTCTCTGATTTGGTTCTTACTTTCTTTGAAATAAATATGAATACAAGCTGAGGCAAACTTGATGATGATGAAAATACTGAAGTACTGACATATGAAACTGTAAAAACAAATGAAAACTGATACAATATGATGGTATTTATCATGATATAAAGTGTTATCACAATGTATTTCGCAATATATGATATATCATCGTAATTATTGTAATATAAAATGATATTGTGACAAATATTATTATTGCTTTATCACCCATCTGATAATACTGATAATAAAAATAACAAAATATTGTAAAATGGCATAATGTGAAACCATGATCATTTCAGAAACAGTTACCACTACAACAAGAGTACCAACATGGACTGTGTAACATGTGCCTTATTTAATTTGTGTTTGTAAGAATAATTACGAAAATATTGCACATATTAACACCCATGTAAAGGCTTCAGCATGAACATCAAATGGTACATCTGTTCATGAAGATTTAATCAATATTTGCTCAGTGAACATAGAAGTATTCTGAGTATGTTATGGAACTATTTATATAATCTATACTGAAGACAGATACAGAGTGACTTGCAGTTTTTGCTTTTGGCCCTCTTACTGGAAAGCAGTCTTTAAACTTTCCAGCATTTATTAGAAAAATCTCATTGCATTTAGTGAGTAAAAACTTTATTATTATGTAACCAATAACCATCAGTCATGCTTACTTGCGTCTGGCCTGTGTAGTCTCATTAAGCGCCCTCAAGTCTTTTCAGTTGTTTATTCGCTGTGAGTGCTTGCAGAGACCAGCAAATGGGGCCGTTAGGCATGCTGGTCACATTCTAGCTGACAAAACACACAGTCGGTCCATCAATATTCACCAAAATTCACATTTAGGAAAGACAACTACTCACTGCCGTGCACTTTGAGTGAGTGTGCTTAAAATACCAAGTAGGCTTACATAAATTCATCAAGCATTCTAGCTGAGCTAATTGAACAGGCTAATTTCATTATCGTATAGTTGATTTAGAGCGGAAACACAATGTGGACAATAGAGCAAGCACCAACTCAAACCAACAGAGCAGAGTTAGCATTCATGGGCATCAACTGACTGATGCACTGCACATACAATACAAAACTACTCAGGAGCATGACCATGGAGATGAAACCATCTGGCTCTAAGTGTCAGCGACAGATAGACATATCATGACAAAAGCCAGTTGTGTTGAAAGTTTCTCATCTTTGCAGAAGTTTATCAGACTCTGCTGTGGTCAAAGCTGATTATGTCAGGGAGTGATCTTCTAGCAGAAAGACGGCTTTGATGGGGATGAGGCTCGGCGTGTAGATAGACATTGAGAAGATGGAGAGAATCACTGGAGCTGACAGTCACTGATCTCCCCTCAAAGCCTTTATGGTGTGGTTGGTCGGGAACATGAATGATGGAAGCTGGCAAACTGAAGGTGAACCTCATAGTTGTTGTGCAGTTGATGAAACAGATCTTAATGTTAAGCACTATTTCAAATGCAAACGAGTGCACCCCAGACTTCACCCTGTTGATAAATCTGTGGTTGTTGTTGTTGTTTACTTAGCCTTGCTGGAGCCCCTCTGTACTAAACAATTCCAATTATTCACTCATTTTAATTGATGTGTTTTGCTCACACCCTTTTTCCTGAAGGTCTTTCAAGGTGCTGTCCACCCCAATGTCAAGTACTATTCCCTCATGCCCTTGATTCGTTCCTTCAAGTTGACTTTGAATTATTGAGCTCCATGGCAAGGATCATCTGGAACTGTGTTCTCTGGGTGTCCAACTTTAATAAATTAACACCCCGGAGATCCAACCTGAAATAATCGCTTAGTTAATTTACCCTGTAATAAAGATATTCTGCCTCTGACTATGAGCTGCTGGGAGTAAAATGAACCCAGACTTTTGCCTTTTTTAGTCTAATTGCTGGACTGTGGGTAAAATTTAATAGCATAGAACCTGAAATCTTAGCATAACCATACCTTAAGGGATTATTACAGTGCAGTAATTAAGTTTGTTCTAATTAACTTTATACTTCCTCTGACTTTCTTCTAGAAGAAAAAACAATTATTGTGTTTAATTAACGGTGAAAAATAAATGTTCTTTGAACAGGCACACATGAGTTTTTATGCCATTCAAAGCTAAAAGGCATTTTTCAAATAGAAAACACTGTGTGGCACAGCTGTTAAGATGATACACCATCATAATAGCCTCAAGCATTTGCTTTATGCTCTGAAATAAACTAATTTGGTGTGGAATTAAAAAACATGACCTCTAAGAATAGTTTCCAAGCCAAGAGGATGTGTATTTTGCCATTGACTGATTGCCATGGTTTGAAATTACACTGGAAGGCCTGAGCAGTTTTCTGGTAGAGAGGAAGTCAGTGAAACAAGATACGAGATGTATTGGTCAGCTTTTTCCTGACCTAAAGGTCAGAAATCTCAATAGTGCATTCTTTTTATAGTGTTATATATCCTTGAATATGTCTATTGTATCCTGCCCTCTATACTGTAGTTCATCTGGGGTAATATACATGTTGTTGTTTCGTTTACAGTTTGCTTGGAGGGACAATCATATTCGTACCAGTTTTCTGCCATAAAATATTTTATATGTGGAATTAATTATTCTGTCATATAATTAACTAGCCATGATACAGTACAAGTTGCTCTTAACAAACAGAAATAACTTGCATCCTGATAGCAGGTTGGTTTTCTTTTATGCTGAGATCACTTTGCCAGGGCAAACATGTTTTGATGGCAAACTGGCCCTGTGTTTAAAATGAACACAGTAAGATGACTGTGCAGGACCAGTTTGTAGCATGAATAGCAGACAGAGAGCGTGGCAGTGTCAGGGTGTGTGTCTGCAGTGGGACAAGCCCAGGCTTCAGCAGCCCTGACAGGCTCTGGCTCATTAAACCCCCATCAGACGCAGGAGGTCAACACAACAGCTATAGCTTGGGCAACACACTCTGCCTCTGTGTGTATATTGTAGATCACAAAAACACACAGAGCAACTGTGTAGCCCTAATAGGATAGGATAATACCTCAGACCAATCATTTGTTTTATTTTAAGCTTTTTAATCATCTCTGTGTACAGCTGACAAGTCACAAGAAATGTTTAGATAAACCACGAAAAGACCAACGGCTTATATGTATGATGTAGATTGAAATCTGTGTATCTATTATTAGAAAATGAAAGCTCATGCTTCTGTTTTTACTCTCATCTCATGATACATTTAATGATTGTTGTAGGACTATGTTGTGTAATTGAGTGGACGGCTGGCTGGCTTTGAAGAAGCAGGTCGACAATGTTGCTGCAGAAGGTTTCACAGTGGGGTAGAGAGAGAGGACTCGGGGCAGTGTTTGGCAAAGGATGAAGTGATAAGCATAATTTTAGGTTGAAACACGCCGGCGCAAACAGCACTGCTTGTTTGATTATGTTTATTCAAATGTGTTAGAACAACAGTGACAGCCTTTGGCTTTGAACCGAGACTAAAATGAAAGTTGTGTGCTTTTGGGTCTACCATTTTATGGCAACCAGCTCAACCGTTTTTGGAGGTCTGACTCACGTCGCCTGAACCAAAGTCCTACAAGGTCAAACAAACGAATCCAGAGCCGACTCAGGCTGTGTGGCGCCTCCATACTCCATACTTTTCCTCTCCAATCTCATACATTGATAGCGGGAGAAACAAACACATGCATCCCTGTGTTGTCTGTACTTACATATCTCCCTCTCTTGATCTATTCAGTACACCCTATTTTTGCTTCTAATCTTTCAAACCTCCTCTACTCCTCTTTCTCATTTCACGTATAAAACCACCAAGGGACTCTACTCTTTTGGTCAAGCTCTTGGAGAGAGGGCATAGAGGAAGAGGATCTCTGTCAGATCTGCCAGTCCAATAACCAGCCAAGAGAAGAGGATTAGATCTATCCTGTCTCTGTCTTACTGTAAAACTGTCTCATTAGGATCTTTCTGCCAGAGGGCCCTGGGGTGCCCGCCCTTGTACAGTTTGGTGTAGCATTGAGGGAAAGCTGCGCATGTCATCTGAACCCAGCTGAGGGTCATGCAGCCTCTTAAGAGGACTGGACTGAAGTGATGTATAATTGCTAATCTCACAACAATAATGGAAAACACAAGTGAGATAAGTGGAAACAGGTAAAACTGCACGTTCAAGTAATGTAGCTGTTTAAAAATAACTCCAATGATAATGAGATTTCTTACTTTTATGTACTATTTTGCATTTGGGCGTGTGATTCTGCTTTTCTACCTCATCTGTCTGTGTTTTCTTGTGTCAAGGTGACAGTGCTGCTCTGATAATGTCAGAGGAACAGTGTCCGTTCTCTTTGGACATCACAACTGTCACATCACAGAACAATCAATCTAAATTTCACCATGTCAGCCACATCCTCAGCCCACACACAGCTGCTCTCTAAGACACATGTCACAGTAAAACACATTATTCACAGATTTGCCTCAGGACTTCTCAACTAAGATCGTGAAAATACATACATACTGTAACAGAGCAGACAGTGAGATAATGTGGGCAATACAGATAGCAAACAATGAGGATAATTAGTCATTGTCTTGAAGAAATCTATAAAAATTGATGCCTCTGTAGAAGCCACATGCATCACTGTAGATCTAGTACAAATGGTTTAAAGCACTGCAGTACTCCAGGTTGTTAGTTTGCTTGTCAAAAGGCATGTGGATTCAGTGAACCATGTCTTTATCAGACTCAAACTAGATTTTACCATGTGACTGAAAATGTGCTGTGAATGTGAACTTGCTCCTATGTTGTGTGTTTACATGAAAACAGCCTTCAGCACATAGACATGAGGACGAGCATGAGGGAAAGTCTCTGTGTTGTATCTTTGCATAAAATAGACACATTTCCCGTGCTTTGTCTCGGAGAAAGTAGCCTAACCTTTCAAGCTGGAATAATTCATGACTTTTACACATCTTAATGGGAAACAGCACATCTCCCCAGACCGTAGACAACTGACAAAGGTTAAAAAACAAAACAGCTCCCCCCTCAAGTCACAGGACCTTTGTTGTGCCAGTTCTAATTGACAGTTTTTTTTTCACTTTCTTTCTGTCTCTCACCTTCTCACACCTTCTGTTCTGTTCTATTCTGTTCTGTTTGTTTCTCCTCAGCTCATTTGCCATGTCTAAGACAGCGGTGAAGAAGCAGCACTGGCGCTCCAAGGTGCAGGACAGCTTCGTCCCCTTGCTGGGCTCATCCGGGGAGCTGGGAATTGCCATAGGTGGAGGAGCAGATTATGGAGAGTTTCCTTTTGTCACCTCAGCTCCGGGGGGCGGACTCATAGTGGGTGATATCATCCTGGAGATTGGGGGAACACCTGTACTAGGGATGACGTTAGGAGATGTCCGTGGTGTCCTCAACTCCTGCCCCCATCCTGTTCGCATCAAAACTGTTTCTCCAGGTACGATTCAACTCATTAACTCACACCTACAGCCTATTATTATCTGTTTTTGATGATGTGTAAATAATCATCACACAGGTATAGACTGTCATGATGTTGATATTTTAGTTCCTGGTTAAATCTCTTATAAATAAAGGCAGTTAACAGTTCAATTTCCATTCATTCTGTGTCACTATGATAGTTTAAGCCTCATAATAGTTTAATAATATATATATAATATAATATACTCACCAAATGAAGAGAGTACCAGTTTAGTAGGAGGATTAACATAAATGTAATTAACATGCATTTTGAAAGTTCTCAGATGAATATGTTAATGGAAACTATATGTATAAAGAAGATGGAAATGCCTTTTGAGTCATGTGATTGATCAGCTGATTGATGAGCTATTTGCTGCTTTTTCCCAGATATTCTTATGAAATGTGAAAACACTGAATTATTTTTAACTGTGAAAAAAAGACATCATAGACAGATGGAAAACAAGACCAGACTGATCTGCTTCTTCTACTTTATTTATTAAAGCCATGCGTGATGTAGCCTACAGCGCTACCTGCTGACTTTACAATATAGCCGAGATTTTTTGCTTCAGACTAGTTCATGGTAATGGACATAATTTGCATTTTTGTGTTTGCAGCTTTTCAAAAGTTTGCTCCAAAATTTGTTTGACATTATGTGAAAACACATCAACTGGTACTGAACATCAAAATATGTATATGAAAATTAAACCTCTGGTTGTAACCAATAACTGCACTGGGCAGGTAAGACATGTACAAACCATTTATTCTAATATACAAAGAAATTACAGGTACAGTAACAATCTTTGATGTTAATGTCAGATGTTCATCAAAATGAACATATTAGAAGTTAAATGCACTGAATGTCTTTTTTTCCATGGTACTTGTCTCAACTTGTATCAACACAATAGCAAACAAATTAAATTTATGCACATTGCTGATACACCACTCACAGTGAAAGCTCTGAACATACACTGTACTTAGCTACTCACAGCTTTTCATTAAGATGTAATACAATAAAGTGGCTTAAAGTTTCATTTGTATCATATTAGAGAAGTCTGTTTACATTATGCCATTTCATTCTAATGAAATAGCTGCAAATAGTAGTAAATTAAATGTTAGGGAGACAGAGGAACAGCATCGACAGGTAATGTAAGTAGAGACAAGAAAAAAAAAATGTAATACAGGCATAGTTTTTTTTTTTTTAACATTTTAATCTGGAAATGCTTCTTTGTGGAGTTTAATTGTGTCAAGATGTACAGTTGTAGTGCTAAATCTCCACTCAGGTGTATTAAACCACTTCAGAAGAATGAGGTACAAAGAGATAATTAAAAAGTAGCAGTCAAACCTCTAAAGGTCAAGTAGGTCTAGCTGCAGACTTACAGAAGCTATAGGACACACCTACTGCATAATACACCCTTGACACAGATAGTTTGTGGGTGTTGTTTACTGAAGTGGGTCCTTTGTTTTGTAAAGTAGTATATTGTGTACATTTGTATAGTCTATGAGGCTGCATCTGGACCCTTATCATTTCAAAACATTGAAAATGATGTGGAAATAGTCAAATCTGATACTTCTGTTAGTTTTATCTAGATGTTTTCATACAGGTGAATGGAAATGATTCTTATTATCATGCAAGATGATCACAGTCAGCTCAAATAATCAGGATCAAGAGATTGTGCAATAGTTGTGATAGACCCGAACACAGTGGAGGTAAAGTATGCAGACAAAAAGCTCCAGAGGTTTCTCCTTGAGCTTGTGCAATTTATGTATAATACACAGCCCATCATAACACATTCAGGCTTTTCTCTCTCTCGCTCTCTCATGCTGCAGACAGTTTAACTTGTTGCTGTTTATGTTACACATCATTGCATTTGCTTCATCAGACTACATCCAAACAGTCTGCTCCACTGTCATCCACGCTGCCGTCCATAATAATCTTGTTCAGTAACTCTCCACTCACTCTGTCTGGCAGAATCTACAGGCTGCATCATTGTGATGCTGATACACTTTTGTCAATTAGTCTGGATATGTCAAGGCGACTGGTCAATATGTGGACAGGAGGTCAGAATTGCTGATGACACAAATGACAAGACTGTAGCAATATAGTTGTCTGTCACCGTCAAGGGGCCTTGATGTTTAGAACAGGGGGCTAGGGAAACGAATGCCTTTGTTGGCTGTGGACAGAGCAATATGTCACCGCAGTGTCACCTGACCGTGGCTCCTGATGGCCTTGGTGGCTAGATTGATAGCTGATTTGGCCACAGGGGTGTAAATGGGGACCTTTGCCCCCAGTCCCTCTGCCACTGGTAGATCCATTATCATTTCTGAAGTCTACCCAGCCCTCTGTGGGAAGCTTGACTGCGTGTAGTGTGGACATTGATGGATGAGCTGATGCACCAGGTTGCTGTATCACACATCCTCCTACTCACTCTACTACTACAACTCCCTGTGCTCCAGCCCTCCAACAGGATGCCACGCTACCTTCCCCAGATGCAGGCAGCAGTGGAAAAGCTCTCGCTCTTTTTTTTTTTGTGCTGGTGATTTCATCTGTCCATCAAATGTTTACTCATTTTACTTCACTATTTTATGGCTGAATGATGTATCTATTCTTGTACATCTTGTAACCTTGACACCTGACTGCTTCATTTTATTGCAGTGTATATGTTGTATTTGGTTTCAAACATGTTACAAATCCAAGTGTTGCCAGCTCATTTACTTTCAGAGAGCTTCCGGCCTGATTTTTCTCTTCAATAGTCTAGAAAATAGCAGCTGTGTTATAACATGATGAACAAAAACCCATCATTTCTCCCAAAAGGCATCAGACTACATTCGTTTCCCCTTACAAGTGGCAGCCATATGCGGCCAATCGTATGCATGTGCAGTTGACTGCCTCAACTAATAAAGTTATACCGCTGTGACGTTTTTTAATAGCACAGCAAATTCAGTCTGAACCTCTGTAACAGACGGTGGGGGTAGGGGTGTGAGTAGCTGGGCAGCAGCCTGCAGGGGAAGCTCCGACAAAGTGGTCGTCTGTCAGAGTGACAAGCTGGAGAGGCTCTCAGCCCATCCATAACAGCAAGTGACCTGTCATCAGAGGCTGTAAAGCACTTGAGATTATATTAAGAAATCAAAGAGAGGAAACTGAGCCCCAGTGATCAGCTCTGCCTCCCTTGGTGACAGTATCTACTGTTGTGTCTGGTACAGTTAACCTCAATAGGCCATTATATATGCATGAAGAACTCAAAAAACACATTCAACACTCCGGATTTACATGAAGTGACATAGAGAGATTAGACTAGTAAGTGCTAATTAGAAAGTGTGGACTGTAAAATATAGTGTCAAATCAAGTCTGACAGTAAAAATTTGCAGTTGGAATTAATTTCTGTCTCTACTCAGATGGTCACAAACAGAACTGTACATCATCAGTCTCTTTATGCACACTTCACTTACTTTTAATGTGTGTGTGCATCTCTCTGTGCTCTCTCTTTTCCATGGCATCTTTGTTTCTTTGCCCTTCCCTCAGGCTCCACATTGTGTAAGGATCTCAGGTTGTATCTGAGTAAGTGCTTCACACCCGGCTCAGTGGACAGTCAACTTCAGCAAGTCATCCGAGAGAACCTCTACCTCCGCGCTGTACCTTGTGAGTCTCCATTTTCTTCTTTCTTTTCATATGACGTGCTTTTTTTTTTGTCATATTACATCCCTAAGCCTATTACTGATAGTAAGTCAGTTTATTTAATCACAGTTAAATGTCTCTGAAACTAACATCTGTTTAACTTGATAGTGTTTCATGGTTGGTGCTATGAGAATTTATCTGTGTTAATTGGCATTTAAAGGTGAAGAGGTGTTTTCCACACTTTCTTGTGTCAATGTATGCATGCTGAAGTGGTGTGATTTGACATCATAATGGAAACAAATGACTGGTGCCTGGCTTTAAAATATAACACCAAGTTTGCGTGTGGAGGAAATGTCTCAAGTGTGATCAGTGTTGACATTTCCATAGTAACAGTCTGTATTGTCACAACAGTGGGTTTATCCTCTGCCGTGATCTCTCATTCCATTACTTATCCTTGTGTTCTGAGCTATTATTCTCTGTTTATGTGACAGCAAGATGGTGGTGAATCTGAGCGTAGCTGTGTTCGACAGGTTTTTCTTATTTGTGCACTTTGTATGATCCTTAAAAGATGCCTGCAGACTACATGAGCAGTTTCGTTGTGATGCTCATGAATAAAATCAAGTACAATGACAGCCAAAGGCAGCTAGTTGTAGTACATCTGTTGCTATCTTAATCCTCTATAATATGACGTCACTGGAAAGGGCTAGAGGATATAGAAGCCAGACAGGGTTGGCTGTGGAGCTTTGTGGTTTTTTGTGGTCTAGTAATTTTCTGGCATGCATTGGTTGGATTTGTTTTAACTTCTTCAGGTGGGAGCATTAAAGACACAGTCCACCTCGTGTGTCTTTAGTCTTAACCTTGCTGTGGCACCGTGTGGACTAATCTCTCCTTTAGTCCATGAAGTAGGTCATGTGGGACAGTCTGCCACCATGCCACACAACACACTTGCTGTCAGGAGAAGGCACAGGTTAAATCTCACAGGATGCACCAACAAAGACAAGACAGTTTCTTTTTGCCTATGGCGTGCATATTCATGTTATTGTAACTGCAGTTTTGCTCATGTCAAACATTCCTATTATTTTGCCAGACACACATCATTTTAAATCTACAAGCTAATGTTAGTCTGAAGAGTAATGTTTTAAAATACTGTTTAATCCTCATGAGGGAGATCATTTATATTTTTAGTTGTAAAATTAATTATCAGTCAGCTTTGGTTGTTATATACAGCCCATTACCCTTAACGGCCCCATGTACCCTGTCTTAGCAGCTCACTCTTTAAACTTAGGGAGTAACTTCTCATCTCTGAGTGCTTTCTCTTAGCATGAGTGACACTGAGGCAGGCTCAGCCCCTGGGTGTGTAATCCTCTGATCTGCTCGAGATGACAGTAAGATGCTGTTATTCTCATGCTGATACCAACTCACGCATGCTAGTCTGATCAACAGACGGTTCGGAAACCATTTCATTTTATTTTAAAGTCATTTTCAGATATAGACACTTCATTTTTGCCATCAGTTGGCAGCAGCTTTGCTTGATATAACAGGAACTTAAAGCTGAGGAGTTTTCATCAGTGGCTCATTGTGGCCCCCTTCAGGACCACATGTACTGTATGTTCCCTGTCATTTCAGCAGACTCTTGTATCTTGTTGTTGTTTTGTACATAGATCCATAGAAGTGTAAATTACCTTCAATAGACATTTTGTAGCTTTTCATTTCCATGAGATACAGTTTAACTTTTTACATGTTTTTACTGAAGGAAGCAGAGCAGATAAGTTTTTTTTAGTCCAAGCTGTGGATTAATTTTGATATTTGTCACTTAGATCCTATTTCCTCCTCTAAAAACGTACCTAGTTAGTATCATTGTGCTATTTAGAGAGTATCTCAACCTTTGAATCCTTTTGATGAGACAATGTTCTCTGATGTTGCAGTTGGCACTGATGCAAGAAATATCATTACAAAGGCTCTGTCAGGAGGCCAGAGCATAAAAATGGAAATGAATGACAGAATTAAGTAAATGCATACTACTGTATCAATAATCTAGAGGGGGAATTAAATTAAAAGCAAATGCCTATCAGTGCCAAAGTGGAGGAGAGGCTGACTGCAGTCCATTGGCTGTGTGTTCATTCTGAGGCAGACAGGATGTGCATACTTTTGTTTCTTCATCCACATCATTTTGTTCTGTGTTCGTGGTTTGCAAACTTTGAATTACCCTGCTGAACTTTCCCATATTAGTATAATCTCAATAACCATTTGTACATGTGCCCTTGAATTATTCAGTGCCAATGTCATAGTTTCAAGGCTCGCTGTCTCTGTCTCCTCCACAAAAGACTTTTCTAATTGTCTTCAGAGTGAGTCAGAGATAAGCAACATCATCACTGGGTTATTCTAATATATTTGCTCCAGTGATGTCAGGCAGAGTGTCTGTGGCCTTTTCTGACTGTGGGATTCATTGTTAGCTATTTCTGTGCAGTGACTTTGACAGACAGCTCTCCGGGTGTTGATAGAGAGTTCTGTGTAATTACCTCTTCAATCCCTATCTCGTCCCTCTCCCAGGGGATCAGTATGTGGTGCCCACAGGGGCAAGCGAGGAAGAAGAAGATGTCAATAATCCATCCTGTCCCCCTGCTGACATGTCATATATATCTCCAAGGAGGGTGCATAGATAATGAGTCCCTGCCTCATGCACCATATCAGCTGGAGAGAAAGTGTGAATCCTTAGGGGATGAGAAGAATTACACACGTCAAATGCCATCAATTGATTAGATATCAGATCTTTATTTAGACATAAAGACATCTAAATTCCTGTATACCAGCTGGATGTAAATACAAAGAAGGGGCACAATGTAAGAATGATACATTTTTGTTATTATTAATAAAGTAGATGCACAAGTGTATCCCTTTCACAGACCACTGCAATTTGGGGTGTTGTGTTGGCAGATGTAATTAGTGCTTAAAGATGGCCAATCAAATCAATCCCTCTCATCGTCTTTTAAACAAGAATGCATTTTTATGGCCTGATAAGATGACATAAAAGCTTCTACTGAGGGAACTTTTCTTATTAGGAGTTGTAGGGTTAAAAGGCTCATTGTAGCTTTTAGACCAGAGAATATGAAGGCTCTGTCTCAATTAAGGTCTCTTAATCTGTTATAAATCTAATTTGATGGGGTGACCCAGTAGCTGGATTGTCAAGATGCATACCACATGGGCTGAAATGCCCTGAGCAGTAAGTTCCTCATTCGGTTTCCAGCTGGCCAGACCATTTGCTGCATCTTGTTCCCTACATTCCCTCTCTCTCTTTACTGTCACTGTTGAATAAAAGCATAAAATAGCACCAAAAATAAATAAATGTAGGTTGAATATCTGGAGTCACTGACTGAATGCAGGACTTTGACTGCATAAACTGAGTTTTGAAGTTCATTTTCCACTCATTTTTGACATTAAATTGTCAAGAAAATAACCTCTGAATATACAATGTGGTGAATCATCAGTTGTAACCCCAAAAACTCTGTTATCTTCTCTACCTAAAGCTAAAAATGGCAATGCAATAGCTGTCGCTTATAAAACCAGGATCAGGACTAATGCACTAAACATACTGGGAGCTACAGGAAGGAAAAGGCGGGCTGATTGAGATGTTCTTTGGTCTCCATGTGTTCAGTCCTTTGTGAGAATATTGTCCAAGGAGGGCTTTTTTTTCTGTGTGTGTGTGTGTGTGTGTGCGTGTGTGTGTGTGTGTATGCGCGCGTTTGTGTGTATCCCCTGTACAGTACTGCATGTGTCATTGTGGCTGGCAGAGCTGCTCCCAGGACAGCAGTGCATTAATCATGGGTTTTATAGGGTAGCTGGGTGTGACTCCCTCCTGCAGGCCCACACCGCCTTCACATGTAACTCCTCCAGTAGAAGGACAGAGATTTGTCCTCAGTTTGGGCTTGGTGTGGTTTTGTCTCTGGTAAGGAATTACTCCACTCAAGGTCAGATTGGCTGCCCTGTAATTCAGTTTGCAAATGAAAATTATTCTACCAGTCTTGGCTTAATGGAAAATCAGCTATAAAAATGTGTTGTCTCTCACACCACATGTCTGTACTTGTATTTAATGGTCTGTATTAAGTAAAATACAGCAAAGACTGAGTATTTGCTCAATGGTTCTGTAATAATGTGGGATGCTTTTTCTGCCATGGTTTGGACTCAGTGCTCTTGCAGACCAAGGTCAATGTGAATCAATTATGATGACAGACCATTGATCATCTGAGTGCTCCATCTTTGCTATGGTGATAGAAAGACTTTAAGACTTTCACAGTACCTCATTAATGTTTAATTCTGTTCGCATTGATCTGCCCATAATAAAGAGGCTTTGGTAAATGCCTGCCGTCATCATTGTGCTCTCTTACCAAAGAAAATTTTGGTTTGTGGGTGGATGCTCTGTTGACCTGGGAGTGATTCCTGTAATTAAAGAGGTCACTTATTAGTTTTTGGCTCTGTGTGCTGCTAAGGAATTACTGGTTGCGCTTGTGTTTCATTTGATAAACTAATGAATGTTCGGACTATTTATAGTTTGCTGACTTGTTTTGCTTGCATAAATGCTGACTCTTGAGCACATGAGGCCTTGATTAATTGACAAATCAACAATGCCGTAGGTGGTAGTATATCTGCCTCGTGGTTCTGATGTATGAGGGGATATTTTTCTGTCGTCTGTTTCTATCCAAGGTACAACCAGACAGCCCAGAGACGGGGAAATCTCAGGGGTCGACTACAACTTTGTCTCTGTTGAGGAGTTTTTCTCTTTGGAAGAGTCTGGAGCGCTTCTTGAGAGTGGCAAGTTTAAAGGTGAGGTTGATGATAAAAATTAACTATCCTAGTACCTCTAAGTTTAACTCAAGCCTCCACTGCATGATGAGCCATTAGTATGGATCTGATTTTAAGAATACACTCACAGTAATAATGTGTACTTATATTTCTCTGTGTTTTAAAACTGAAAAATTGTATGTACACAGAATGAACTGCGTTGATTGTTACTAAGAGGGCTACAAATTACACATAACTCTCAATAATAAAATGTAGATGTTGAATGATATTCCATGTACATTATTAGTGATATATTGGGGCTAAATGTTAAATACTGTCCTTTATTGTTATCCCCTGCCCTTATAGAACTGACAGATTTGTTTCATGATAAATGAGGTTTTCATATTTAATAACAGCAGGGCAGTCTGTCTCTTTATGCATTTAATGCCATCAGGTGTTGTTCAGATCGTATGAACCCTCAGACTCCTCCCTCTCACAGGTCAGAGTGCTTCCTCTGATTAAAAAGCCTCCATACATTAGCATACATAATTTATAAGAGTTTAATGGAAGCAATAAATGTCATCCTCACCTGACTTACATGTGACATTGACAGACACATTACTACAGCAAAGCAATCAGGACTATCAGCAGGATTTCTACATGCAGTCGCCTGCAGAAATTGTAGTAAATGGTGACAGACGGTGACCTTGTTGTTGTGTTCAGTAATCTAATGTTTCCCCTAAACCTATTTGGATCTCTATAAGACAAATGGAGAGATGAAGGTAATTTTATTTCTTCTTAAGGAGCTAGAGCAGATGGCCAGAGCTACAACTATACAACAAACACAGGATATAATCTCAGGGGAAATATAACACGTATATGCATACGTATGTACTGTGCATAAAGACATGAGCCTAAATATATGAATATAAAATATAGATTTTTCTCAGATTGAAACCAGTAATTCATGCTAATGCATATTTGTTCCTGTTACCAACCACCTCAGGGTTAATAACATTGGACTTTACGATCAACTTACAGTGTTACCACATTCACAAGCAGCCATGATATATTATTTAGTTTGTCTAAAACAAATGCATGCAACCTTTTACAGTGCAATATACTCTATCCATTTCTCTGTCTCCCATCACGTCTCAGGAAATTACTACGGTACACCACGGCCTGTTCACATCAGTGCAGAGAGCCCCCCCATCACGTACCAGGAACACCGCAACCTGCTCAGAAACTTCCGCACACGCAGCAAATCACTCAGCAACCTGGAGAAGACTGCAGAGGACACAGAGAACAGTGAGGAAGACTCCGGCCTGTCAGGCATGTTTCATTAAACCTGGTCTAAACAACAATCTACTCATAAATTCACATCTAAAGAAAAATCAAGCATGAATGTGTGATTGATAATGCTTATTGCACAAATAAAATTACATATATTATAATTGTACAATAATAATGTTAACATTACTGGCTTATAGTGCATACTTTTATATCATTGGAGCTTCTAAAAAAAAAAGTACACTAAAGGATGTGTCAACAGTAAAGTTGAGCTTTACACTCCAGGCAGCAGCTAAATACTGCATTGTCCCTCTATCTATAGCTCTAGTCTCTGATACCCAAATGAATCAATCATTAGCATGATTAGTATGCTCCAAACTCTCAGAGGGGCTGTGGCCTCATCGATTGCTGGATCACCTCCAAAGGAAGGTCAGCCCGCCTTAGGTTGAACAAACAAGGAGGTAAGCAGATAGGCACAGGAAAGAGAACAACAGAGGAAGTCATTTAACAAAGACAAAATGTTTGAGTAAAATAAGTATTATTTCAAATATTTGCTGTGGAAACAAGCCATAATTGTAGATTGTTGTAAATATTAGTTTATGCCCTTAATGTCTTTATTCATGAGTCAACAGTAGAGGAGTTACTGGAAATGAAAGGTGGAGAGGGTCTGGGGCCTCTGTTACAGAATCAAGTTGCAGTCACAGTATATGGTATATGTGTGTGAAGTGCTGTGCTATCTCAGCATTCTGGTAGATTTTCTTTAGGTTAAGGAAATACCTTTACAGCATCAGATACATTTGTAAATATCTTTACTGTTAAAATCCTGGAAAACTTGCCTTCAGATCTTAAGTACTTGTCTCTGTCTGGTTGTTATTGAGTTAGATAATATTCAAAACTATTGCCTTAACAAAATAGTGTTTGTGATTTAATTACATTTTAATATTAATACTGGTAATTAAAACAACCACAGTACTATACCTTGTATATTTCAGCCCAACTTCGTTTGTCTCATGAAAATAAGTGACATCAGGGCCTTTGACATCACTATTCTTGTAGGTATTGTATCTACAATCATGAATTTATTGTTTGAGAGTTGAGAGATGATGACACAGAGAAACTAGAGCAGACCTGCTGAACAGAAGGTGTGTATGAGATTAGATTAGGGTAAAGGAGCAAGGCAGTGACATGGGGTGGTGGTGGTGGAGGCAGGCGGGGAGGCTGGGTGTTAGGAATGGCAGTGGCAGGGTGCCAGAATGGTACAGAAGATAAGAAAGAGACGGGCAGAGTGGGAGGTGAGAAACGCAGGTGGGCAGAGATCCAGATAGTTAGAGACGTGCTCCAAACAGGCAGGTAGGGCAGCAGGCAGTCGAAGCTGGGGGAGTGAATGCAGGATGCAGGCAGGATGGAGTTTGAGAGAGCCATCCAACAGCCTGACCTCTGCTGAGTCATCTTTTGAAGTGATACTGTGTGGGTGGATGGCTTCGGCAGCACTTGTCGTGTGCAGGACAGCCCGTGTTATGTCCCATGTCTCTTAGATCTGCACTGAAGGACAGCTACAAGGACAGCTACCCAAAAAAAACATGCTTATTTTTTTTCTGCTGGTAGTATCGCATGCGTGGTCACACACTCTGACTCCTTAGAGGGAGGACAAAGCCAACTGAGATGCTGACCTCAGGTCTTTCTGCCTGACAGCCTGCAACAGAATTGCCAGCATCAGGTCATTAGACATTTCAGAGTGTTATAGAAACTTCTCTGCATTCTATTACTGTCATGTACCTAAATAAACACTGGTAAACATTATTCTGTCATTGCAGGAGGGTCTGCAGGTGTTTGCGGCAGTGTCCCTTTTGGCCGCAGATCTCCGGGTCGACCCCGGGCATCCAGCGGTGGGGATGGTCGTGTCATACAGAACGGTGTCATCGGCGGCAGAAGAGGTGCAAGAGGTGTGATGCCTGATCACTGGGAGCAGGCCTTCAGCGACCCAGGAGAGTCCAACTACATCGAGTGAGTGTCAATTTGTTCCATACAAATCATTGTTTTGTTTTGTTTTTTTAATTAAAGGTTCAAGTTTGTAATCTTTGTTGGCATCTACTGGTGAAGTTGAATACCTTCATGCATCTCACCCTTACTCTCTACAGTGGCCAATGTTTGTTGTCAAAGGATATTAACTCTAGTTTTGCATTTGGTAATACAACCACCATAAAATAGAAAAACACAGAAATGTAAAGGTCAATTCTAAGCTGCAGCAGAAACACATCAGCGCTTCCCATGTAGACATAAACAGCAGGTGAGTATCCACTAATGAGAACATAATTATAAATATTATTTTCTATTTCTGCAATCAGATCCTCACAGTTAACCTTTAATGGGAACAATGAACAGAAGCATTTTCTGTCTCTTTCCTTTCATTCCTCATCCCACCTTATTACAACAAAAACACATGAGCCAGACAGTATTGCATTCCTGAACAGAAAAATTTGTTTTAGTGATTGAATGTTGTGCTTTATTATTTTTTGACTTCTGAGTGAGCCGGCTCAGATTTGGGAATAAAAAGATGAATTCAGTCAGAAATTCCTGTTCAAAATGAGTCCACACTTCATGATGCTGGGTGTTCTCTGACACAAACAGGGAAAGATGGTCTAATAAAGTTGTTAAGCTCTGTAGTACTGAACCTCCTTCATCTTGCATCTATTAGGTAATTTTCTTCTGGCTAATAGAGCGCGGAAGGCTAATATATTGGCTTGAGGTTTCTCTTAGTTACAAGAATTACAATAACTTGACATAGTTGTACTGAAATATGTATATATTTACAAGATGGATTCCCAAAAACTATAAAATTTAAATTCAAAACATGTTCAAACTGACCAGATCTCATCTATCCAGTAACAGGTTCTTGACATCAGTTGTATGTGGGGTCAAGTTTTGCTTTATTCTTGTGTAATCTTGCTTTAAACCAGTGTGGACCATGCACAACTGAGTCAAACTACTACATGTGTAAGGCTGATGGAGATAAGCAAATCTCCTCAAATCTTTAACCATCTTCTGAATACAAATGAGCTGCCCTGCAAGTTGTACCTATTTATGGCAGTCGGGCTGATCTCTACTGTGTATTAAATTTCCATGCTGTAATATTATCTCCAATATTATTATGGGTCTGAAGAGCGTGGATTTATATTTTTTTTTTTGTCTTTTGTCTCTCAAAGTCGCAGCCCGAGGAGGAGCAGCTGGCAGAGTCCTCGTGCTTCGAGCAGGGAGACTGTCTACAAAAATGAATGTGAGCCGCCTTGTTTCTTTCTTCCTTTGCCGTCTCTCTCCAGATGTAATTGCTAGAACACTGGTGACACATTTAACTGTTCAGCAGCCTAATGGAGGCTACATATTTGTCAAGAAAGGAAGTACCAGACACAGCCGGCTTGTTAGAGTCAAATGAGATGGAATGAGTTTTTAGATGAACAGAGACGTGATTAAGGCCTAAAGCTTGGAGCTCCTGGCAAAGATCCAGACTCAGTGCTCAGGCTGCAGGGTCGACACGTGGATGACATGTGACTGCCATCTTAATTTCATAATTTGGTCACATGATTTGCTGATAACAGCTAAAAAAACAATATAATCTGTTTTTTGATGTTTAAATGACATTGCTGATGGCAAATTGTAGAAGAGCCATCTGTTCTGAAGCTGAGAGCCCAGATTATCTCAGAGGCTGCAGTTTACTGCTCTCACCAGTAGAAGGTGATAAAATCTCCACTATAGCCAGTTACCTGTGTAAGGATAACATTAGGTAAAGTTCTGTTTGACTAGATCAAACCAGCTGAATTATAATGTGAACAGTTAAATGCTACTACAACTATACACAGCTTGGAATTATATACACCCTGAAGAAGGCGCCTGTCGACACACATCGGTGTGTTTTTAAGTCCAGCCCCAATGAATTAATCTACAGGCCCTCATGAAATAATGGCTTTTTACAACTTGTGAGTGCCTGGATTTTTGTCTTTTTCAGCTTGGAATTATTGCTGACTTGTTTAATGTTGTGGTTAAAATTAAACTGGCACATAAACATGAAAGACAAATGAAATAAGTGTTCCCACAAATATTTGACCTTTAAAGATCTATTTTTATGGCATTTTCCATATAAATTTCTCTCCATGTTTAACCTTTCCTCAGTGATTTATCATCATTTATATCAATGTTATTCTCTGCATTTTGAAGATTTTCAGTGAAAAACAGGTCTTTTCCTAAATGTGATTTACTGACCATGTAGGTATGTATAAAAGCTCAGAGTTTATTCAAAGGTCATTATATCAAATTAGAGAAAGCTGATGAAACTTCACAATTTTCACCAAAATGCAACATTAACTGAAAGTAAAAACAAGCATCTACACCCACTCAGTTGTCAAAGTACAGGGGTTTTGTCAGTATTGGTGGTATTTCTGTGTTCGCTAGGGCGCCTCTGAACATCCAAATAAGACATATCCCACACCAGTGAAAAATTGAGGAACTGCATTTTATCTGAATTATTTAAATGTATTGATAAGTTAGTTCTTCAAAAGTTATTAAATAATTTAGATCAGTAGATGCTCTTGGTCACTGCCAACTGTTTTGGTCTTTAAGGGTTATGTAAACACTAAATTAAAATGGTTATATTACATCACTGATTCAGGCTAAGAGCCGTCTACTTTGGTATGATTCTTAACTGAACGTATAAAGCTGAAACTCAATGTCAGATACTATAGTGACATGGGTTTTTAGCTGAAAACTTGACTTGACTAAGAGTTTCATTTGAACTAACCATCATTATAACCTTTTCCCCTCTCTCCTGGTTTTGGTGTACATCGGTGACCACCAGGGTTCACAGACCAGCCTGCGGAGCTCAGAGGTTTCCCAGTTCACACACACTTGATAAAAGGCAGCAGAGGGTTTGGCTTCAATATCGTGGGGGGCAGCAGGCCGAGAGAGTTCCTTCAGGTGTACAGTGTGACTTCAGGTGGCCCCTCAGCGCTCAAGACAGGTAAAAAATTAATGAACCACCACTGCGTGAGCAAAGATACTTAATTATGCTGTACAGAATTGCGTGATGAATTATTACAAGGAGAATTCAGTTGTTTTTTCCAGAAGAGAAAAGAAGTGACATATGTTACAAATTCAAAATTTTCCTTAAATATCTACTAGTGAACGTGACAAATTGCAAAATGTCAGAAACAGAAGTTATTTCAATCCGTGCCTGTTTTATCTGGCCATCTTTGTTTACTCTTTGATGCTGTGGAATTTTCTTATCTCCTGCAGCAGGTTTATATCACAATCAATCCTTAATCCTCAGTACGAGCACAACATAATCTTGCTATCATACAACGTGCATATGGAGAGAGGCACTACATATCCAGTTCACATACACAAATGCTCATACATGCTGATATTACTCCTGATATGGAAGAGCACAGGCTGTTTGTGCAGGGACTGATCCAGTTCATATCTGTTAATAGGCTGGTTTAGAGGGATTAGCTGGTTGGATTAGTCCATACCCACAGAAAACACACAGTATTTCATTTGCAAACTGCACTTGTCTGCACACTCAGGCACATGGAAATGATTTATAGAAGTTAGAATATATACATGCAGATGATTAAAAGTATAATTATATGACAAATCACATCTATACTCTTGTGTTTTTCTTTGTATTTTGTTAGCGGACATCCTGGTATACATCAACGATGTTTGTGTGTTGGGCGTGTCCCACAAAGAAGTGGTGGAGATGCTTAAATCAGTGCCTGTGGGTCACAGTGTGGATGTAGAGATTAGAAGAGGGTATCCTATGCTCTACAACCCTGATGGTTGCCCCAAACAACCGCCACCGAGACTGATGGACAATGGGGAGCCAATCATACCACCCACCACCGTCCAGCCTCAGCCTCTTCACCAACTACCTCGCCTCCCAACACCCACTCCCCAGTCCCAGCACTTTACCTTTAACAGTGCCCGCAGTGAAGGCAGTTACATGGAACCAGGAGTGACACTAGATGCTAATGGAAACTCTGCGTATTTTGCCACCAGACCGCCTTCATACAGACGCTCCAGCTTGAGCAATGCGGCCTCCTCCTCCCCTGCACGACCCCCTCGCTCTCTGAGAAGCTTAGCCAGACTGCAGTCGTTCGACCCGACACTGGCCAGTCAGAGTGACAGTGAAGTTGTTTCTGCCATTGGTTCACACAGGTAAAGAAATCATTCCCTTCAGAAATGACACTTAAATCACTTCATCATTTGGGTGTTTTGCAATCATGTAGGGATGGAATCATTTGCTATTTCATCTCGAGACCTTGATGATTGTACGTAAGTTCAGTTTGGATGTGCTGTGCATCTCCAGTTACATTTCAGAGGAAAATATGATACTTTTTAGTCCCCTACATTTGTCAGCTTTAATCACAAGTTTCTTTTCAGATGATGATGTGATAAAATAGATTGTATTAGAAGCTTTAAAAATACAGCACATTACTAGTAATTTAACCAGGATTTTTGTTTTCTGACATCTTCTCACGTGTTTTTTTCATGTCATGTAAATGTCATCTAATATCTCACTAAAATTAATTTTTAATTAGAGGTCAATGCTTATGAAAATGTCCAAAAACTTAAAGCAGACACGTGTATCAGTTTTTATTCCTTTCCACTTCCGTTAATCATGTGATGAGCTCCAGTAATAATCTGAAGTGCCTGGGCACGAAACTGAAGAGTAGTTTGAAGCCCCATCTGTAGCAGTTATAGCAGTAATATGCTGCTACATTACTTTACTATTAATCATGTAATGATGTCACATATAATAAAAAATGAGTCAGCAGGACTGAAGCACCACTATTGCTTCAATATCTTAACCACATGTTGCCTGTACTTATTTTTACTTAAGTAGGACAACATCAACTCTGTTACTTCTAAAGGAGTATTTTTACATTGCTATATTGGTACTTTTACTTCAGCTCCTGATCTGAATACTGAATAATCTCCCCCCCCCCAGATGTGTACCAGTATTATGCAATACTCCTTATAATCACAATTTATCCATTAATTAAAAATGTCACTGAATTTGTCATGATGATAGACTACTTTACTATTGATTTAAAACTCCCTCTTCCTCCTCAGGGCATCAATGATTCGTAATCACAACAATAATTCCCTCTCAGCTCCGCCTCATCCTCTACGGTATGGCACGTCCAAGTCATCTGAGAGTGACCTGTCCACCTGCACGCTGCCCGGGTCCCGCCTGCCGCTGCCTCAGTCACCGAGGAGACCATCATCATCCCCTGGAGGCCCTCGAAGTACTCATTACCACCTCTTCAGACCGCACACCTCCCACCTTCGACCTCCTCCGACCCCTGACAGCCCCCACCACCGCAGCTTCAACGGTTTCCATGGAAACACCAGCCCCAATGCAAGTCCCAGCAGCGTGTCCTCTGCCGGGGCAATGAGTGTGGGCAGTGGACTTGGAGGTTACAGTGGAGGGGAGTTAGTGCCCGTGGCCTTGGCTCAGTGTGAAGGAGACAGAGGCCTGGGCTTCAGCGTGACGGCTGGCGGTCCAGGAGGCAGGATGACTGTAGTGAAGAGAGTCTGGGACAGGAAGCAGTGCAACTCCCTACAGCCAGGGGATGCTATTGTGAAAATCAATGGAGCTGATGTGCAGAGTCTCAGCTTTGCACAGGTAATGGAAGAAATCAGATGAAACAAAAAACGATGAAAAGAAGTTGTGATGTGTACTACTACTATTACTACTACTACTACTACAGACACTACTTGGAAATGGTCTGAGGTAAACTGCAGCTTTGCAGTGTTTCTGTGCAGTGTAACCATTTTATAAATGCTGTATAACAGGGGTGGCAAATATATGGCCTGCAGACCAAAATCAGTGCATCAAAGGGTCCAGCCTGACCTACGGGATCAATTTGCGAATGCCAAGGGTGTCAAACTCATGTTAGTTCAGGATCCACATACAGCCCAATGTGATCTCAAGTGGGTTTGACTTGTAAAATAATAGCATAATAACCTATAAATGATGACAACTCCAAAGTTTCTCATTGGTTCAATGTTTAAAAAATTTAATTGCATTATGAAAATGTTTATATTTACAAACTGTTGTTTCACAATAAAATGGAATAACCTCAAGGAATATGAACATGAAATGTCTTAAGAAAAATAAGTGGACTTTGAACAATATTATGCCTTTTACTAAGTGTTTTATATCTTTGTAGATCCACTAACTGAGTTGTAATGCACGCTGTGTAAATGAGAAGATAACACATAATATTGTTAAAATTCCACTTATTTTTCTACTTGTTCATACTGTGCATACTGCAACATAGTAAACGCAGAACTTATAAATAATAAGTTGTTATACTTATTACTTATAAACAATGGATTCTTTTCCAAGCAAAATATTTTAAGATCATCCTATCAACAGAATGAACTTGCCTACAATTAAATACTGAAAGTGTAGGATAGACCTCAAGTCCTGTGCTTATAGTCATTGCTCTGATCCTGCCTTTTTCACAGCCAGCACAGACACAGACAAATATAATTAATCTACCAGGTGAAAATAAATATTCCTCAGTACAAGAGAAGAAAGAAAAATAAAAATTAAGCAAGTAATACAGTTAAGTATTTACCGTATAGTTCTTGTGTAAGTGGACAGGCCTTTTTCACAGCAGATATTTTGGCTTATTGCAGCAGGACAAACACAAGTGAGTTTAATATTATTAACGATGGATCCATGTAAATTCTCCAGAAAACCATGGCAACGTGAAATAATTAAGGCACACCAGTGCATTTTCTGCCATACTGACTCAAAATTTTTACTGTTAAAAAAAAAAGTCCATTGTTGCTGTTTCCATTATTTTGTGAAGGGAGAAAGTTAGTCAGACAATTCATTTTTGCATTAAGTAGTTATGACTGTGAGAATAAGGGTAAAAATATGTAGAAATTAAAATCAGTACACCTGCATTATGTTTTTCATTACACTTTTACAATAGTGTCACATTTGTTCATAGGTACAAACGATCCTCCAGGAACACACCAAACAGGGAGAAGTCATCTTACTGGTTTACAGAGGAGGTAAATGACTCACATTTGTGCTAGATACATAAGTTCAGTTACTGTCGGCTTACTGTAGTTATTGTGGCTACATTAATCCTGTTTGTTTTTCTAATATTGACAGGCATCTATCACTCATCCTTCTCCCCCGGCTCTACTCGGAGGCTCCCTCCACCTCTCCTCCGTCCTCCTCCTCCACCTGTTGGCTCAGACACCCCCTCCATGCTCCCAGAAGCACTGCCTGTGCCCCGGACTTCCTTCAGCACCCCTCCCTCCCCTGCTCTGTCACGCTCTTCTCTGATCCAGAGCACCAGTTTCTTGGAGTCCATTCCTGTGACCCTCACCATGGAGCCCAAAGACTGGATGAACACAGGCCTGGAGGACGACGCAGCCGGTGTCACGTTGCCTGATTCAGGTCTGGATAGGCAGAGCGGTGAAAGAACTCGGCCGTTTCGAGGGTTTGATGTGGAACTGAAGAGAAAACCAGGAGAGGGCTTTGGATTTGTCATTGCATCTCAGGATGTGGAGAATGGCAAAGGTAAGCTCTGACTATGCAGTGAGGACACATATCAGCTGCACAACTGATCCAACCATCTAACAATAAGATCAAGTGGAATAACAAAATCATGGAGTTGCAGTTTTTTAATGCAGATAAAATGTGAGGGAACGTCTCGTTATAAATGTAGCATATTCACCAGATTTAAAGAACATGCTTGTTTCACATCATCATTTATATACACTACCTAAGAAAAGCTATTGCAGTTGCATGTGTTTAACTGCAACAAGTTATTTAACCTTAACTGATGCAGTGAGGAACATATCATTAGCCTCTGCATAATTGCCTGAGTCATGTTTTTGGCCAATTTGTGATATCTGTGTAACTTTACTCTCTTAATACTGTTGCTTCATTTTATGCAGATATCAATATTTGGCCAAAAATATAACTTTTTCAATTATGTTATGAGGCTATTGTAAACAGCCTAACTGGACAATGCTAAGATTCATCAGTTTCATCCGGCTGGTTCAGGGAGAAGGCCGCAGTAAATTTTTTTGTTCTGTTTTTATATTTTATCCTATTAGACTTAAACAGTGGTTGTTAATGCTGGATGGACATTACACAGCATTAGCTGAACTTTCCCAGCCCAGTGGAAACATTTGGTAAACTGCCCAGTAAAATGAGTTTTATTTGGATGCCCTTGTGAACAGACGTGCCATTAGATAATTACATATTAAAAAGTGGTCACCGTGGCCACAGACCTCTGGATGAGTCAGGATGCATCGTCAACTCTCCTCTTCTGACGTGTGTTTATTTCATTGGGTGGTTCTGTTATCCTCAATGTACAACTGAAATTATAGGAGAGCTTTCATGATGAATTACTCATCATATATCATTAGATCATATACTGTAAAATGAAAACATGAAAATGCCAATTTCCTCCTACATTTAGAATGATATACTTGACAAACAAAAGGTACTTACTCATATTACTCATATATTTTTATTTTTCTCCTTTTATTCTGAGACTTAGTGGCATTTTTTAATGACAGATATAAACAAGTAAAAAATATTAATGTAAAATACAAAAAATATATTAATAGAAAACACTTTTCCTCTGTAGTTGCAACAATAATAGTACTACCCACTTATTTGTGTAGTACTGTAAATGCTGTTTCAAAGTACTTTAAGAAAAACACATAAAACTGAACCAGGATATGTGCAGTTATGCACATAAAAAGGTAGGCACAGGTAATAAAAGAGAAACCATCTGAGATTAAAAACACCACGAATAAGATATTTTAAAAAAAGGTCTATTTTAAAACTTAAAATAGATCGACATAAGACATAATACAAAGCACAGACTAACTCACTAGTTTAGAATAAATAAAAGAGCAAGACGAATTAAATAATGTTCAAACCAACTAATGATCAATGACTTAATATTGTTTTTTGTTATTAATTACAGTCTACTAGACACAGCACTGTTTGATATGATTCTTTTGTAGATGATAAAATGGGTTCAGTATTGCTTGAGGTTGTTGTGGGGTCACATTGATACTATGTATGAATCCAAGTGACAAAAAAAATGTTTCAATAAAGAGGCTGATTTGTGCAACAACAAAATAAATGATTCTACATAATAAAGATGATAGTTGATTTCTGTCATCACATGATATACATTGTCATGTTGCACAGTCTTAGATCACTGTACATATGGTGACATTCATTGGGATCAATAAGGATTTCATGTGTGACACCTGATAGCCTTGTTTTACTGAGAGATTTACAGATTTTATATGTGCATGTACTCATTTCCAGTCAGCATGACTGTCCCCTTCAGAGTGTCCTTTTGATAAAAGTATTATCTATAGTGTCTCACTCTTGTTTCTGTATCGGCTCTGACCTGACAGGACGTTGATGCTTGTTTATGTTCTGTCCAGGAAGACAACACGTCCTGCCCTTATTAGCTTTTAGAGTCATGCTTATGAATAGCAGGTTAACCGCAGCATCCACATGATCTATTGCATCCTCTTCCCCTCTTGTGTCTCCTATCGGCTGCCCTCTGTTCCAGTTTGATGCAGTTCAATTTGCTTTATGGCCCAAGTGAATACACATTTATGTTTTCATGGTGAGATTAAGGTTGTAGGCGCACCTGTCTCTGCAGCACAGAAAGAACAGAGACACTCCCTCCCTCCTTTCCCAACCTCTGTGTTCATTCTGTCCTCATTGTCCCCTTCTATTCAGTCCCGTCACATCACAGACAGTCCCCTCTGTCTCTTATATTTTTTAATTTTCTTTTCCTATCTCTCTGTTTTTCTCCTTCTCGTCAATCTTTTTTTCTCTCCATTGCTCTTCTCTCTCCCTCTCTAGCTCCCGCCCACTCTCTCCCTTTCTCTCACACCCATTTACTCTGCAGTAAAAGCGTCCAGTCTGGTTTTTCAAAAGATTAAAACTCTCCCTCTCTCCCTCTATCTCTCCCTTTCCTCCACCTCCTGCTCTCTCCATCGCTCTCTGAATGCTTAAGAGAAATGCTACACTGCACATTTGCCTCGCAGAGGAGCAACAGAGGGAAAAGCCACAGAGGGACAGCAAACCTGTCTTTTAGTTGTTGACCGTTACATGTGAATCTCAACACCTTCAACCTGCCTGAAACGGAATTTAGGATTTTTTTTTTTGTGTGCATGCTAATCAAAGAGCCATGCTGGAGAGACTACAATCTGCTTTGAAAACTGTGAAGGAATCTAAACGTAATTATTTGTTTCACTTGTTTAATTTTTACAAAAATGGGAGGGTGCTGTCTGGGTGCATTGTTTCACAATCTGTTTTATATATTAGCTAAAGATTTTAAATTGCATACAGCTTAAAGTTAGCCTTGACATTACTCATAGGGAGTCCTACTGTTGACATTAGCATTATGAAAGTTAGAAGCTCAGACTTGCATGTTGGTCAGATGGTTGCTCAAACTGGGTTGATTTGTTATGGGTATTTTACAGTCATACTAATTGACTACTGACTGACTGATGATTGCAGCAGCAAAAATAGATGAGCTGGTCTGTTTGCAGAAGCTATTAATAAGATACATGGAAAAATAGGTTTATCACTGCTGAGTTTAGCATCCACTAACCTGCACTCACTCTATGAATGATCCTGCTGCACAGTATCAACAGTGCTCTCTCCCGACGTGTAGTGAGCATCTGCAGGCTGCTGTGGGGATGTCTGCACCGACCAGTGCATCTGAGCTGCAGAGGGGGATTTTACGATGGCAGGGAGGGGGTCTGCTACCATTCCTGAGCGGTGATCAGTGTAGCACGTCAGGGGCTGGCTGGCTGCTAGGTATACTGCAGTGGGATTACTCTGGACAACAGAACATAAAGAGCCAGAGGAAAAGGCACTATGATATAAAGCAGTCCATCTGAATGCATGTGTGTGTATTTTAAATGTGTGAGCATGTTTGTGCATTTGTGACTGAGTACATCTGTCTATCCCTCTGCATGAGTCGTGGTATGTGTGTGGTTTCATACAAGTGTGTGCACACCACTGCTGTGTGTTTAAGCACGGGTGTTGCATGTGTATTTATGTGTTTGGCGACTGTTGATGTACGACTGATGTATTATGCATGATAAGAAGACTATTTGCAAAGCTGCCTTGGCTTTGATTTGACCTGATTGCCGTTTCTGCCTGGGTCACCCAGATTAGTCCCAGATTGGAGATGTGTCTGTGGGCTGTGAATTATGGGCTGTACCTTTTAACTGGATCACCATTCTGTTGTAACTGACACATGGGTCATTGCTGTTGACATAGTTGGAAGTTTCAGTCTGTTGACAAGATCCTGATGCTCTGTAAACATTATATGCATTTATAGATGGAATTTTTCTCATGATTTAAACATGATATTTTTAGCCTCCTTCTCTAAATTTTGTGTACCTCAGCTGGAAGAGGGTTTCAGAATGTTTACGCTGCCTGATGGGTTATGTAAGGACGCTGGCAAGGCTCGAGAGGAGCCAGCTGTCACCAAAGCACAGGATGCCCTCAAAAAGGGGTCAGGGACAGAGTAATAGGGAGTTTACTAAGGAACTGCTGAGGGTAGATGTGGGAAGCCAAGCAGACAGTGGTAGACAGTCCAGCAGAGAAAGTGTAAGAAGCTTTCTTAGCGAGTGCAGGAGATTAATTTATTTTTAGGCAGCTTGATATTTTTCTCATCACTGTTAGAAAGTGACCAACTTTAGTGCAAGCAATCATATGGAAGATAAGAGAAATTGACTCCACAACACATGAGACCTTTTGCATTGGATTCAGGAGTCAAATTATAACAAAAGCGAATCACACGCTCATTATCAGTGACTTTACTGAGAACTGTGAGAACTTGAAGATAGACAGCTTTTTCCCAGAGAGAGGGAATATTTTGTGGCGCCAGCAAAAAAATAAAAATATTAATGTTAGTGTGAGTTTGTGTGTTTGGCATGCTGAAGGTTTTCACTGCAGACAAGCTTCAATGTTGGAGATCTTTGAAAATAAGAGGAGTCACTGGGGTTGTTTAAAATGATGTGTAAATACCTGAAGTCTGCTATCATGTGCAGTTTGACAGATTCTGGGTAAAAAAAATATTGCTGGAAAGCTTGTGCTCCAAGACGAATTATTGAACAGTGAAAACAGTTTGTGGTGCGTCAGCGGATGGAGAGATAGGTTGATAGATGTGGAGATGAAGGGAGGAGATTTTTTTCAAGGAGACAGTGGAGGAGGTGATAAAGAAAGACTTCTGTAGGAAGTAATTTACAAGGTAAACCCAGCCAAAAACGATCCAAAGCTTAATTACAGCTTGTTTTAGGAATTCTGGCACGTGTTCTGCTGAAATAAATCTTCCTACTTTGAGATTTATCTTCACTTGACCCCACTTACTACTCACTGCCTTCGGGTAAAAGGAAAGTTTTTGGACTCGATGGACTTTTGGATCCCAGCTGCCAGTTTTTTTATACTCAGTATGGGTTTCAAAGTAACCCAAGCGCCAAATCCTTGAAGTCATTAGTAAGTGTTTGATGTTTTGTGTCTTCCCTTCAGCTGCTTCCCTTCTTCCTCACCGGTTTGTGACTGTCCGTCGAGGCAGCCCAGCAGCCAAGAGTGGTCAGATTCGTGCCGGAGATCGATTGGAGGCAGTAGAAGGGCGCTCAGTGGTGACTCTGCCTCATCGAGAGCTCGCTCAGATCCTACGCCGAGCAGGAAACACTCTCCGCCTCACGATCGTACCCCGGCCAAGCACATGTAAGCACAGACATAACATACACAAACACAAAATATACATAACAGACTCCAGTAGTTTAATACTGCACTTCAATAAAATTAGATGACTTATTCAAGAAAGATTCATTATAAATAGTCAAAACTAATGCACGTGAATAAAAATACTGATTTACATGTTTTTCTTAAAACATTCCACCATGTAATAGCATCTAATATTATATTTCAGCCAACATACTGGATGATTTTCAAGTCTTTTAAACCGGGGATAGATGGGCCAGCTGATTATTGGATCCAATATTCTGTATTTTACCATTTATTAAAATCCTAATTTTTTATCTGAGATGCAAGAAAATGAATTTTTAGACTGTTTTGCAGTCGCTTCTCTCCTCACCATGAAGTGTGGTGCAATGTCCCACCCACACCTTATATGTCATGACTAACAGCCAAATCAACACTGAAATTATGGAATGAGAAAAGATTTATTTGGTTGTACATTTTATTGAAAATCTGTCTACTTTACAGTGTGAGAATGATGAATGAAAGAATGATTACCAGTGATATATTGTAGAGTTGTACTGTCTTTCTGTATTGTTTTTTTTAATGTTGGATTTACACTGTTGCCATTAAAGTTGGAATAATTTTGTTTTCAGACATATTTCAGTTTTTATTCCAATCACCTTTGACCAGGTGCAATGATTACATATTGAGTCCCAGTAACAGTTTATCTATCAAGAATAAGTCAAATTGTTACAAACATAACAATTTGAGAAGGAGTAAAATATTTTATTCCAACTTGGGCAACATTGTGCTTTAAAATTTTAATTTTAATAAATTTTTACAGCATATATCCTTCTTGCTCCATCCTCCTTGTAATCAATATAGATATTAGTGTTTTCAGCCCCAACTAATATAATTTTGATTATTTCTCTCTTCAGAGCCTTATAAAACATTTAAATGTAGGATTTCAGGTTAAGTCTAATTTGACCTTTCATCTTCATTAGACTCTTCGAGCCTTTCAGAGACTGCTGAATTTGACTCCAGTCACAGAAGCAGGAAGGGTCAGAGGTCACGTCCGAAGGTGAGAGTAGCAGCATAATTTGTGTGTGAACACTTGAATTCATCTACTTGACCGTATGTAATCTCTCAGTAGTCACTGAAGATGAGTACTCCTCATCTTTATTTTTCTTTCCACTCGCCTCACAGCGTGATTCCAGGTATTACAGTGTGGATCTGGATCGTGGGCCTTCAGGTTTTGGCTTCAGTTTGCGAGGAGGCAGCGAGTACAACATGGGCCTGTACGTCCTGGGACTGATGGAGGGGGGACCGGCCTCACGGAGCCAAAAAATGCAGGTCTGTCTCATCTGTACCGTCTTCTGACTTTTTTTTTTGGCATGTATATATCTAGTCTCCTCTGAATGTCACTATGTCTCTTTATTATTCTCCCGATGTTTTCCTGTTGGAATTCACTTCTTTACACTTGCTTCAGGGCTTTATTGTGTCAGCAAAACTCAAATTTAATCAAGGTCTGGGTTTCCAATAGCAGATTACATCTGACCAAAGTTTTAATTACAAATACCACATACTCCTGCAGAACATACACAATGAACCCATTGCAAAAAGCTTCCAGGGGCACATTTCATATGAATAATCATTTTATGTACTCATGCTATGCATTAAACTTCAACATGCAAACATTTAATCAATCAGAAGAAATCCCAGCTAACTCTCAGCTACCCTCAGATTTATTGGTGTCAGTTTAATGACTGCTGTGGCATTTATTGTAGTATGCTGTGTATAGTTGTCATAAAACTCAACAATGTTACCACAGGACCAATATTCTCCTCTGAGGAAAGAGGAAACAACTAAAAGTCACTTAAGATTCTTTATTTATGTCATTTTTTCTGAACCAACTAAAAACAATATGAGTAAGTAATTTGCCAGGAAATTGTAAATATTAGGTTATAGGAAAATATAACTGGTAACTTGTTTTATGCAAATGCAATGTGTTTGTGTGATCTGAATTCAGGTGAGTGATCAGCTCGTGGAGATCAATGGTGACAGTACAGCAGGAATGACCCACAGTCAGGCCGTTGAACAGATCCGTAGAGGAGGACACCACATCCACCTGGTCCTGAAGAGAGGGAACGGCTATGTGCCTGACTATGGTAAGTCACAACAGGAAGTCAGAGCCATGTATTTCAGGTCGTGACATTTACAAGATGAGGAAACCTTTATCTTTGGTGTGTGATGTATTTCTTTTGGGTGGCCTTTCTTAGAACTTCTCTGTGGGATTGTTTCTAACTAAAACACTTTGTACCTTTTTAATCCTTGACTTTTATTTGGGATGTTTGCCACCTTTTACCCTATTGGCTCATTTGTTCTTCTGGGCTTTTACCTCCCTCCCCTTTTCCTTGTTTCTTCTTCTATGTGTTTCTTTTCCTTCTTCCCTTTTTTCCCTCTGTTCTCTCTTAGTGGAGCTCTCCAGTTTGTCTCTTTGTATGACCAACTCCAAGCTAGGCGAGCCTTGCTTCTATGTCATTGGACGAACAGAGAATACGCGGTTGGTAATGGTTCCTGTTAGTTCTCCCATTTTCTGTCTCTCTACATTCCTCTACTCAGTCCCCACTGCTATCTTCACTTTCAATGACAATTACTTTACAGCTTCAGTTAAGATCTTCATTAAATACTTAGAAATCTAATTTACATTGTGCTGAATTATTGTTTCCTTTACTTTGCTTAATCATAACCAGTCTAATCAGAATTTTGTAGCTTCACATGATGTAAGTGAACTGGATTATCTAATTTAAAGAAAACATAACTGCACTATAATACAGAACACTCATAATTATACTTGTCTCATATATCTAATGATGGGTTGTTTAAGCCTTGCACTAGAATAGAGAAGCAGCTGTTGTTACACAAGAGGACCTGATGCACCTCTTACAAAAATCCTTTCTGGAATTCAGAGCTCTAGTAACAGATTACATAATGCTCTCTATGAGAGATTTTGCTTTGTGGCTCATACCTGTTTATTCAGACTGTTTTTTGCTCTACTCTTGTCCCCTGTTTCCTCTTTCCATCTAATGTGTGTCCAGGCCGTGAGCACAGAATCATCTCCCCCTCCCTCCTGCGTCACCCCAAGGAGCAGGGTTTGGCTGCAGTAGACTCCAGCAGGCGGAGGGGGCGCAGCTCCGAACTCAAGAGGAGAAGCAGGTCTTCGCATGAACAAGAAAAGGGGCAAGGAAAGGGGAGGAGGAGGAGAGGGGGCTCAGAAGGAACACGACGCTCAGGTTTACAAAGCCCCGTCTCTGAGCCGCTGGAAGAGAGGAGAAGGTGGGGTGATGCCAGGGACAGGCGGAGGAGGCGGAAAAGAGAATCTCAGAGTTTACCCAGAGATGCCCTCAGGATTTATGATGATAGTGACTCAGAGAGAGGGACAGAGAGAGTGAAGAAAAGGGAAAGAGGGAGGAGCAGAAGCAGACAGAGGAGAGGCAGGAGTGAGGAGAGGGTGAGGAGGGCAAAGGTTGAAGAGGAAAAGGAAAAGGAAGAGCCTGAACAGGAGGAAGAGCCTGAGGAGAGCCAAGAGCAGGTGGCTGAAGTGGTTGAGGAGGACGTGGCAGAAAGGGTGGAGGTGCAGGAAATAGAACAGGTAGAGGAGACAGATGATTTAGAGAGAGAAGAGGCTGAAGAAGATGTCTTACCCATTCCAAGTCCTGACCAAAGGCTGCCCAGACCCAAGCAAGAGTGGAAGGGGCAGGAGGAGCATGAAAACTGGGACATGGCAGCAGAGTACAAAGAGCTGAAGAAAGTCATGAGACCAGACAGTGAGGGTGCGAACGAGCAGGAGAAGTCATGGGAGGATGACAGAGGTGAGAATGGAGAAACAGAGTTAAATGGGGATCAGGAAGCAGACGAGACACAGAGTGAGCTTGTGAGGAGGCCTTTACCAGGTGTTGCTGTAACAGATCTAGTGTCACAGAGAAAACCCTTCGACTTCCTC
This sequence comes from Apogon hyalosoma, assembly GCA_037367295.1. Lineage (NCBI taxonomy): Eukaryota > Metazoa > Chordata > Actinopteri > Kurtiformes > Apogonidae > Apogon > Apogon hyalosoma. The sequence continues at coordinate 10,992,550 of JAPQRP010000028.1, forward strand.
ACCTCCACACTGTCCATAGAGCAGCTGGGGGTCGATGAGTCAGAGTCTGAAGGCAGCCAATCTGACGGCAGCGTGTCTGCTGCCAGTATCTCAGGCCTTTCTCTGGCTGCCACAGCAGCAGCAGGCAGGCCAACAGCGGCGGTGCTGCCAGGACCTTGGCTCACACCCAGCCAGCAGAGGGTGGCTCAGGTTGTAGGGGAGAACAGGCACCCTGGGCTGCAGACAGGACAGAGAGGAGGAGGAAGTGCCGTATCTTGATTTAAACAGGAAGTAATGCATTTACCTGCTGATTGTTACTCAGTTATCAGTCATTTTGAGGGTCAGTTTCACACTGTTACAGCTCAACTTTTTTTCTACAGCTACCCACACTTCAGACACTCACTTTTTTCCTCAGTCACTCTGATATCTACTGTAGTATAAAGTCATATTTGTGCCTTTTTACAGCTGACCTCTGGCTGATGTTAAACATCCATATTGCAAGTGGTGACATTAACACGGTAGGAAAGTAAAGCTTCAGTAGGCAGTTTTTAGGTGTTATTGGGTAGCAGCAATTCCATAATGACATTTGAGGCTATTTTAATTCAAGTGTCTGAAAGGGAACTAGACTCTGCGCCTCCTCTTAGTTCTGTTTCAGTCTTTAGAAAATCTCCCCCATGACAGAGGTTTTTGGCCAATTGTAGGTCTATTTAGAAAGTGGAATTGATCGGCAGCTGTAATGATGAGAAGTAACATGGCAGCTCCCCTACCCGCCATATTTTTGCTTCACTTATTTTTGCATGAAACGGCATTACACTGTCTTTACTTTTATTCTTAAGATAGAAAATAAATCTACCAGTTTTTTTTTTTTTTCGTGATTCCTGCCTACTGTAGCTTTCAGTCAGTTATTCAGAAGGACACTGTTCTTTTTTGAGGCACTATTGCCCTCTTTATGTTGCACTCTTCTCTATAGTTTATAGCATCTATCTACAGCTGCTGTGATAGATGTTTTCAGAACAAGGTTTTTATGACACCTTGGTTTAACCTACTTCCTACCCCCTAGTCATCTACTACTCTATCATCCCTGAAGAACCCCCTACTGTACAAAGACTGCATAGACATTCACTTATACCTCATGGAGTTACTGAGCAATAATAATGCAACTGTCCAAGACTATCAGCCATCCATATCCACTGTACCACCTTGACCTGGTTTGAGAGTAAACAGCGTAAAATGTTTGTAAAATTGTCTCTTTGTGTTGTTATACATGTGGATACTTGCCTTGACTTGTAATGTTGTTCTATATATCTGAATATCTGATTGTGATAAAGTTTATTGCAGATCCCTTTTGACAGCAGGTGTGAAATCTATATTCTGTAAATATATGTAGAGAAATAAATGACAGAACTCATTGTAAATACTATAGAAACCAGAGCAAAGCCCTTATTTGTATTACTATAATGTAATACATAATGATTACAAGTATATATACATATGCACTATATCTCTATATAACATAAAACAGCTACCCATCTATATTATTTAATATTGTGTCATGAAAAACAACTAAAATTGGTATATAGCTTTTGTGAAGGTTGAAGACTCACTATATTGTACCTGGCCTATTCATACATGAATGTTTTGTAATATGCTGCTTGAGTGTGGATTAGGATGCTCTGTGTCGTACCCTTCTTCAAAAGTCAGCAAAAGATGCCAAAAGTGTGCATCTAGAGTGCATATTTTTTAAGTACTGTTATTTATTGTGTATCTGGGGTCAGAAAAAAATCCACTATCTTGATTCTAGAGAGTGCTGTGCCCATCGCGCCACGTACAGTTGCCTTGGTAACATAAACCATTTTATCTTAACCACTGTTTTTTCTTACTGTGAAAACCCTTGCTCTGAGGTCTGTTATATGAGAAGCAGGCGGGCCGTTTAGTAATTTCAGTCATGCCAAAACAGGCCCTTACTGTAAATCCATAAAAATAATAAAAAGCCTCTGCGAAGTCTGAGCTCAGTGCTGCATCTGAGACGGCAAAAATAGCACATCATTTTTATTTTGCTCTCTTTTTAACAATTCTGTTATGGAAAAAACAAGCTGAAAGGATACTGTGAGATGTTATTTTTCTATGAAATTATCTTTTTTGAAATACTCAGGTTTTCAGATACTTTGCTGTAGAGATAAGCCATTAGGAAGAAAAGCTACAGAGTGACTTCACAACACCTTTGTGTGTATTCATATAATGTTGAGGTAATGTTATGTTGATTCTTTATGGCACCATCAGGAGACGCAGACTGTTATAGCTCTTATAAGTTACCATCCCATTATTATCTAAAGGTTGACGCTCAAAGTGAAGTCAGTCCTTTGTTCGTACCCATGTTGAAGAACTGAAATTAAATGTGCCCTGCCTATTTGCATCGCTGTGCTGCCCAGAATGGCACATGGTAGTACAGTGACCAATCCATATTCCCCAACCAATGACTATACAGTGTAGCTTGGTAGCCCATATGTAAGACTTATTTTATAATGTTTGCTAATGTTCTTTTTTTAGACTTTCATTTGGGAGAATATATGGCGGAACTGTAAACAAATTCTAATAAAACTGCAAATAAAGTGCTGAAACTATTTCCTCAGCGGTCATGTGTGTCTTCTTTTATTGCTTTTTGGATACCAGAAGAGTCCTTAAATGGACAGCAGATGGCAGCAGAATTTTGCAATATTTATATAGCAAGAATATGGGATTGGGGTAGGATTAAGTGCGCGTGTGTGTGTGTATGTGTATGTGTGTGACATTAAGGATCCCATGAGATAAATATAAAATCTGAAAGAAATCTGATCATTTCTTCCAGATGAAATATTTAACCCGCTTTTTGCGAGGACAGGGGTTTTACATTTTCTGTGGAGTCTCGCTTCACAGTCTAATATTAGTTTCTTGTACTGTACATCAGAATAGCCTCCCCTCTGAAATACAGGGAAGACGGCGAGTGAATTTATAAGCATCGCGTCTCAGTTCAGATATGAGCACTTAAGTACTGTCACTAAAAATAACATCGCTCCTAGGCCTATCTCCCTCTCATGTTGTCTTATAAAGCCGCATCCTTCTGTTCGCCGCAGTAAAACCAGAGACTGCATTAAAACATGCCTGGCTCCAGTTCAACTAAAATCACCATGACATATTTGCGCGTGGAAGTTAAGCTGTTTCAGCAATTTAAGATAAATTTTATTTATAGAGTATTGGTCACACAATAAATGTTGCACATGATGGTTCGTGTCTTTCATCACAGTATATTTACAGGTTAATAGTGTTTTTCTTTTTTTCCTTTTTTCTTTTACACATGCACTCTGGATTCATAGGCGCTCAACAGGGTTTTAGATCTGATTAAAGTTAAACATAGGCATGAAAAATAATGTTGTTACTGAACCTTCAAAATAAAAGGACATTTTATGGACGCGGATGCTGAATTGGTTCCAAGTGGTGTAGATTTAATTTAACAGAAGCTTAAAGAAATGAAAGATATTGCATGTAGTTATATACACTATCTACTGTGATAATTATGCAAATATGCGTCGACGTTTTTCTTATTTTTCAGACTACAACGCGCTGCTTCTTTTATTTTGAAATTCCTCAAAAGGGAAGTGTATTATCATTGACGCTGTCTTAACATTACGCGCTCTCGAGAAAAAGCCGCACGAGTGTGTGCATTCCAGACGCTCAAGAAGCGGAAGGTCTGTGTGTTTCTGCGCCACCGCTAAGGAGATACAGCAGTGCGCTCCTGCACGGAATACGGACCTGAAACAACGCAAAACTCGGCACAGATAAGTGAGAAAGGACGCAAATAGTTTAGATTTGGCCGATTTAAGAAATAGCGGCGAAATCGACAAACCGCAGAAGTACAGTTTCAAGATTTTTGCACAACCTTTTGAGAATTTCGGACAGCCAGAGATTATCCGGATAGTTTTTGGTTGTAAAAAGGTGTCAAGTTTTGTTGCGGAGATTAGGTTTAATGAATGCGTTGCGTGGAAATCAACTCTGCGGTCCTGTTGGATGAAATATACCAGAGAAACACCCACTTTGGGAAATAATCTGTTCATTACACTAGGATGTAGATTTGGAGGATTTAGACCTCAACAATGAACTTAGTAAGTCGCTTCTGCTTCGGTTTTGTGCTGTAAAGACACATCAAGCCATGGGTTGAAAGCAAAGATGATAGACTCCGGGGATATTCAACGTGGGAGGGAGAAGAATTTTATGTGTTATGTAATGATTGACAGTGTCTAATCATTAGTGGTAGATCCTAACTCCATTCCCCCATCACCCCTACCCCTTTCCCCTGGATCACAGAGAGGCGAAAGAGAGTAGATAGAGTTTTATAAATATTTAAATGCTGACATCAGGATATGCCATATTATTATTGTTATTATATTATTCTGATTATCATGTTGAAGTTCATAGGTCGTATTTGATCTTGGAACAGTCTCATTTAGATCATACATTGTCTATTTATTAGACCTCTTCCCATCCACTCTTCTTCTGTGGACAAGATTTTAGTCATTGGATTAAAATACATCATGATGTGCCGAACTCTTGACCCTCACCGTGCAAACATGACTCCAGGATGTCAGACAATCTGTCTTCTCTTCTTTCTGAGCTTTTCTTTGCATTGCAATGTCTCTAAAGGCCACTAAAATGCCATAATGCACATTTTTGACTTGTGATCTGGGGGTATGTAGACATTAATGCATTATTGACCTCTTAATAGCTGTGACTTTGTGTTCTTGAACATCTAAAACATATAGTTAACTTTTATCAGAGCCTTCATTGGTCCCTCCCTCCCCCCCACTCATCAGGGCTGGTGGGGGGGGTGGATCTCGGCCCTACGGGGTCAAAACCGTGGTGGCGGCTGGTGGTGGTTATACCCCCAGAGGTACCACCATGGAGACCAGCCCAGAGAGCCCCAACCGGGCTGTGGAATACCTCCTGGAACTCAACAACATCATCGAGAGCCAGGCCAAGCTCCTGGAGACCCAGCGCCGGCGGATTGAGGAGTTGGAGGGCCAGCTGGACCGGGTCAGCCAGGAGAATCAGGACCTCAGGCAGGAACGCAGCACAGGACTTACCCCTGGTTCTGACTCCCCTGAGCAGAACCATACCAGCCAGCCTCTGTCTCTCCCTATCCATCATGGTAGTGGTGGTGGCGGCGGCAACAGTGGAAACAGTAGCATCTCGACGACTCAGGCGACACCTGGATCAGCCACAACTCCAGGGTCCAGCAGGGAAAGGAGGACACACACCAGGCTGACTCGAGGTCTTTCCTGCGGCTCTTCCACCACTGAACGAGACCGGCTTGAACGCACTGACAGCACAGACACCAACCCCAGCTCGACCATACGGAGAAAGTAAGTTCTAGACACTCTGGCCTCCACTTCCAGGTTAACGTTTCATCAGTGAATGATGACAGTATCTTCATGCCATTACATTACAAGAATGTCAGTGATCTTGTCAAGTAGCTGCTTAATCAGGTTTGATTACAGAAATTGCAGCAACGACTCAGGGTCTGTAATATTTAATGTATGACAGAACACTCATATGCTAAGCTCTCATAATGACAGGCTGTGTGGAGCTGCAGCCTTTCTAGTCATCAGAGATAATCCTCCCAGTAATGGGACTAAACCTAAGAAGGGATATTTTAATACATGATCATGGGGAAATATGCAAAATGCAGAAGGATTATGGGTAGAGTGAACAGTGTTCAAGGTTTCTGTTTCATCATGCTGTGAGAATTTGACTGCAGAGGGTTTGATTAGAGTAATGATCATGGTCTATTATGTTCGGTGCGTGGGAGCTGAATAGTAGAAAACTCTAGTCCAATCAGGAGGGTTATGGGTCTTTTCTTGTGATGATCTCAACTTTTTGGATCAGTGAAGCCCTTCTCTATGAAAATCCACCCACTATTTCCTAAAAACTGTGTTTTTTTCTTGTCCTCTTCACTTTGAACCGTAGGCTATTTGGTCTCTGAAAGACTTTTTTTTTTTTCTCCCCAAACTCAAGGATGACCTGAAGTTAGAGAGCTGCAAACACAGCTTTGGCGAACAGCATGTGCATCTGTCCTTGCTTTTACTTAACCACGCACACATAAACGCACTCACCAATAGAGTCAGCTTTTGTTCTGGTAGCATTAAGCTTTGTGAGTAGGCAGCAATTCATGTGAAAAAGTACACAGTGAAATATAGTGTTGCTGTGACAGAAGCCGTTGGTCCTTGTGCATATAATAATGCTCTCATCACAAAAATCATTTCAGCAGCTATTACTGAATTTCTGCTCTTTGTCATCACTGTCTAGTTACTTAGAGTCCCAATCCTCTTATCAGTGATTGATTCAGACTTGACCAAATCCCCAATCGATTACATGTGTGGTTTCCTCGCCTGTCTGCCTCTGTACACCCCTCGGCTCATCCCTGGGGGTGACTTAGTCATTAAACTGAAGCACATATTAGTTATTTATGTGGGTGTTAAATGCAATGATGAATTGCAAATGTAGATCTTGCTGATCCCCTCTTGTTAATTGCCTGTAGCTGTTGTAGCTGACTTTGGATCAAGGCTCAGACAAGCGTATCATATGAAGTGTCACATTTAATAACAAGTCACCCGCACAGTAGAGCCATATTGTCCCTGTCTAGCTGTGACTCAGCCTCAACCAAAATTGGCCTATTAACATAGGTCAGTGAGAATACACTCCTCCCTGATAATAGATCATACATGAACATGAATTTCATCATCATTACAGCCCATGCCACTCTAAATATGTCTAAAATCAGAGGGAAAAACAGAGGGAAGATGAGGGAGAGGGAAAAGATGACAAGGGGGTGGAATGCGACTGAGCGACCTTACTCAGCTAGCTTCAGTCTAAATGAGAAAAGGTGGAACACACATACTGTTTTGCCATCTGTTATCAGGGTGTGTAAGTGAGGCAGGGCGAGTGAGAGAGGAGTCTGAACCAGAGAAGGCAAAGCTCAGAGTGCTGCCCTTGTTTTTGTCCAATTAGTTTGGATTCTTCCAGCAGGAGTCATCATCTCTGCCCTATGTTTTCTACACCTCATATAACCCATGATTTTGACTGCGGACAAGTGAAACTGAATAAACTGCCCTCGTTTTTAAGTCATGCGTGCTGCAACTGCATCAAAACAAAATCGCTCCTTTCCTTTCTCCCAGCGGCACACCATAAACAGCTGTCCCAAATGCTACCCAGTTTCATTGCTCCCCTCCTGTTAATGGCAGTGTGAACAATGCGAGTCTGAGGCCTGAGGGTGAAATGATATTTGATGTCAAGTCTGTCCTCCAAGATGCAGCAGTGTTGAGGACACTGCCACAGCACCCTGTGAGTGCGGCAGATGTTTTTTTTGTTGTTATTTTGGGAAAGGTCATGTTAGTGCACTTCCTATGAGCCTATGTGTGTGTGAGGGAGTGTATCTTTATATAACATACTGTATGTGCTGGTGTGGGTGTAGAGAAATGTGTGAACCAGAGGGGACACACACACAAAGTGCATCAGAGATTAATTAGTGTGACCAGAGTATAATTACCAGTGGCCCAGGGGTGGTAATTATTACTGTGTGTATGTGTGCATGTGTGTGTGTTTAGTGTATCTCCTTTTGTGAGCCTGTGTTTGTGCCCTGTAGATATCCTACCTGTTATACCCATTATTAGACAGCTAATGTGACCCTGCGATCTGGCATAAAGTGTGTCATGTTGAGATGATATGACAGTTCTCACCACATGAGTGAGACATGTAGCCTTCATTATGTTCTATATACTTACAGCTGTGTTCATATGTGCTCATTTAGATAACAGCCATGTGCATCTAGAAATCACAGTGACAATCCCAGCAGAGCTCATGCACTGAGCAATATTATATAATACTAATAAAAGGGTACAGAGCTCTTCTTCACTTCACTTCCTGTGTCACAGAAGCTCAAAAGAGGCCTGTGAAGGTGCTTGTGTCTCCACTCATGTCTCTATTCCATCATCCCATTTCACTCTCCACTCCCAGCATTGTGGGTATGAGCTCCACACTCTGAAATGTCATTAATTCTTTTAAGGTGAATATGAAAACAATAATGGGCTTGTGTTTCAGAGGAAGCTTGATTTCCAAATTTTGCATCGCTTTACTACACATAACTCCGTCCCCCTTCCCCTTTTCCTCTGATTTTCTCTCTCTCACATACCCACGAATACACACTCACTCTCTCACTCTCACTGTTTCTGTTTCCCACTGCTGCAGATATGACTCAGAGAAGCTGCAGAAATGACTTTTGTGCTATTCTGTTTCTCTTCCCCTCTTTGCTCACCTGCTCTTGTTACATGCAGTCACAGTTATTTTTGCAGATGTTAGACTGATTGGCCATTCTTGTTTAAGGCTAAGGAGAGCTTATAATATTTGGCAACTGATGCATTTTGAGTATTTTCTGTCTTATAGGTGGTGAGGTAGCGCAGATACAAGATAGAGAAATAAACTGGCCTCCGGCAAATGTGTGGGTATGCTCAGCTGAGCCTGTACTGACCTGCTCCAAACAGTGTATGATGTGATGGGAGGTAATCTATTCTCTTTGGACAGTCCATGACTTTCTAGAAGAAATACAGTAAAGCTACAGTTTCCTTGAGATTTAAATTTTCTAGGTTCTTCTTGAGTATCTGGTAGAAAATCAGCCTTTTATTTTTGTTGAAATAAGGAAAATCACACCAGTGCTACTTACTGTGATGCAATATTCCTTGGTGTAAATTTAAATGATGGATGTGTGGGAGTAAAAACTGTATGTGGATGGCTTTTATGTTTTTACCTTCCACTCATAGTTTCTGAGTGCAGTAAGCATTCATGTCTTCATACAGTATTGTCCACACAAAATATTTTTTTACATGCTGAGAGCATTCAGTCATGTGTCATTAATGACGCACCGCACATTCATCACACATTTTGTGGCAAGAAAAATAAGAGGCTGCATCACACATTTTTGTTCAGGTTAGTGTGAAAAGAAAACAGATGCAGAGTCTGTGTCTTGGATTGTGGCTTTTTATCTATTTCTTTTGTTGTTTCTGTAACGGATCAACAGGTTAATGTGCAGATTATATTCAGGACAGTGAGACAAAAAAGTATATACAGTCATGTGGTTTTTAAAATATGCTTTATTCCACTACCAAATAAACATTATCATATCTTTCATTACTCACTTTATCATATCCCCCTTTCTGTGTATACTGTCAAAGTCAACTCACTTGAAATGAGAGGAGACAATGCAAATTGCTGCGATGTAAAGTTTTTCACAGGAAATGTTTTGTCCTTGGACCAGGAGTGCTGTGAGAGATATACTGTAGTTGCTGTGGAAACTGTAGGCCTAAAGCTGTCCACAAGGCAGTTACAATATTGAATTTTTGTCCACTCTTGCTCTTAATCTACCTTGAGCTTTCCTAACTTTCCCTGGGGTTTGTGGCTGGGGGGGGACACACGACACCTCCTTCTCCTGTCCATTATCTTTGACCTCCCAGTTTGCTTGGCATTTGGCTTTGTTTTAAATGGCAGCTGTGTACAGATAACTCTTATTGCCGAACAACAGCCGTGGCAAATTACTACAGAAATTAGCATTCTTACATTGTCATTATCAGAAGGGTCAACTAGGCCCACTACCCATTCACCAGTGGGTTAATCACCACTGTTGTTTTAATCATGACCCTCCCACCTCCGAGCTGCTGTATGCGGAGTCTATGCACCATGCTCCTCCTACATTTACACAGGACTTTCATGAACATCACTTAATTAACACAGGTACATTCCCACAGTCTTTTCGTAGTTGTTACTATGACTATATTCATTGTCTTTTGCATTTAAATACAGATAAGTGGCACTTTTGAGGTGGGATGTTTGACAAACACTGAATGCACACGTTCTGTGGAGCAGAATAGGGAGACTGGTTACCGTGGGAACGCTGTGAGCTCTTCTGTGAAGAACTCTGTGGGCGAGAGACACAGCATAGAGAGATGGAGAGAAGTGAAGAGAAGAGAGGGTAGGAGTGGGAGCAGGAGCAGGGTGAAAGACAGGAGCAGGATTGAATGACGTCTTGATGGGAATGGAGGAGACATATTGAAGACAGATGAGTGCTGCGACGTTTTATTTATCACACGTTACCAGTTGTCTTTCATTGAAAAGTTGGGGTATGGTTTCACTGGCAGGCAGCCATAGATGATTAGTCATGCTTTATGACCAAGTTTCAGACTTTATAGAAAATCCCTTTGGTAATCTGTTAGAGTATAGTTTTCTTGAATTAGTCTTACTCTGTCTACCGCATCACATTTAAATGAAGTCTAATTGTTTTTCACTAGATGAATCATATGCAGTTAACATGAAACACACACCTATGCACAAACACACACATGTGCACAAACACACAGGCTAGAGCAGGTGCCTGGTGTGCGTAGTTGAGTCGTAACTGTAACTGTGCCCCTCCTTGTGCTTTCGCCTGGCACTCAATGCCAAACGCCCACACAGGCAGTCCGCACTGTTGCCAAGCAGCAGGAGACTCAAGCTCACAGTGGAAAGTAAAGGGGGGGTGGTTGTGGAAGAGCTGGTAGAAGGGAGTGGATTGGGTTTAAAAACACACTTAACTTTAGGCTACAATGCAGCGTGTGTGGTAATCAAACGTCTTTGTTTGTCAGCAGGAGTCAGGGGGTCACATGATGGAGGTGGGATGACGCAGTGCGCTCCTACACTCTAATTTCATAGACAATGGAGAAAGCAGTAAAAGCATAATTTGAAATGGCGCATACCACAACTGAGTCGATCAGACAGATTATGTACCTTAAAATGCCATATGAACGTAAACAGAGGTGATGTCTGACCATCAGGCTGCTTTATCAAACATGTGCTGTGCAGTGCAAGCGTACAGAAATACCCATGCCACAACAATGCATGTGATGTCTTCTTGTGATCACTGCATGTGAGCCTTGTTCCCACTCTCCTCGCTCATCTATACATAGCCTCACCTACACGCTGACACCCCCATGCCATAGCATAGGTTCTAGGATTCCAACAGCTATCACTCTACATCCTGTTTCCATTTCACATTCCTCCTCCCCTCTCCATCATTCTTCCCTCCATTCCTCCTCTCTTGATTATTTTCACCCTTGCCCTCCTCCGTATTCAACCTCTCCCACTCTCATGTAGCTCTCTCTCCTCCCACTCTTCTTCCTGCCTTCAGCCTCTGTCAGCTCACTGCTTTAAATACATGCCACCTCACACATTCTCTCAATGTACCACTTTTTTCTTTTAGACTTGACTTCCTGTGGCCTCTTTGCATTTTACTGGATTCATTGTATTTACTTATCTGCATGTGACTACGAATGACAGTATGAGCGTACACGCCAGCGGGCCAAAACCACTAGCATGTGTGGGTAGTTGTGTGTTTTGGTTTCTATGGAGGAGAAGAAGGAGGAGGGATAGAGTAGGGCATTGTGTGCACGTACAGCTTGTGTGTATTTGTTTTTATGGCGCGCAGGGATTCAGGCATAACTGCTCATGAGGCAGAAATCAGACGCTAGATGAGCCTGTCAACACTTGCCACACTGGGGACACTGTAGCAGCAGCCATTAGTTACTGCTGGTAAAATACAAATCTTGGCAAGACCACACACTGTGTACAAGCATAGCTCAGGCTTACATAACAGCACCTCTGTCTCCCTTTATATCTTCAAAAAAAAGATGAACAGGTCAGCGGGTTCAGAATACTTAGTTTCAGTGTTACAAACACCCAAAAAGTAAAATTAAAAAGACATATAGGTCACATCTTATCAGGGAAGTTGGCACTATAGAATCTGTGCTTGTAAATTGGGAATAAATGTACCTAATTAAGGCTGTGCGCTGATAACCTCTGTGTAGTATATGTAAGTAGTAATGAACAAGGAGCTGCTATTTCACATGCTGCTCTGGTAAAGTAGCTGCTGACAGCTTATTCTAATTTAATTGGAAATTTTTATCATGTGCACTAAGCAAACGAGTGCTCCGCCTACATGATGATATCTTTAAACACTATCATTTTTACCACTCTTGTTCTCCTAGAAACCCCTTAACTCCTCCTTATGGATTTGCTCCATATATTAGACTAGTGTGGGTTTTTTTGAGCCTGTTGGAATTTCCAAGAAGTAATGTGTTTGACCCTCTGCCAGACATCACTCAGCACTGCTGTAGTTTATTTGATCATTAGGATCTAAATGATGCAGCTAGCTTCCAATAAAATCAGGCTCCCCTGTTGCAGCTTTCTAATTTCCGGTGAGATGAATGACACGTAATTCTGTTTGGCTGTCTTGTCTTGCGCAGCTGGACACCCAGCCACAGGGATCTTCTAAAATGCTCCAGCATCTCACTTTCTTTCACACTTTTTCTTATGTTTTTCTTTGCTGCATCTCCTCTCTGAGTGTTTCCTTGCTAAAATAACAGGGACTGCGTGTGCTTGACAGCAGCTGGCCCTAGTCAGAAACCCGCCATTCACATGCTAATCTCAGCCACTGTTCACTCTTTAGCTCAGTCACAATCTGCAGATGGAACATCTCTAATTCCTGCCAGAGTAGAAGCATTGCAGAGAGGCTTTTGTGTTTTATGTGCACTTTTGCATGCATTACGGAAAGTGGTTTCCCATTTTCAAACAGGATGATCCACACAAGGACTGTGGTATGGATAAATATAGGGTTTTATATAATCCATTAGAGTGGCTAGAAGTCCTCTAACAAAACTCATTTAACAAGTCAAACAAGTCTTATTTTAAGAATTCTTCACATTGTCTCAATTTTCTCTGTATTCATAGAATCAGGGGGGAATCTGTGCTTTTGTCAGTTCGTCTCCAGAGAAAGTCACCTTGTTTTTGTCAGAGTCGGTAAAAATTGTCACACATCCAACCTCTCTTTTTAAATGTGTCATTTCTTGTACTACCATTGCTGCTCTGTGATTTGTCACTGTCAGTGTGCAGCTTGAAATAAGTGCTCATGTTCTGTCTCTTTCTGCTTTGGAGCTGACTGCTTGTGTGTCTGTTCTCTGCTTTTTCCATGTCTCTATGTGTTGTCCGTCTTGACTCCTTCCTGTCAGTGTTCGAGCGCCGTCTATCTCAGGGCAGCCCGTCTCGGCTCCCGCCACTCCTACGGCATCGGGCAGCGCTGCCTATGCCGCTCTATTCCCCACCAGTCTGACTGTTCACAGCTTCGTCAGTCTCCATCAGTACTGCTGCCCCTCCACTGACCAAATCTTGCAGCAGGAGGACAGGTAAGGGCCATCACAAGGCCTGAAGTACAGTGAGTACAAATTAACCCAAACAAAAAAAAATCTGTAAACCCATGAGAAACGTAGCAAGTCACCTGCAAAAACCCCAAAGCCTGTCACTCCAGCTCTCCCTCCCTCCTCAGCAGCCTGTCAATCTGTGTCATCATCACCTTCGTTCCATTTCTTGCTTGTATGCTTTTTTAAAATCCTCACTAAGAGCCTGTGCATCAGCCTCCTTCCACTCCCAGATGTGACTAAGAGATGGAGTTAGGCCCTTCTGTGCACTTGAAAAACACACAGCTCCTCACAGAGAGCGAGAAGGAGCAGTCAGCTTCAATAAGCTATGGGACTGAGGTGGACTGAGTCACAAGTGAACCTGGCGAATTCTCACCCTGTTTTCTCTCCTTCCCTCATTTATCCTCTAAGTGATGACGCTCTCAGACAACATCAATGCATGATGCTCCAACACTGCCATCTATTGGCATCAGAAAGCTGTGACGTCTGTATATTCAATGTACAGAAAACACAGATACCTGTTTTAACCAAGAATTCATCTCATTCAAGCCTGTTCTAACTTAACATGCCACCTACTTGCTTTCTGCTTTCTCTCTTTGTTGTGTCTCATGCTGTCACTCTCTGTCTCCTTTCTTTTTCTTGTTTGTCTGCCTTTCTTTGTATCTGTCTTTCTTTTTACCCGTCCCATGTTGCTTTCCAAGAGATGAGGGTGAGGATGAGGGTGCCCATCAGTTCTGTTGCGCTGCCTCAGGCTGCAGCAGCCCCTCCTCTCGCTGAGCTGAGGTGTGACTGACCCAGAAACGACTCACTCGCCCGTTTACCTGTGAAACAATCTCTCACAATTTATGCTGCCAAAAATGGAGACCTCACTGTGTACCAAAAAGACAAACTCTTGCTGCATTTTAGCCAGTCACATGCATGAAACTTATAGTTTTTGTGACAGTACATGTGTTACCATTGGTTTATTCATGTTTCATATGGTTTGTGCACTAATTTACATGTTAAGGAGTCTTGATGTTTATCTTCTCTCTGTATTCTTTGCTATTTATTCCCTCTCTTAAAGCCATATCAGACTGTCAGAATGCATCACCATCGTCTGCTCATTACTGCTGCACTCGTGCTTATCTTGAATCTACTAGTTGAGTCATGTCAGTTCGGATGTACTTGGTAGTCATCATTTGTTATCTGTGCAAATGGTTATACAGGCCTGTCACCAACCTTTGTGCAATGTCAGAGAAGCTAGACTCATAATATTACTGTGTGCAGTTTGTTTGTTTAAATGATACATCCTATACATCTGGTATTATTATACTGTCCTTTTTCATGTTCGTTTATCATGTTAATTTAAACCTAAAGAAAAATAAAGATCTCTAGTTCCTGAAGAGATTTCATTTCTTTCTTTTAACATGTCTGTAAAATATTGACAGTGTAATAGCTATTTTAAGGTCATGCTGGAGAGTTGCAGCTTGTACACATCCACCTCAAGCACAATGTACTCATCAATGCACAAAGAAATAAATTATAGAGTTAACTCAGTTTCACATTGATTGTTCTGTGCTCATGATCCTCACATTTGATTTTTTTTCCTGCATTATGCATAAGTGTTTTCTCTGTTGTTGGTAACCTGATTAGAAAACTGCTGTTGCTGGGTCAAAACCTGATACAATAAACCTTTTGTATTGTAAGGAAGTTTTTTGAAACGTACACAGGAGCATGATTTAAGTTATATTTTTAAAGTTTTCATAGAGGAGAGACAAAAATGTTGTTTGTTGTAGTTACCAAGTAACTGATATAGATATGTTTAGGGTCCATAAACCATAATTTGCTTTGTTAATCACATTTTTATACAGCGCAACTGTAACAAATGGTATTTTCAGGATTATAGACAATCACTTTCCAAGATCTCTTATGTCTCAAATTCTTGTTTTTCTCAGTTACCCACATGTCCTTGTTTTTAATTGCATTTATTGTTGACACCACAGAAACCACACAACTGTTGATGTTTTACTCAGAACATTTCATTTCAGGTATTGGATACATAATCAGAAGCAAAATCAACATTTCCTATATAACCTCTTCCTTCGCTTAATAAATGAATGTAATGCTTTAATGTGTGTGTCTCTGTCTATTTATATACATGTCTGTGTATTGTGTGTGTTGTGATGTGGCTTTGCGTTGTGTAATGGGAGTGAGCGTCCATGTGTCAATGATCTAATGCAGGGAGGGTGGAGGGAAAAGCTGGGTAGCGTGAGGGAAGTTCATAGCTGTCAAAAGACTGTCAAGAATGTAGCCTGTACAGCTTTGCAGGGTGAGCGAGAGCCACTGTGTGTGTTCGTGTCCACGACAGAGTGTGTGTGAAAGGAGTGAGAGAGTCAGAAGGAGAGGGTGTGTTTGTTGTTAACACTGCTCCAGTCTGTGTGGGACCTTTTCTCTGACAGTAGCAGCATGGTAAGAACTTGGTTTTTTCACTTTTCTCTCTCATGAGAAATTGTCACAGCGTTTTCTTTGGCACCAGAAAAGGATAATATTATATTGACACTGAAGAGCTTGAATGGTAGCCAGCTGCAGTGATGCAGTGTCCATGATCTGTTTTGGAATTGAATTAACAACTGTGTGTTTGTAACTTTTTCACTCTTTCACTTCACAAATGATACACAAACTGGGACAACTTGTAAAAACATAACATAATTGCTGTCTTTTCAATACATGGTCATATAAATTAATGAAGCAATATACTCAGGTTCAGCTTACACTTGGGTAACATGCTTTAGGAATGATTTTGAGCTGTAGCTGCAATTTAGATTGAAGGAAATGAAAGGTGATAAATGGGTTGCTGACAGTCACCTGTGTACATGCCGTTCAGATGACAGATCACATACCATTGAAAGGCTGCATAATTTGTCAAGGCTGTCACTCTTGAGGAAATGGCGATACAGCGTGAAAGCAAATAACATAACTGATTCATAAAAAATGGGTTTAACTCTTGAGTAAATTTGTTAGGATTACAAACAATGCAGCAAAGGTTTGCCATTAGTTTGAATGCTTGTCAGTGGTACTCGTCAAGCATCTGGCTGTCAGCACTTTAATAGATGAGTTTTTAAAGGAACTGAAGCTTTGCATTGCTGATAACATAGACCAAAATATTTTAAATTAAACCATTTGTTTTTATGAGCAGGCTCAAAAATACTGATAAAAGATGACAAATCCCTCCATTATATAAATCCGAGGGATGAAGTCTTGCATTATTTTGTCCACTGTCTGTACTGTATATATAAGGGTTATCTCTTCACTCCTTCTTGCTCCAGTGGAAGAGATCATCTGATTAGGTTACGCTTACAAAACACAGCTGTATTGCAGTGATATCATTCTCTCGCGCTTCAGAACAAAGACATGGCTTTTATCTGTTAATTCACTACATTATAACTGGAAGGGTCACAGAAAAAAGTGACTCACATCCCAAAGTGGCCAGAGTGTTGGCGGTGAAGGAATTCTCCAATCTGACCCATGAATGATATGATTGTCTCCTTTCAGTTTGAATGTTAGAAAAAAATGGGATCACATGCGACAAAGAGAGCACAGATTGTTCTGTATTTACATTTGCAATGGACACTTATAATGTGGTTTCCTATCATGGATCCTCAATTTGGTTGCAATTAAAGTCACTAAATTAACAGTAAACATTATCACATCACGCACCACTGAAGTAATTAGCAGGGACCATGCTTAAGGCCTTCTGGATCCTTTTTATCATTCCAAGACCACATTTGGGTTTCAGGGTTAATTATATTGGCTCATACTCTTAGAAACAAATGGTACAATTTGCACAAAAAGATGGAGAGATTAGAAAGGATATGAGATAAGGACAGTGAGTCAATGGTCAGGTGGAAATGAGTCAACAGTTGGAACGATGCAATTATTGGTGTCTCCGTAGCCGTCAGTCATGAGGTGAATCTCTAAACCTCCATGTCCTGCTGTGGGTTCAGTGGCAGAGTCAGGCCTACTGCTGGTCGCATGCATACACATACACATACACAGAAAATTCACACATCAACAGCACATCAATATTATATGAGGGAGGGACAGGAGGTGGGGACTGCACGGTGGTGATGTACTTTAACTGTACACACCCCCACTCATACCTCAGTTTCTCTCATAGGAACTCTTGACAGTTTCTACCCACTACTTTGATTCTTTTAACACTATCAGCGATTACTTTCCTGTTTATTAGATTCCAACCATCTGTTTCAGCCCTAATTAAATGGTTGGAGGTAGTGAAACTCAGGGCTGGTCTTTATGAGGCAGCCTCCAGAGACAGCCTCTCCCTGGCACTGTAACAGGAATACTGGGTTTCTTACATAAGTAATGAGGTGCAGATGCCAGCTGCGATATGGCCACACTCATGTTTTATACAACAAACTTTTTACTCATATATCATTGTCATCTTGTCTCTCACTGCATATTACTGCCTGACTCTTGCTGCGAGCAAAACCAAATGAAAGTCTTGCTTAATGTATGCATGCTGGGAGGTCAGTTGCACAGTCATGGGAAGAGAAAAATAAATAAATCCTTGACAAAACATGTTTATATGAAATATTTTACTAAACCTGGGCATCTGCATTCAGTCTGTCTCAGCAAGCATCCATAGCTTTTACCTTATGTAAACTGTCAAAATAAAATAAAATTTGCTGAGGACAGTGGTTCTCACTTTATACAGACTCCAATTTAGTCCCAGACAATTCACTGCTGAGAATGTTCTTCATGGCTAGACTGACATTTTCCCCTTTTTAATCAGATGTGAATAGACAATAGAATTTTACTGCAGTAGAATATCCTCGAAAATCATAAAAACACATAAAAACAAATCCATGAAACCAGACTTGTTGCTTCCTTATGTTGCAGGGCAAGTATTTTAGATTTAGTTTATTATGTGACTCAGTTGAATGAAAATACCATCTGTTCCTGTGATCTGCCTGACAGGATGTCAGACAGTGAGGCTGAGTCCCCTGCCTGTCTACCTGTTGGCACTGTACAGGCGCACTCGTGGCTGGTTTCCATTCCTTAAAAGGAGCCGTTTTAAGCAGCTCTGAAGAAGACAGAATTTTCTATTTATACAGCTTGCTCAAGTCAATAAGTAAATAGATGATAAAAGTAATGGGATTAATTCTGGCTTCATTTTTTCATGTATCTGTATTGTTTTACTCTGTGTAGGAATTCTGTTATTATTTTATCTGTTTTCATAACAAGACAAGTATTATGTAGACTGTCATTCACAACCTGTGGAGCATCTTTAACACCCACCTCAATGGTGATAACAGTCAATACATCGTCATGGCAACTACGTTTCTCATCCTAACAACTGCCTCACCGCCCACAAAGGTCCCACGGCAACCGTCACCAAGCAACCCCCTCCCTTTTCTCGGTTTCTCTATTTAAGGAGCAGAGGAGGAGGAATGATAAATGATGCTGCAGAGAAAAAAACCCAAAACAATATCAAGAGGACACAGAGTTATGCACAATAGCTCGTTGTTACTGAGTGATAAGCTCAAAAATAGAAAAGTGCAGCTTGTTGATATGATGGTCAGCGTTATGAAAGTGATGGATTTGCATGGATTTAACATGATCGTGCATTAAATCTAACAAACATTGCTTAGCTGTGGTGATCTGTGCTTTCCTGTAGATGTCAGAGTAGGGCCTTTTATGAAGAGGCTGTTGCACGAGTCTTGTGTTATGCAACATAATGAAACTGTCCACAGTGTTGCTGTGAAGCTCAACAATAATTCGGACAGGTCATGTGCAACATGAATGTACAGGATGTCCTGTGAAAGGACTCTGCATTGTGTAATATTTTCCTCTGTTCACACCAAACACTTAAAGAGTTGGCATTGGAACATCATGATCATTTACAACTTTAAAGTTGTAGACTGTTTAAACATGCCTAAGTTGTTTTCTTGCACTCTGAGAAGGATTGTTTTCTGTCCTGTATTGTTTTTACCGGCTAAACACTAACACAGGAAGTCTGTGTGATTCAATGGAGCCATGCAAAGAGGGTGGAGGGTATTAGCTGATCCACTACAACCAAAAATGGTCAGACTCAGCAAGGCACCATCTCAGTCTATGCCAGACTTTTTTTTTGAATCAACATTAACTTGAGACTTATAGTCTATACAAAAGTTACAAATCACAGAAACACTGCAAAATCTTTTTTCCTGTCTGCATTTCAATTCCTACTAAAACCATTAAGCAGGCTACAACATATCCCTGGTTAAAGGGCAGGGCACGGCAGACAGAAGGGGGTGCGGTTAACACAAGAAGGAAATGTAGGCAGGAGCGTGTGACTGCAGTTGCTTTCCCAAACACAGACAGAGTAATTGACTCGGTTTGGATTTCTTCTGGGTAAAAGCACAGAGCTGGACACTGAAAGATTTCTGGACCTACATGATAAGTTTTATGATTGCTGCAAATAGGATAGAAATGTTACAAGCTAAACTTAATTGGTGGTTTTGTCTGAAATCGTAGCTGCTTGCTATTTATTGTTTTATATGATTAGTGAGAGGGAATCTGGGAGGACATGTTAATTGTATAAGTTTTCCTTCACATTGTTTCATGACGTTTTAGCCACAGGCATCTGTTTTACACCGTAACACTGTAACAACCTGGTCTTTCCTTTTGGTATAGTGAGGCTGGTATGTAGCAGTGGAGGAGTGCATTTTAGGAGTTAATAACTCTTCAAAATCTGTTTCTAGTGCTGTACTTGATAGACAAGTTGAACCTGAGAGAAAGACGGAGACAGGAGGAAAAGTAAGACACATGGATTGACAGTTCATAAACAGCAGTAGACTTGTCTAAACTTAGTAGTATATTAACTCATCCTCATGGACTCAATAAAGGAAGGAGATAGAGGGCAGAGGCCTCTGTGTCTACTGGATCATCAACTCATGAGCACTGATGTAAGACTCATTTAAAGCACCGGAAATTCCTAAGTCTGTTGTATGAACAGGTGATCAGTTTACCATGGCTTCTAAGAGATGGTTAGTCCCTCATCGCTCAAAAGTGTACATGTAAGTTTGTTATTTGCAAAATCCTCATAATATTCATTAGCATTGAATTAACTCTTATCATTCACTTAATTACTAGTTTGTGAACAACAAATTTGCTGTCTTTGACAATACTTTAAGTGAGTGTATAGGTAATATAACTAACTTTTAAGATTTACAATCAGTACAATCTGCTCTTGCATAACATATTATTCTCAAAACAATATTAATAAGACTTTACATCTAGATATAAGTTGCAAGTCATGGTTGGATCTGGAAGTGAAATTGGAGTGCTGTGTTGTGTCACTTAAAACTCTTGATAATTCCTGCCCCTTCTCTCTTTTAGTGTGGAAGGGGACTCCCAATGTCCAGATTCAGGCTCCCACAAAGACAGCTCCTTCAGCCAGACCCCTTACTTACGTGGCTCAGAACGGTACACTGACAGCAGCAGTACTCCTTCTGGCTCCAGGGGCCCTTCATGTGTGTCCGCCTCCAGTTCAGCCAGCTTGGCCTGGGCGCTGCGAACACGCCACCAACCCGCCAGCCTGGCCCTTCGCAAGCAAGAGGAAGAGGAGAACAAGAGATGCAAGGCCCTTTCAGACAGCTATGAACTGTCAACAGATCTGCAGGACAAAAAGGTACTGAATCGGTGCTGTTAAGTCAGTGGAGTTTCTTTTGTTTCTCTTTGTCTAGAAGATGGAATTGTCATCATTCTCATGATCAGTCAGTAAAACAAACTTTCATGCCATTTGGGTTAGTGCAGTTCAAGGTAGACGACTGATAAGCTGATAAGACAAAAGTGTACAGTGTAAAAAAGAGTGAAATAAAACTAGAAGAAATGGAATAAAATTAATAAAATAGTGTTGGAGGAAACCCCGCCTTCGCCCTTAAGTGGCTGGGATAGGCTCCATCGACCCCCGTGACCCTAGTGAGGATAAAGCGGGTTCAGAAAATGGATGGATGGATGGGTGTTGGAGGAAATACTTCATTAATAATAATTTTAACATTGTAATCTGTGTCTGCTCTCATAAAGGTGGAGATGTTAGAGAGAAAGTATGGTGGTTCCTTTGTGAGTCGTAGAGCAGCACGGACCATTCAGACGGCCTTCAGACAGTATCGCATGAACAAGAACTTTGAGCGCCTCAGAAGCTCGGCTTCAGAGAGCCGCATGACACGGCGCATCATCCTGTCAAACATGAGACTGCAGTATTCATTTGATGAGCGACAGCCTCAGCAACAAGCCCAAACACAGACGAACTTCACCCACAGTGTTGCCATAGGACCTCCCCACTCTCCTGACACAGACCGTGCAGGAGAATACACCCACTTAGAAGACTCCTTCTCCAAGCAGGTAACATATATTTATTTATTTATATATGTGTGTATATATATATATATATATATATATATATACACACACATACATACACACACACATATATATATATATAAATATATATAAAATTGTCTAAATATATAATACTTACAAAAACAAATAAAATACAAAAAAAAGGAAAGAATAAGAAATTAAACCAGAGCTAACACTCCTAACATTTTAATCAAGCTATTAGACCCTGTCACTGTTATTAGCTGTTCCTGTCACTACTAGTTTAAGGTCTACAAAAGCATGCTGTGAGAATTAGTGTCACATTTAGACCTTTTATGTACTCAAATTGCAAATTTCTTTTTAACATGCATAACACTATATTATAGAAGAATGTATGTGCACACATTCATATACAGTCCTATTTAATGTTAACTTTCTCTTCATGTTGCATTCCTTTAAGGTAAAGTCTCTAGCTGACTCCATAGATGATGCCCTTACCTGCCGTGCAAGTCGTGATGACTCCCAGGAGGGCAGCAGGGAGGGTGGTGGGATAAGTGAAGACTTTGGGGAATGTGTATGGAGCAGCAGCAGCAACCCCTCCTCACAGAGAGGTTTAGGAGAAAGAGCCAGGGGTGCTGGAGGAGGACTCAGCATGCACGGTGACAGCACAGCCACCTCATACAGTGATGTCACTCTTTACATGGATGATGGCATGCCATCTTCTCCGCTGTCCCTGGACCGAGCACCCAGCAGCACGGATACAGAGTACTGGGGCCCTGGTGGTGGTGTTGGAGGGCGTGAGGACAGCAGGGACACTGAAGGAGGAGGCAGCAGTAACAGCCGCCGCAGCACCCCATGTACAGAGTGCAGGGACTACCGTCTAAGGGGCGCACATCTGCCTCTTCTCACTATAGAGCCACCAAGTGACAGCTCAGTGGACATGAGTGACAGGTCAGATCGTGGCTCTCTGAGCAGACAGCTGGTCTACGAGCAGGAGCCTGGGGTCGGAGCTGGCTCCCCTCAGGGAACCCTGAAACACTCCCCCAACACAGGAACCCGCACCACATCTACAGTGGCTGCCCAGGGTCAGACCCGAGCCCCTGGCAGACCCATACCTACTCACATCCCTCACCAGGTCGCAGCACATCACCACCATCACCACCACCCAATCCACCACCATCAGTACCCTGACACACCCTCATCATCCTCCTCCCCCCAGCAGCCTCCCACCACCCCTCTATCCTCCTCCTCTTCTACAGCTCTGCCCCCTGGTGGTCTGGAGCAGCCATGCTGCTCTGATGGAGACAATGACTCTCTCAACTCCACCACCAACTCCAATGAAACTGTCAACTGCAGCTCTGGCTCCTCATCTCAGGACAGCCTGCGGGAGCCTCTGCCTCCCCTGGGAAAGCAGACATACCAGAGAGAGAGCCGCCATAGCTGGGACTCTCCGCCATTCAACAGTGATGTGGTGCAGAGGCGGCAGTATCGCATAGGCCTTAACCTCTTCAACAAGTAAGATATTTGCTGTATATATGTTAATGCAGAAGTTCATAATGAAGTTGTGATCACCCAGAGTATTGTTATTCTCAAACTATGATTAGTTACCGATCACTTGTTAAAAACGTGGTAAGTAATCTATCTGTTTTTAAGAACTCCATCAAAATAATCTAATTTATTACACTTCATTATTTTTTGATGACTTTTCTCACAAATGTTTTAATTACAGTAAATCTTCAAAAAACAGTTTATTTAAACCAACAAGGTACAGTAATGCTTAAGCCCTTCTTTGAGATTTTAGAAGTAAAATTATGTTAAATGTCTTTGAAAGACTTTCTTGTCCATCACCATCAAGTTTTTTACAGAACTTATTGTGACTGTTGTAATCAACAAAATTATGATTAGCAACTGCAAATTATATACTTACTTCTTTCTATGTAAATGTGATAAATTGCTTTTATGATCATTATTACTTAATCATATGCATTCATTATACATGTAGCTACTCACCAGCACTGATCATTTAATTACACTGATCAAGATATGGGCTCAATGCGTGGTTTTAAATTTTTTTTCTCCACAGAAAGCCAGAGAAAGGGATCCAGTACCTAATAGAGAGAGGCTTTGTATCTGACACTCCAGTCGGGATTGCTCGCTTCATCCTTGAGCGGAAAGGCTTGAGCAGACAAATGATCGGGGAGTTCTTGGGAAATCGGCAGAAACAATTCAACAAAGATGTTTTAGAGTGAGTATGGGAAAAAAAACAGAATTAAGGAATGAATTGAGAAAAATTAGAAAAGTACACATGTTTCTCCTCTGATCTGCATTCAAGACAGAGAAATGTGTTGCTAGCTTGAATATTTCATGTCAGGTTTAAATGGAGGTGCTCCTGAACCTCCTTGACCCTCTCTCCACTCCCACATACTGTACATAGGAAGTAATATGTGACATGACTTACGATCTGCACTGATGCTTGAATGTTACGTAGTCTCCAGGGTATGGACTCCAGGGTATAGAACAGGAAAGGCAAGAGTGTGACCTCTGTTGTATGTGTTTCAGCTGTGTGGTGGATGAGATGGATTTCTCAGGTATGGACCTGGACGATGCTCTGCGGAAGTTCCAGGCTCAGATTAAAGTTCAAGGAGAAGCTCAAAAAGTGGAGCGGCTCATAGAGGCTTTTAGGTTTGTATGTGTGATGAAGGCCTCCTAACACAATTAAATGCAACTATCTTTGTAAGAGTATGATAATACTTAAATATGTTTTCTTCTGTTTATTTTTTATCCAGTCAGAGGTACTGTGTGTGTAATCCAACTCTGGTTCGCCAGTTCCAAAACCCAGACACCATCTTCATCTTGGCCTTTGCCATAATCCTCCTCAACACAGATATGTACAGCCCAAATGTCAAAGCTGAGAGGAAGATGAAACTAGAGGATTTCATCAAGAATTTAAGAGGTGCATCTGATACTGACTACACATATACGTGATAGACAGTGTGACTGAATGAAATGCATATGAGAATGGTGTGTCAAACATGCATGAGTCAGTTTTCCCTTACAAGGTATAGATTTGAGCTTTTCTTGATAGTGTTTTTATTTATCTTTTTATATATCTTGTTCTTCCTTATTTCTAAGAGCTGTAAATGGCATATGCAGTCAAATATGATCCACATTCTTCTCTTGTCTGTTTAAGGTGTAGACAATGGTCAAGATATTCCCAGGGACCTGCTAGTTGGAATATACCAGCGGATACAGAAATGGGAGTTACGGACCAATGATGACCATGTGTCTCAAGTGCAGGCTGTGGAAAGAGTTATTGTGGGAAAGAAGCCTGTAAGTTTTGTGTGAAACAGTTGTATTTTATAGTTACCCATAGATACGCATTTAGTACCTGACTGAGACAGTGTACATGGAGGTGTAACATGGCTTGTCTGGTAGATGATTCATGTCTTTACATTGTGTCTGGTTCTGTATAGGTACTGTCCCTTCCTCATCGTAGGCTGGTGTGTTGCTGCCAGCTCTATGAGGTACCTGACCCTAACAGACCTCAGAGGACTGGAGTCCACCAACGAGAGGTCTTCCTTTTCAATGACCTCCTGGTGGTAAGACTTAAAACTAACCATTTACTACTACCACTACTGCCTAAAGACAGATACTGCTGTTAAAATGTATTCCTATTAAAATACATTTTAAGAACCTTATTTTTGTTCTGTGTCAGGTGACCAAAATCTTCCAGAAGAAGAAAACCTCAGTGACTTATAGTTTCAGACAATCTTTTCCTTTGGTTGAGATGCAAGTTCACATGTTCCAGAACTCATGTAAGACTGTAATGTAATACTCTCCCCCTGTTGCTCAGTTTAACAAATCTTTGAAATGATTGATATGGTAAGGTGTTTATTTCAGTATTATTTCTATGTTTGCTTCTCATAGACTACCCTCATGGTATACGTCTAACCTCAGCTGTCCTGGGTGGAGAGAGGAAGGTTCTTATCGTCTTCATGGCACCCAGTCAGCAAGACCGCACCCGCTTTGTTAGTGACCTCAGGGAGAGCATTGCTGAAGTGCAAGAGATGGAGAAATACAGAGTGGAATGTAAGCACCCCATCTACTGGACATTACTGTGAACTAGAATTATCATCTTTTGAGGATGATGGTCTGTATAGGTTTCAACAATATACCTCATGATGATGAAATGAAATGTAAAGTGTGGTGTGACCAGTGGTTGTTTTTATTGAGAGATCATTTATGTGCAGAGCCCCTCACATTTAATCCCCTCTGTACCCTCTGTGTCTGCTAACAGCGGAGTTGGAGAAACAGAAAGGTGTGATGCGGCCCAGTCTGCTGACTGGAGGTGTGGTTGGAGGAGGTGTAGGTGTGAAGAGTGATGTTGTCAATGGCACTCTGGGAAGGACAAGTTTTGATGACAACTGCTCAGTGGGTGAGGGTCTCAAGCGCACAGCGCTCAGCTCATCTCTCAGGGACCTATCGGAGACAGGTGAGATGACAGTACTTCAGAGATGGGGTCTGTTTTCTTCTGTTGGGTTGAATTGGGCTCCACAAAGCTTCCTCAATGATTTTATTCTCTGTTTCTATTGCTCTAACTTATATCAGATTCTGCTTATGCACCTCACATCCTTTTCAAAACACATGTCACCACTCAAATCTTCCATTCTTTTCTAACCTTCCATTTCCTGGTGGGGTGCAGGGAAACGTGGTCGCAGGAACAGTGTTGGTTCTCTGGACAGTACGATGGAAGTAAGTCGCCATGTGTAAATGTTGTCCTGCAACCTCCAGTAGACCAGCATTTCCCTTCATGAGTG
Source organism: Apogon hyalosoma (assembly GCA_037367295.1). Taxonomy (NCBI): domain Eukaryota; kingdom Metazoa; phylum Chordata; class Actinopteri; order Kurtiformes; family Apogonidae; genus Apogon; species Apogon hyalosoma. Next base: position 11,019,008 of record JAPQRP010000028.1, read on the forward strand.
CTTTACCAATATAACATTCCTGTTTTTGCTTTGAATCTTTCCACTGTATACACTTTGCTTTCACTCATTACATGTATGCAAGGCCAAAGTACTCTAATATCATCAACAATATTATCCTTCTGAAATCTGAAAAAGCAACTAATGTTGCTGTATAGTCTTATATTGAGGAACACAACAAGGTTTAACAGTAATCAGTATTGAATGCACTGTCTGGTTTAAATTAATGTTTGTAGGATTTTCAGCTTCATTGTCTAGTGCAAAACATTGTAACATGTAATCCATTACATTTCAACAATAAACTTCCCTACACTGGTGTGTACCATATGTTCATGCATGCATGTGTGTTTATATATTTGCCTACTGTGACACCATTTGCATGGCTTTGCCCAAGTATGCCTGTTTCTTCCAGATATTAATATTTCCTGTGTGTGATGACACAAGGAGGAGCATGGGTTGTGTTACAGTCCTCCAGTGATTTTCTAAAGAATGATGATTTTCTATCCTCACAGGGATCCATCATTAGCAGCCCACAGCCTCACCAGCGCTATGCAGTGCCAGGAGTAGTCTCCAGCTGCTATGGAACAGAAGACTTCCGGCCTCACCGCCCCATCCTGAGCCCCGGAACGGGGGTGGGGGGTGGGCCGGGGCAGCAACATACCACTGCTGGGACAGGAGTTGGGGGAGTGTCCAGCAGTGTAGAGAGACCAGGAGCGGGGAGCGGACCTGGAGGGAGCAGCAGCAACAACAGCGGTTCCTTTCTGGGCTCCCTATTCGGCAGCAAACGCGCCAAACCACCAGGGCCCCTTATTCCACCGGGGCCACCCTACCCCGCACCTGTACCCCCACCGACTACTGGAGGACCCCCTCCTCACTCCCCTTCATCTCTGTGCCAGTTGGAGGGGGGGCCTACCAAGATTCAGGCACTGCACGCACAGTACTGCCACGCTGCCACCGTGCAGCCTCCTCCACCTTACTACCATCACCATCGCTACCACGTCCAAGCTGTCCCTCCACCTTTGCAAGGAGTGTCCCCTCATACTATACAGAGAGGCCCACTACCCTGTCGTCCACCGCTTGGCCCCCCTCTCGTCCAGCACCCGCAGCTGGCCCATCTCTCCCAGCTCTCTCAGCATGGGCTTCCGGGTCGCTTCGCCAACATGGTGGTGGGATGTCCCCCCCCCCTTTCTCCTCACTCCCAACACTCCCAGAGCCCACAGTTCGCTCTGTACCACGCGCAGCCCACACACTCTATCAGAGGGGGCAGCGGCCCTGGTACCAAACCACCCCTAACCTTGTCACACTCCCACCCCCACCCCCACGCACACTCCCAAACCCACCCCGGACACGTGCACACACCACACCCAACCAGCCATTCCACCCACCAAACACACTTCATATTCGGCACTCTGCCCCACAACCTACCATCCGCTACCGTCAATGCGCATCACGCAGCGTCCGCCGCCCCGTATCTGCCCCAGTACCCTCCTCTTTC
>JAPQRP010000028.1:11028125-11054715 GCA_037367295.1 Apogon hyalosoma
TCGTCATTTGCATCAAGTATTTTGGAAAATCAAACAAAAACATCATTTGCATAATAATTTGGAACGCAGTATAGAATGTGAGCACAATGTTATAAACTAAAAGGCCATGAATACCACGATCAGGCATTGTATCTAAAACAAAACTTGTGCTGAATTAAGTTTTTCCCACTTACATCAGCTACCTAGGGCCATATAGACTGTTTTATATTACCTAAATGTAATCATGCAGAAAGTATAAATTTGTTCTCTCAAATGTGTTTGAAAGTATTACCCATTTCCATAGACTTGGGTGTAATAAAATCTGAAAAACTTTTTTTTTTTCCACTAACCATATAACAAACAAAACTGTAGGACATTAGATGAGCCTCTACTGGTCTGACAATGACCCCTTAGACCCATTGAAGAGAGTTGTTGAAGATACTGCTTCATCTTTACTTTCCTGTAGGCAATGTTCTATGCAATGTACTCACTGGAGCTAAAATGGTCCTGAAAATGTCTTCCCCATGTTATATAGAGAGCTGATAAGTTTGTGGTTGCACCTAACCTGTTAAGAGATTTAGAGTAATTAAATTTTCATACATTTTTTTAGCTCAGTGCATCCAGACATCTCTATGGCCATGTCAAGATATTTTTGACAGATGAAATGTATGTCCAAGCTATTGTTTTTTTTCCCCCAAATATACGTTTTATAACAAAATCTTTGCAATATCTTTTCTTCTTTTTGCCTTTTCAACTGTTCCAGATCATAGACTTCCAGTTTGGCCTGAAGGTGGCACTATAGCAGTGACCCAAAAATGTCTTGTTTTTCTTGAGCTCACCTCTTACCACTGTGTCATATTACATATTTTTCAGTTTTTGTTTTTTTTTTTTTTGTGGAAACTTCCATACAGCCCCATTTAAATAATAAAATCAGTACATTTTAGTACAAGCATATTTATCTGTACACTCCAGTGGCTTTTCTGTCACTATTTTAATGTGGGCCCAAAAGGATAGTATTTTACTCTAAGAGGTATAATTTTACACTGAAAACTAAGGTTAGTTCAGTTGTAAAGCAGTTTAGTTTCACATGTATTTTAGCACAAAAATAAATAATAGTAAACCTAGTAACCTTCAAACCTGTTTTGAAGTTTGGGACTAAACTTGGTTGCATTTCTGATATAATTTGAATCTGAAATACTATCTGGGATTTATCAAGCCATTAAATCACAAGATATGATGTTAACACAGTCTAAATGGGCTATAGCATATCCCACAATGAAGTAAAACACATAGTAAAAATGTATATTATTGTATGTCTACATTATATACAATATAGACTGATGTTTAAAAAAAAATTGCATCGTATTTGCTTATATATTTCTGCATTTTTAGGGGTCATAGTAGGGAGAGAAAATGGTTTTCACCAACAGCTCGTTATAATGTGTTATTTCTAAACTGAAAATAAGAAAATTGTATTAAAATTAAAGGCAGGTAAAGTGTATGGTAGTCTAGCTTCATATCCCTCGCAACCTCTACCACATCCCTGCTCCTGCCAAGATGAGATGTCTTCCGTCTGAGTCCCATCTGCACGCTGTACACATCCCATTGGTCCACAAGCCCCGGTAATGGTGGGCGGAGAATTCCATTGGCTGTTGGAGCTGTCGATCAAAGCTAGCGACGGAAGTCATTGGTTGAAATCCTTGTGCCAAAGCAGCGGATTGGTTGATACGTCTTCGCGTGGCTGCATAGGTGACAGGCAAGTGGTGCTGATGCTGTGACAATGGGAGTCATCCAGATAAGCATCATCTGGACAGAGTGTTTGTAAAAGCAGCAGCAGCGCACGCAAGGTTCACGGACTGTGGAGGGACGGGAAAAGCAGCCCGGTGTAAACACGGGGAGGAAGCTGCAGCTGCTGCTCTCTGAGGGTAAGTCTGTCTCCCCTGGAAAACACTCTGGCGTACCCGGGGCGGCCAGTAAGCTGCCTCGGACGCGGGGGGGCTGGGGGACTGCGTTGGGACTACGTTGATAGCAAGACGGTAAATAGCGTCGGCTAATGTTAAGCAGCTGTAGCTAACAACATTAGCTTTGCAGGTTAAATGTAAGATGCATTGCTTTCTACCACAGCCGCACAGCGCTATACACTCACTGTCCTGTACATACAGCTGTGAGTCAGTTCAGCCCCTTGGTCGACTGCATTGCGGAGTGAGCATGCCTTGCAGAATAACATGGGCTGTTTTTTAATACAGTCACACAAATGAGTCCTCAGCACACCAGTGGTCCTCATACACCAAGACATGTTGGCTGATATTTGCTGTGGCCTTTCTTAAGTCATGGCATTTCATTATGACACAACAAATTGATGCTCATTTATAATAAAATGCAAATAAAATCTTACGTTAAGACACTATACGGTAACAACACAACATACCATCATCATCATCATCATCATCACTACTGCAATCTACAGCTGTTGAAAAGATCTGCAGATTTCTAGAGTTGCATTGCATGCTGGGAACTGAAGGATGATGCTCTGTTTGTTGACAGTAAATGAGTGATGGATCAAACATTAGTTGTAGCCCCTGCTTGCAGTATACCTACAATGTACTGTATATGCACATTGTAGTGATACAGACATGCTAATACCAGTCACACAGTATTATTTTTAATTATGCTGTATTTGGCTCCTCTGCTTCTTAAGTCTCGTGATGGGAGTGTTCAGTCGACAGAAGTTTTTCCAGGAGCTTGCTCATGGCTGCCTGCTGCCTACAGCTCAGCAGGGCCTGGAGCAGGTATGGCAGCTGCTGGTTATGTGCTTGCTGTGTCGGCTGCTCTGGATGTTGGGTAAGATTTCAGCTCGAATGTGCCCAGTCAGTAATGTCTACCTTTTTTTTTTTTATAACCTACCTCATCATAATAACATCTGCTGTTCTCTGTTACTATATCAGGCCTTCCCTCCTTTGTGAAACACCTGGGCACAGTGGCTGGAGGTTTCTACACCCTGTACCTGTTCTTTGAGCTTCATATGATCTGGGTGGTGCTGCTCAGCCTTCTCTGCTACCTCTTCCTCTTCCTGTGCCGTCACTCCACCATGCGAGGCACCTTCCTCTCCATCACTGTGCTCATTTACCTGCTGTTAGGGTAAGAGAGGCCTCTGCTAATGCCTGACAACTCAGCACCACATGTGTGTCTGAATGTGGTGAAAGCTGCTGTGAGACAAGTAACATTCTTATTATGTTATTTTACTAGAGAGCTGCATATGATGGACACCACCAACTGGCACAAGATGAGAGGTAGGCCGGCGATTGCACCCTCACAACATCATTTAACACATTTCTGAAGGATGAAAGCTGTAAATGTGATTGCTCTAGGTGTACCTTTGTGTGCAGCATTGAAAGAGTGTTAAATTAAATCCTGCTGCTATTACCCAGGTTCACAGATGGTGGTTGCCATGAAAGCCATCTCTCTGGCCTTTGATTTGGACAGAGGGGTTGTATCCAGCGTACCCTCACCCATCGAGTTCATGGGCTATATTTACTTTGTGGGCACAATTATCTTTGGTCCCTGGATCAGCTTCAACAGCTACAAAGAAGCTTTAGAAGGACGTAAGTTGGTAAGTGTGATGTCTCATAAGTATGCAATAAGGTGAAGGTGAGGATTATTGAAAAGGTTCATCCTGGGACTAGCACCTAACTGTTGAAATCTTTGCTTCTCTCTTCACCTCAGAGCTTATCGTGGCTTTTCAAAGCATCTTTTAGCTGGGTGAAGAGCCTGATATGCCTTTGTATTTCCAACTGTGTGGCACCCTACCTCTTCCCTTATTTTATACCTGTTTATGGAGACAAGCTACTACGGAGGTGGGTGAAACACTGAAATACAAGTAGATGAATCACTCTGGCTCTGATTTATGAAGGCTTACCTCCTCTTTTTTGTGCTGCTTTGTTCACAGCAAAAAGAGAAGGAAGATCAGGTAATTCATTATCAAACCCAGTGACTTGGAATATTCCCAGCATTGTGTTTTACAGTAGGTGTTCCCTTCGTGTTTTGTTCTGGAGCTAGGTGATATAGCTGGAAAATTTCTAATGATAAGACAGTTTATTTCAGTTGATATAGATATTTATTAGTACTTTTTACATACCTGTTATAATGAAGTACAAATAAAGCTGTCAAAACATGCATTCCAGACAATTCTAATATTGAATGACAGCACAGAAGAAAACAGGTTTCATTTTGGCCATCTGCTTTTCTCAGTATTACCAGCATTTAGATTGAGCTGTGAGTGCAAACAGATTTATTTGTACTTTGAGTTGAACAAATAATTTTCTTTGTTTAATATTTGTATTTAACCACTTTGTTAATAGTATTACCTGTGTGCCTTGAGAAAATAGAATGAATCACAGTAATAATCTGGAATGAGACCATACAGAGATGTGTTTTCTGAGTGCCCTTATAGTCTGATGGGAATATGCTGAAGGTTTATCCATGCAACTGAACTTGGCATATTCATCATGAGCTTTCATGGTAATTTGCTTTCAATGCATGTAAGCAAATTATCGAACTTTCTATTGAAATGTTGTAATTGCTTGTGATGAACTGTCTATCACTGGTACTACTACTATTTGATCACCCAGGCCTATGATGCCTTATTCACTACATGTTTATTTTCTGTTTACTATTTGTATAACACCCTGACCTGTATGCATGTGTCCACATCATTCCCCTGTCTGTGCAGCTGCATGTGTACCAAGAAACCTGTCTCACCCATTCATTTACTGCAACTATGTCAACCTCTTGAAAACTGTGGTGAGATGTAGATCACATGTCAAGTCAATGAAACAATGTTTGAATTCAGAGTATCACTACAACTAACTGATATCTGTCTTTTTCCTTTTGCTTCTTAGAGGTGCAATGGCAAAGTATGTTTTATTAGTGCTGTATAATAGTACATTTCTGAAGCTACATTTTATTTGAACCTGAAGAGTGAAATCTATCTTATTATCTTAGGTGGCTGCTGGCTTATGAGAACACGATGTCGTTCCACTTCAGCAATTATTTTGTGGGTTATTTGAGCGAAACTACAGCCACTCTGGCTGGAGCAGGCTTCACAGAGGAGAAAGAAAATCTCAAATGGTCAGAACTGGAAATGTAATCTCAGCAGTAAGCGTATTTCTGTTTATTTGCGGTTTTAAAGAAGTCAACTCCCTTTTATGTTTTGTTTTGCAGGGACATGGCTGTATCCAAGCCCCTGAATATCGAGTTTCCACGGTCAATGGTGGAGGTGGTAACGTCATGGAATATGCCCATGTCTCGCTTTCTGCACACCTGTGAGTTCTATTGTTAACAGTGATTGCTTTATTGAGGCAGCTGTTTTCTGTTTTCATTACAAATGGAATGATAATGGCTCATTTCAATAGACACTTAGAAGGAAGCGGATGCTCTCATTTCACAGATGTTTTTAAGAGTGCTCTGAAATTTGGAACATTTACCGCCATCATGGTGACATATACAGCCAGCGCACTACTGCACGTAAGTACCATGTGGGAGTCTGATACAAGCAAACATGCCACACTTTGTATTGTTGTATGTCTGTGTCAATAAGTAGATTGTTTTGACTGTAGGGTTTGAGTTTTCATCTGGGTGCAGTGCTGATATCTCTGGGTTTCATCACGTACATTGAGCACGGTAAGAGTCTGCCTAATGTCGTCTTTTTCCACATTAGAATCTTTCCATTTACAGAAGGTGCTTAGCTTTGCAGTAATGGTTAATGGCACCCACTATTACACCCTGCCTCTTTTCACTGCAGTGCTTGTAATTTACCTCTTATGGTTAGAAACAAATGTGTCCTCTGGATTTATTTGAACTCTATGCCTTGTTTTGTATTTCAGTGTTGAGGAAGAGACTTGCAGCCATTTTTAATGCCTGTGTGCTGTCCAAGAAATGTCAGCCAAATTGCACTCATCAGAACAAAAAGGTAAGAGGTGCTTTTCCCTCTCCTTTTTTGAAGTATGGTCCTAAATACTATCATGTATCTTTAGCGGATGTTCCTCAGGTTTGGATGGTGAAGAGAAATATTGGCTTAGTTATTTCTGTCTTTTCAGGTTGTATGGTTTACAGTTTGTATTTATTTTATGTTTAGCTTCAGTTCAGTTTTACTTCAAAGATGTTTAACTAATGTTTCATACTGCACACATAGACACAAATCTGAATTTTGGCAATTTAGCTTGTTTGCACATATTGTGATGTTCTCCAGGGTATTTTATTTGTGCAGTCATCCATTGCCCTTGCATTTCTGGCACTTACTCCCAGAGCAGGAGGTGCGCATAGGGCTTAGCTTTTAGCCTGATTAGCTTTTAAAAAAACTAACACCATTCCATATTTTCATCTCAAATCAGAATAACAAACATGTCATATATTAATGTTTTTTCATTTTATTTTCGATTTGAAGATACAAAGAAATTCATTTTAGTTTAGCTATTCTATTTTCTTTACTTAGTAGTATATGTTTGATTTATTTTTTTTTCAGCTAAGAGATTTGCCTTTTTCTCTCCTAGAACCTTAGCAAATTGGCTTGAAAAAGGTGTACATGACATTTATTTTGCAGTGATGATCAGCTCACTGTTCATAACTCTTACATATTACATTTATTTTTAAATTCATGTTAAATGTGTTACAGCTGCTACATTGTGCCCTGCAGTGTTCATTGATATACTTTTAGGAGGTGCCTAATAACTAGCTCTTATGTAATACTGGTTACACCTAAAACTATGGAAATGATTATTAGACTTGCGATTTTTATCTAGGTATTTAATATACCAGCACTGCAGCATGCCCCATTGTTATTCTGTTTTTCAAGGTTCAAGGTTCATTTATTGTCATTCATTCAATGTAGTACATGAGGAACAAAATACATACTCAGGTACCAGTCATAAGATAAGAGTAGGATAAAAAAAAATGAGTAAAAATAATCTAAACAAGAGACACATAAAAACACATACACAAGTAAAACACTTTCATTAACTCTAGATTGTTTGGGATTTCTTTACTGAGTTGGAAAAGCAAGTATTTCATCTGCATTGTCCTTCATATGTACAAAAAATAACATTATGGATGCACAAGTCACGTTTGTGACACTACTTTGACTTTGAGATAATGACTCTTGCCGTCCTGTTTTAACTGTACAACATACAGCACTAACTCCTCATAAGACAGGTCTCATTTGAGGAAGACTTCACTCAAAATGCCTTTGAGATAATATATGGCTACATTTTGTGATGTAATGTGAAGTTATACTTTGCCTCTTCCACTGCAGGGGCTCTGGGTGTATATGATAAACATAGCATTCAGTGCTTTGGCCATCCTCCACCTGACGTACCTGGGCTCTGTGTTCAACTCCAGTGTGGACTACATGGAGGAGGATGAGGTGAGATTCCAACATGTGTGGAGGAGTAAAAGGAACTCTATTTTTATTTTCTGTAGGCATGAAAGAACAGTATGTACACTATCTGGACAGTATGTGACATGTACGCATTGGAAACTCTATACTTCATCTCCAGTTCAAAGAAGAGAAGCGTATACTCATAAATTTATTTTTGTGCATGTGTCAAGTCAGATTTATTTGTATAGCCCAATATCAGAAACTATAAATATGTTTCAAGGGAATTCTGAAATTAAATGTAAAAGTAAGAATTCCATAATGAATCCTAAACTGTCCTTAAATGTCCCAAATATCTTATGAAATGTGTTATGTGCCAACTAACAATGTGTGCTGCCCCCTACAGGATGATATAACCCATCATACCATTCAGAAGTGGTCAGAGCTGAGTTGGACAAGCCACTGGGTCACATTTGGATGCTGGATTTTATACCGTCTCATTCTCTAATAAAAAAATGACAGAAGAAGAGTGAAGGAAGCAATAATGGGAGATGTGAGGTGAACTCGTCTTCTACACTGTGACTGTATCACACATCAGAGTGAAGAGAGCAGCATCAACCTGTATACGTGCAGCAAACCAACACGCAGTGTTCACATAGTGCTGGCTGATCTATTATTCTAACCTGCTGGGGACTAGTTTTTGATTTCCATGAAATGATAGCCCACCCCCCTGCCCCCACCCGTTTTTTTTTTTTTCTCTGCATCGCATCATTTTTTTTATCTGAACCGCAGTTGTCAAGCCTTCATGTTGTGACAGCAGTTACCGATGTCTCACTGTGAGTCACAATCAATACCTATCAGCATGGTGGAGATTGGTTGCTCCTTTCTGCGGATTATATCAAGGATTCAGTGTACGACTGCGGCAGACACCTCAAGGTGTGGTTTCCTTTCACCTCAAGTGTTATACAATCGTATCTTTAGGATTTAACAGAGCTTTTCTTTTGAGCATGTGTGAAGTAATAAAGCGTTTACATTGGAATGATAAGAGCACATGTTATGGTTACAAGGCAGCAATTTTATTATTACCAGTAATAAACTCCCCTTTTGTGATTTTTAGATTAAAGAAATTCATCAGTAGCCTTTTAATTCATTTTTGTGATTGGATGGTGTTTGTATTTTGTTTCTTGTCTTTTCCTTATTATTTTATTTGACTTGAATTCTTTGCCATTGCATATAGAGAGGGATTTCCTAGTATTTGTGACCCTTTGAAACACTTACTCACTCTTAAGTATTGAAAATAGGGTATAGAATCAGGGTATTTCACATGTGTCGCTGTAGGGCCAAGTGTTAAACTTCTCTTCCTTACAGGTTAAAGAAAAAAATACAAAGTACTCTGTATAAAATATTTATCCGTAAGTCCAGATTTTTCTTACACTGCTGCTTTTAATGATGCATTTATGTAATGATTCTTGATGAAAGTATAAACATGTAACAGATTATGTCTTTTTCAAATCAAAAACATCTAAGTATTTACTTCTTAACTGAATAAAAGAAGTTGTAGTTTTAGATTAGAGTCTGAATGTTTATTCAGAAAGAACGCTCAGATGCTTTTGACCTGATACCACCTAATCCCACAAATATTTTAAAAGCTATTCTGATATTTAAATCAAAGTTTTTTTCCCTATAAATGTGAAGGCACTGATACACCTGTGATATTTTTATAAAATTTTACATGAAACCTTGATTGTGGTCTGTGTTTAATTTTGTGAACGGGAAAAAAATCTTAAGAGGTTTTAGGTATTATAACGGGTAAAAATAGACAACACAGAACTGGGTTGCTGTAAGAAATAGTTGTTTATTTCAATAATTATTTACAAGGATTATATGAGGACTGTTAGACAGTCAGTATGGCATGAGGGAGAGTCAGGAAAGGACTGCAATAGGGTGTTTTGTTTTTTTTTTTGTTCAAAGTGATGGACCTGGTGTCTATTTCCAAACATCCATTAAACCAGAGGGGACAGTGTAGGGAAAGGGACAGAAAAATGTGAAGTGGGGGGAGGAACAGAGGTTGAAGAACAGATGGTGATGGATGGAGATCAGGTTCACTTTGTGCCTCTGTGAGAGGTGAGCAGATGCTGTATTAGAAGGCCTCACAGCAGCCCAATCTGCAGGCCCAAGGGAAAAAGTGGAGGGTAGAGAAGGTGCACTCAGCCCTGTCTGCCCCGAGGACCTCCATGTTTACGACGGCAGGACCCCAGTAGTGTCTCCAAAGCCATCTTCACGAATGCCTGGAAGTTATTGCTTCTCTCCCTTCGGCTGTCCTGCGAGGGGATGAAACACAGACAGATACCTTCACTGGGGACACAGCAATCACAGCACCTCATTTCCACACTGTCCCAAACCACTGCTGGTCTATGTCACAACTGTAGCCTTAAAGATCATCTGTCATCTGTGCATAGAATAGTTCAGGGGTTAAAATAACACTCGTAAAGCATCAAATTGTAGATCATCTAAATGCTTACCTCCTTGCTTCTTGTTATCATCTCCTTTCTGATCACCTTTCTTCGGCTGCTCTTTAGGACTCTGAGGTTGCTGTAAAATTTGAGCAATAGAGAGTGAATATAAATAACAAAAATGTACAGATTGAGAAAGAATAAAAGGGATTTATTGTAATATAGAGTAACCAAATTCCTTACCTTGGTAGTTGACTTCTTGTCCGACTTATTACCTGTAAAAGTTGGAAAAACATTCAGAAATTTCAATGAAAGATCACCAGTGCTTCTTCTTCTTTTTTCTTTTTTTTTTTTTTTTTTTTTTAAATTTATCACTTTTGGTATCCAAATAAATTAAACAAAGTAAAGAACATTTTTGTTCAGTGTTGCTTACCTTTTGTTCCTGGCATTTTGGCTGTGCTCCAGAGGCTGTGCTGTTTTTTGAGAATGCAGTGTTAAGTGTGGTGTTCAACTCGGTCATTTATGGCCCGTGCTTGTGAATGGCTCTGTCACTGGGGCCCCTTCGAGAAAGAGCACCCTGAACAAGCAAAGAGCCCCGTCAGCTGAGCAGCATGCCCCACAGCTCTGCAGATCTTTGCTGAGCCAGGCGAAACCTCAGAGCTGACCTTGTAATACTGCCATTGTGAACCCACTGGAACTGTGTGCTCACCTATTGTCCATGACAAGAAAGCATTATCGTCATGTTACATACAGGATAAGAGAGAGTGTGTCATTTGGAAAAAGTTGACAACTTATGATTACGTTATCATTATCATGTTCATCAGTATCTAGACAGAGGATTGGATAGGATTTTGTCCTCGGAAACTTAAAATAACTGAATTTTATTGTGATGACATCTCAAAAGAGGCTGTATCTTGCTATAATTGAGGAATATAGGAGGAAACATCAATAATGTGTCATCAAATGTATCATCCTTTGCATTCTCCATTGTTAGCACCCAGGGAGGAAACTGAAATAAAGGCAATTCTAGTTTAAAGCAATTGATTTACTGACACCTCAAGCCCCACAGTGGTCTCCATAACCACTGCTCTGAATGAGTATTAACATTATTTCTGTGTTTTTGACATGAAGAGTCAAAATTACAAGAAATATATCTCTCATAAACAGTGGTCTTATTTCTCTAACCACGGACTGCTCCATGTCTTATTTTAACTACATTAAGTTGTTGCAGACATCAGATAAAAGGATGTTTAATACTGCGGGTCATCACATCTGTAAGTGGGCTGTTACGTCGGGTCATGTGACTTCACTGAAAAAGCAGCGATGGAAATAAGCTAAGGAAGGTGAGCCGATTTGTGATAAAATCCCCGTGTTCCTTTTATTAGATTCTCCCTATGAACGTCTCATCGCTAGTATAAAATGTCTAAGTGATTTTCTGTGTATGCATATCGAAGAAGGAATGGGAGATAGGTTTCTATGCGAGAACATCGCATATGATGTTGTGGCTAACCAGCTAATTGCTACAGAGTTAGCTTAGCAACATTAGCTTGTACGACAGCTTCCTTACAGTCGCCTTTGCTTGATATTCACAAGATACATGTCTATAAGCCATTCATCGATACGAATGGACTCTTTCGCTTTATTTTATTAATTGTATTGACGTGTCAAACTTGTTCAGCAACACCATGATCAGAAGTAAGATGTGTTCCTGTGGTGTCATTAATATCTGCATCATCACTTGGTCTCGAACTTGAAATGTTACAGGGAGGAGGGGGTTATGTTCAGATTCTGTTAACATAACCTAATGTCAGCTAGAGGTACCGTGACATAGACTACATACATAGAGTACATATTACAAGTCTATTGGTTGCCAGAGCTACAAGCTTTGACCAGATTCCTTGTGTTTTGACAGGGATCTGCCCTGGCAGTGGCTTCCTCTCTACCCAGAGTGCTTGTGGAATGGCAGCAGTTTGGCAGCAGGTTTTGGCAGTGGACGCAAGGTGAGACCAAGTCAGGCAGCAGTCTGTAATTGTCTGAACCGATGAAGAAACTGCTCAGATGTATAATTGCTTATGGATCACTAGTGAGTTATTGTAAGTGCTGTGTCACTTCTTTCCCTCTCCAGGTACAATGCTTACCGCACGCCCACCTTCCCACAGTTCCGAACTCAGTACATCCGCCGACGCAGCCAGCTGCTCAGAGAGAACGCAAAGTGTGGCTTTGAGCCGGGACTGCGCAGGCAGTACCTGAGGCTGCGCAGTCAGCTGCTGGCCCTGCGCTACGGGCCCCTGTCTGAGCAGAGCAGCTTTAGGGCCAGCAGTGTGCGCAGCTCCCGCACCACACTGGACCGCATGGAGGTCAGACCCAAGTAACAGAAAACAGACAGGGACAGTGAAAGGATGAGGGGAGGGGGTGTCTGTACTAATTGGGAAAAGGAAATACAAAAATATCTCAGTGCTGGAGTGAAATTGTAGGACTTATCTTATCAGAGCCATCTGGATGGTTCCTCTAGATCAATCAGCAGCGTAGCCAAACAGCACTTGGGTTGCCCACGCATATTAAGCTGAGCAGCTTGGTTGAAATCGTTGGCACTGCCCATGTGTTGGGATTTATCATTAACTTAAAAGATGCATGGACAATTTAGTAAGATATTATGATCTGTATTTTTTTGATTGTGGTCAACAGTTGTGTCTGTGTCATGCACTGTCACTAACTCCTTCAAGACTCTCTCCACCCATTGCTCCCCTCCATCTCTTTTCTTCTTGGGTAGGACTTTGAGGAGGACCCCCGTGCCCAAGGGGCCCGTGGTCACCGCCGGTCTGTCAGCAGAGGCTCCTACCAGCTACAGGCCCAGATGAACAGAGCTGTCTATGATGAGAGGTACCTAGAAGAGTTGCTGCCTCACAGAGATTCTCAATTTGCATCTTGTCACATCTCATTGAGCAATTGAATTGTCTTTGATTTATTTGGTCTTTCAGCTGGTGTTGTAGTTTTTGTAGATTTATAGGCTGGCATTTTGGTTTGGTTGCATTGCTCAGATCTCTCATATTGAGTTGTCAGCTGTACGTTGTATTGATTTTATGCTTATGTGACGGCTTTTATTTGTGGCTGCAGGCCTCCGGGCAGCTTGGTGCCCACCTCAGTGGCAGAGGCCAGTCGTGCCATGGCAGGGGACACAACTTTGAGTGAAAATTATGCATTTGCTGGCATGCATCATATATTTGACCAACACGTGGATTCAGCTGGTAAGTTATAGTCTTTCTGATTTGTAATAAGACTTTTTGAAAACAATGAATTTAGCTTTTGTATTTCCTCATCACTTTTCTTTCCTCCTGTTAAGTTCCACGTTTGCAGTTTGCCAATGATGACAAGCACCTCCTCGCTTGCTGTTCACTGGATGGCTCCTTGTCCATTATGACGTTATCCCCGCCTCCTCCCAGTGTGAAGGTGACTCTGAAAGGTCATGGAGGTCCTGTCACAGACTTTGCATGGTCCCTCAGTAATGACATCATTGTGTCGACATCCCTTGATGGGACTCTGCGTATCTGGAACACAGAAGATGGGCGGTGCATCAGAGAGGTCAGAGATCCAGAGTCTAGCGAGTTGCTCTGCTGCACCTTCCAGCCCATGAATAATAATCTTACTGTGGTGAGTCCTGTTTGTTATTTTGTGATTTCTGTCTAATCCCCTGTACCACAAATGACCTTTAGTAAGAGACTTGTACTTACAGAACAATATTAAAGATACCTATAAATTTGATGTGAAACAAAACTCAAAGAGTTTGTTGTGGAGAAATCCCCTTCTAACTAACTAAATGTGTACTTTTTGTGTACTTTTATAGTCTAATTTGTTTTATGTTTATTATACTTGGCAGCTTTCTAAACAGATTTCTGCATTACTCTGTTGGTACAAAAAACAAAGTCGTGATGGTAATATTTTAGCAGAAACAGAATCCTGCTACTGGGTTTATTTTTTCCTCATACAATCATCTGCCACCTGCTCTCATGTCTGTCACAAAAAAAGACAATGGAGCAATTACGTCACATCTTAAAAGGTTTGGTTGTACAAAAAAGCCTTGGCCATGTTTCATTGCATTTGCCACTAATACATCTACAACATATAGGGATGGAAAACAGAAAAAGACTGGTTTGAGTCAAGGCGTTGATTATATCTTCATCTGTGTGAGTAAAGTGTAGACTCAAAAGTAGCATGTAAAAGCAAGCCCTTCATAGATTAGCTTTTCATCTCATTTCTAATATCTACAAGCTGATTTACACAGTATGTTGATTCATTTTCAACTAAATGTCATCAAAACAAAAGTGGAAAATGGGTTACATAATTCTGATTTTACTCTGCAGTAGAGTTGTTGACGAACAGAAAGGGAAACTAAAGCAGAGCTGTGCACAGCAGTTAAAATGAGTCAGAGGGAATTTGATATCTATTTTTACTTGAAAGTCAGCGCAAATGAATGTCTTAGGACATTTTTTAAGGAATCTTTTACCTTCTATTGGCCTTTGAACTTGAACTGGAGTATGTAAGAATAACTACTCTTCCCACAGAGGACTTGTAGTGTCTTCCATTTAGATTAAGCTGTGTTAAACATAACATCTTGTGTATTTACAACATCATAAATATTCACATCTAAAAAATATATTAATATAAACATTTAGTTTACTGCTTTTCCTCTGTGTTGCACCTGACAAAACTATTATCAGTCAGTGAGGGTCTCACTGGCAGTTCTGTATTGCAGGTGGGAAATAGCAAGCACCACCTGCAGGTGGTGAACATCTCTACTGGGAAGAAGGTGAAGGGGGGCTCCAGTAAGCTGACAGGTCGCGTGCTGTCTCTCTCCTTTGATGCTCCGGGGAAGATCCTGTGGGCCGGTGATGACAGGGGGAGCATCTTCTCCTTCCTCTTTGACATGGCCACAGGTACAGTCAGAGAACGCAACATATGCTCTGACTAAATACAAAAAATTCTAATTGCTTTTAATTTCATCCACTCAACACCGGCTGAGAAGAAATAGTTATGTATCTATGTCGGTTTCTGCTGCTTGTGCCTGGCCCCCCACAGGGAAGCTGACCAAAGCCAAGCGTCTGGTGGTGAGCGAGGGCAGCTCCATCTGCAGCATATCTGCTCGGTCCTGGATTAGCCGAGAGGCCAGAGACCCCTCCCTGCTGGTCAACGCCTGTGTCAATAAGCTGCTACTGTACAGGTCAGTCTGAAAGGGCATGTTGCTGTTTATTAATAAGCTGGTTTATTTCTACTGCCAACTGTGTTGCATGCATGAAATAGTGTATTTGCACAGTCATTTGACCCTTTATCTTTACAGGGTCGTGGACAATGAAGGAACACTCCAACTGAAGAGAAGCTTCCCCATTCAGCACGGTTCTCAGCTTGTTCATAGTATCTTCTGCCCCTTAATGTCATTCAGACAGGGGGCCTGTGTTGGTGAGAAGTCTTCCAATTGTCCTGCTGTGATTTTTGAGTAAAATTGTGTTGACAGTTTATTACAAGCTGCAGGCTACTCAGTGATGCTGTTACGGCCACTCAAGTGGGAAAAAACAAAGAAAATAGTAACATTACTCCTAGTGGAATAAAAGGGACCTTTATTTGGCAGTGGAAAAAAATATGTAGTCATTTTATGAGTTTTGTTTTAGTTTGCTTTAAATTATATATTTAACTAAATTCGGTCAGTTGAGATCATCTTCAAGCATTTGCCACTCTTTGACAGAGCTTCTTCACCTTACTTGGATTTTTCACACCAGTAGCGCTTCCTGCAGTGTTCAACTCACTACAACTGTGTGTGTTAATTTGATTCAGAACTTGTCAATATTTCAATTATGAGGTACTGTTTGACCTGAGAAACTGGTTTCATATTTGTCTTCTTCTTTTTCTTCTTCTTCTGCTTCTTCTTCGTATAATTATTTATATCATTATTATTATTATTATTATTAGTTAATTTTCCCAGCAGGTTAAATACTGAGTGGTAATATGACTGCTGCTGTTAATTGTGTCTTCTGTGATTTTTAATTACTGACTTATAAACTAGTGTTTGCTCTATTGCAGCAGTGGATTGGCTGTTTTAAAGCTACATCCATCATTTCTTTCGGTTTCTGTGACTCATCTTTAATTGCTAATTAATCTGATTTTTCCCTCTGACACAGTGACTGGCAGTGAGGATGGCTGCGTCTACTTCTTTGACGTGGAACGCAACACTAAAGCGATAGTGAATAAGTTGCAGGGTCATGGGGGACCTGTGCTTGATGTCAGCTTCAACTGTGACGAGAGTTTACTGGCGTCTGCAGATTCTACCGGCATGGTCATCATTTGGAGGCGGGAGCAAAAGTGACTGGTTCACCAATAACAAGCTTCCATCCACTGCGTACAAAAGGCCCGCTGTTAGTTAACCGTCCAATAACAAGTCTAGATATTCACTGGAATGTAACAGGCTGCATTAAACATGTAATGTAATGATACTTAAGTGCAATCAGATAGAACACCATGTTGTGTACGTGGTAGGGATGTCTTATAAATTCAGAGGGTGGGGGCGGTATGTGAGTGTGTGTGTGTGTGTGTGTGTGTGTCTGTTCTACAATTGAGAGATTGCTTTTCACTGCAGAAAAAGCGAGCACTACTCCCATGCATGTGGGGATTTGACTGAGGCGATGTAGAGTGATCTTCCTGAGGAACCAGGTCTAACACTTTGTATCACACTGACAGTCCCTTTGACATAGATCTAGTTCACTATTTATGTAACTGTTATTCAAGCAGTGTAATCAAGTGTAGTAAACTGCCTTATTTGCTTTCAGTCCTGCAGTTGCCTGTTTGCATTTGAGACCTTTTGCATGACGAACTTCCAGTCAGTCAGTGAGCATACCAATCAGTCATAAAAGATAAACAAGTGTGTTTTGTGTTTCTACTTCGTCTGTATGTGTGTGTGTTCTGTTGATGGTGGTTGCAGAGTCATAATTGATTTCACGCACATACAGAATAAACGGCTCTTAACTGTGTAGTCTTTGTTTGATTTGTTAATTAACCACCACAACATAAGTAAAATGCCATAACATGTTAAATATGATTTCATTTATGAAATAATGTAAATATACTGCTCTTAAGGCTCAGAGGTTCATAGATTTTGTGTGTTATTTAGATACTGGTTATAAAAAAAAAAAATCCCCCATCTGTTTGGCAAAATGGTTCATGATTCATTTCATGATTATGACAGATTTCTGGTAAGTAGCTCTTTAAAATATAGCCAATAGCAACTAAAGTATCCTCACAATTTAAATTCCAACCATACTTTAATATCTTAAAGATGAAACTCACCACAAGGTCTTTTTACTTTCAGTATTTATTTTTTTTAATCTTCGTAAGCAGATCTGGTTCCTAGTTGTCAAGAAAATATAGATGTTGAAATATGAAATAGAAATGTTTGGCCTTCAGATTCTTCACATCATGGCTGTTCCTAAGCTTTCAGTTGTGCTGTGCCACCTTAATAATAAAATGGGAGAAATAGCAATTTGAGCCAAAGTTCTGTAACAGCTAAACTACATCTCATGGTGTGATTGTATAATATTAGATTTTGCAAAATGGCCAAGATGCAAATATGCTGGAATTTACAAAATGAGTCAAAATTACACATGTACAAATTTTTCAAGCCTCAAGATATTAGTTGTGCATCACAAGATTCATGTGTAACAGTACTGAAAAACAAATCAGTGCATTTTCCACACTTTCTTTTTTTTCCCATAATTTTTACACCATAAAATATACAGCTGTTATAAACAAAGTTCAGAAGCTTAGAGTGGGAAGGAAACACTTTCAGAACATATAAAGGTGCAATTAGACATCCTGTTTTTCCACTCAGTGTTGGTGGTGTTATTGTGACGTTTCAATGTGACTGTGTGGGCGTCAAAGTGCTGTGAATGGTTTGCTCTCTGGACAGGACAGGATTTTTGTTTTTCAAAGGAAGCAGTATGAATGTTGAGGGGCACAAAACCTTTCCATGAACCTGGGTGCTCTGTGTGGACTGACCCTGCATCTTCAGTACATTTGGCGAGGACAAGCTTGTACAAATGAATAACGCAGCTCTGTTGTGGTGTATCTCAGAAGTGGGTAGAAAAACTAAAAATAAGCACTTAGAAATCTTCAACATCAATTCTGGGGAGATAGAGAGGCACGGTTAGATCCAGCCTGGACTATTTAGAGAGTGTTCACATCACATCGCTCACGCTGCTCACTGTGGAAATCAGCCACAGTTTTGAGAGCACATATCGTACAGACACAGGGGATTGTCTCTCATTGAGATTCTAAAGACGGCTTAATTGTTTATGCAGAGAATGAACAATCACACACAGGCTGGATTTCAATCAGGCCCTAATTAAGTTTACCAAAAAAAAACCCTCCACCCTTTAGATTTATTGTTTAATGTCAGAAGCATAATTATCTAGAATGGTTGGTCAAAGTTTGATTTGTTTTGAATGTGCAATACATAACATTTGCTTTTCCACAAAGTAAAAAGTTCAGAGTGTTTTACCCTGCAGGAGAACAAACAACCTTATTATACTGACAATGTTTGTATGATTTTTCTGTTTCAGAGTGGAATCCTGGTGCTATGTTAGTAAAATTAACATCTATTCACGGCTTATTTTACATGGTAATGTGAGTTTAAACCTCCCACAGTAATAAAAGAATAAGGCTGTGTTGTGGCCTGTTCAGTGATTACATATCGCCTTGAAACCGTTTCTGTTTCCATAAAAGGTTTCACATCTGCCTCTTGAAAAGTCTGTTAAAGAGTAGCTGTTGTTTGAGTTTTTTCAGTTTTTACAATCACTGGTATTAAGTGTTAATTTATTTTTTTTAGGTAATTAAAGGCACTCCAGTTATTAAGATTTGAAAATTTAAGCTTTCACGTGCCTTTAATGAAACTGACTCATTGTCTTTGGTTATGACGTGTGTTCATCATTATGCATATTTTCATTTAGTTATTCTCTTTTTCATGCATTTTATTTCCGTTTTTCTTAATGTTCAAGTTAGATTGCTGGATGTTTTCAATGTTTTATACATGTGTATGTTCTGAAATGTAGGCCTATTTGTTTTCATTTGTTCCCATTGAGCTCAGTTGTATATTGTTGGATGTTTGTGCCTCATCCAGCATAGATTACATTTTTTTAAGCATTGTTGTTGGCCAGTGCTCAGTCAAGTTGACTTCCTCATTTTAAGCAATGACCTACACAGATATTTGTGCTATATGTTACATCTCATTTCAACATTATAGCAGATCAGGAAATCAGAATGCATCAAAAGTAGAGTCTTTATTGATGAGTGGGAAAAAGAACCACCTCAGTTAAACTGTACAGTTACAGAATATCATCTCGCAAAGGAATGCCAGACGTAAAAATTATGGACCTCAGTTTACTTTTCACTTAATCTTTCCACATCAACATCTGTACAAGTTGTAATCCCCAGTTTTGAATCTATGAAATGCAGTGGAATGCATGCTAATACAGTATGCTGTGCAAGTGTCCACATTTAGAAAACTGACTGCACAAATATATCTATGCCTAACATACTGTAGGTCAGACATTTGCATTACATGAATCTTAATTTGGAGAGACAACTCAGTGTACTCTAAACTGGTTTCCACACAGCAAACATCTCTGGGGTCACAACCAGCCTGAATACTTTTTGATTTTAGACATACTGTGATCCAGACACTCAAATGGTTTATGTCGCTGGGAAATATAAGAGGGCCTGGTAACATTCAAGTTTCTTTCACTCTAAATACCACTTCATTTCTTTATGTCTTTGTATTCTGATGAGAGCAAAGCAGTATTTTAAAAACATTCCCAAGATCATCATTTGCAAAAAAAAAAAAAAATTTCATTTGCTAATGGCATTTTAAAATGCAGTAATTTGCATCATCATTCAAATCATTAAATCCTATGGCCCGTTTGTAATGTAAAAGTGTTGTTTGCTAATTATTCTCTTCCCTTATTCATTATCCAGTCGTGTTTAACGCTTGCCTGTAAATTACTGTTAAAAAATCAAAGTACATTTTTAGTTAGAGAAATCCATTTAAAGGATACATTTTCATATGATGACTGCTCACTTTTGTATGATTTGGAGACCACATGCTGCTTTCATATTGACTCAATATTACTGAAACCTATTCTATCGTCATTATCTCTTTCTATCCCTTTTCTTTCTACTGCTTCCTCTCTCACACACACTTACACACAAATGCTATATAAAAACACACAAGCAGGAATATACATTCCTGTACAGTCTATACAATATGAAATCAAGTCATATTTCAAAATAGTGTCATCTGCTTAACATGTATAGTTTACAAATAAAGGAAAACAGGCAATTTTTTATGATACAAAGAAACCTGACACGCCCTAAATCAAGTTCAAAAAATCAAGCATGTTAGGGGCTTGGGTTCACAACAGCTATTTAAATGTATCCAAGGGTATTAGGTTCATTCGATATTTTGCAGTCTCCATTGAATTAGATGAAAAGGCGTCCAGGGTGGTCTGCCGATCCATTTAGTCCCTTTGAGTTCCTTGATGTTTCTCAGAGTTAGAAACACTCTGATCAACACTTTCTTTTCACAGGCAACAGTACATATCTTCAAGGATTTCAACCCTCTGTGTGTCTGTTTTGTGCCTCGTGTGACACAGACAAATACTTGGGTGAAAGCTTTGGGGTACGTCCCTCTGAAATAAGGCAACATTATTTTAAAATGGCATCTGTCACACTTAAATCTAGTGGTGATTGTTGTGATCTTTTCTACTCAGTACTCATACAGTACATCATCTGAAATACAAGCCATTAAAGTGTTACCAGGACTTTTCTGTTGCCCTGTTCAAACCTTTGCACCTGAGGGCAATCTTATTCAAATATTAACATTCTTAATAAAATGGCACTGTGCCTGCATTTGTTGGCAAAATTCGATTTTGTTGTGCAAAACAACAAAACAGACACTAACACTTAACCAAGGTGCATTAAATCTCCAAATGTCCCATAAAACCTGAAACATTCTCTTTCATACGGTGATGTCTTATCACATGATGCAGTAGGCTTCATCCTGGGGCAGGTGTTGTTTAGTCCTCCAGTAGGTTGGCAGGTGAGCTCTCAGCACTTTCCTCAGGTCCTCGTTGAGCAGGAGACAGAAGATGGGGTTGACACCAGCCTGGGCAAAGCTCATCCACACTGTGATAGAAAGGTACCTGTGAGGGATGGCGCAGGACTTGACGAACACCCTCCAGAAGCATGCCACGATGTAGGGAGCCCAGAGGACCAGGAAGAGCAGGGTGATGGTGTAGAACATCCTGCCCAGCCTCCTCTCTGACCGCACCTCTTCCATCCCAAGCAGCCGCCGGTGTTGATTGTGTAAATTCTGCCTAATGCCCAACAGAGTGGGTGGCATGGGACCTCGACCAAAACCTGCAATCCAATTAGCTGCAGCTTGACCAGTGGCCCCAGGACCATGGAAGGTCCAGTTCTGGCTGATGGCTGGTACGAGCTGGACAGGTTTCATCTTGCGGTGCCGATACTCAAACAGCAGCAGCTTGGCGTAGAAACCGTGGGTTGCCAGGACCACCACAGCCAGCATGAGCATGAAGCCCAGGGTGTCATTGGTCTTCAGGTAGCGGTGTTCAAAAATGCACTGATCCTCATCACGGATGAACTTGTATGTCCCCACGTCAAAGACAGGTGGGAACGCCATGGCGACAGCCAGAGTCCAAACCATGCAAATAATGGCGGCACAGGTCCAGATGGTCATGCGCTTGGCGTAGAATCGGTGGTGGGCAATGGCAAGGTAGCGGGTTACAGCCACACAAAACAGCATGAAGGCAGCGTGAAAACAAAATAGCACAGCCATAAAAGCCACAACTTTACAACTCAAGGCACTGTAAGTCCAGGCCGAGCTGTTGTGGACTGAAACCAGCACAAAGGGGAAGCAGGCAGCAGAGCGAACTGCATCGGCCAGGCACAGGTCCAGGAGGAAGAAATAGGGGGCCTTGTGAAGTGTCCTGTCTCGTAAGACCAGCACGGAGACCAAGAGGTTTCCTACAAGGCTGACACAGATGATCAGACCCAAGAAGACCAGCTTGAAGTAGGCAGACACATCTGTGGCAGAGATTCCTCCAGTGTTGCTGCTGCTGTCACTGCTGCTGCTGCCGCCTCTTGCCAGTCCACTCTGTGAGGCCAGCACAGCCAGCAAACTACCAGGGCCATCGATGGCAAAGCTCTGGTTAGCCATTCTACCACCTTCCACGAGAGCCTGTGGTTCAGGCCCTTCACAAACACTACTGATCCTCCTAAAGCCGTCGTCTCCCACGGCTCTCTCTCTCGACTTTACAAGGAGAGGCCGAAAGGATCTTTTCTACACGACAGAATCATCTTTCCTCTTTGTCCACAGCCACATCACCTGTGAACAGACAGATACATTTTGAAGACAACTCGAGTGAAAAACAAGATGTCTGACATGCCTGTTACACCTAGAACAGTCTAATAAATGGAAATAAATATTAGAGCTAAAAGCGTGGATATAGAAGTGCTGTGTTGGGCAACACGGTGGAAATCTCTGCCTTCCTGTTCCTCTAAGGCTGGGATCAGATCAGCAGCTCTACAGCATGCCAGCTCCTTGGCTCTCTCAGTAATTACCTTGCCCGTTGCTAAGATACAACAGCTCACATACTTTGTGCAAGTGTGGGTGTTTGAGTGAATGCATGGGGGTGTACAGGGGGATGGAGCAGACACAGTACAACCAACACTGGGTATGTCCAACAAACAGAGATGTTGTAAATGAGCAAAATAACATTTTATGCTTTCCTCCTGCTGCCCCGTGCATGTATGCATGGCAGTTAAAGAGCAGATGTAACGAGTATTTGGTACAATATGCAGCTTACAACAAATGTGAGAATGCAATGGCAGGGCAGGCAGCCATTTAGTTCTTACTGGAGGCCTGTATATGAATGGCTAGACAATGAAATTGGATTCAACCTGGAAAAAACATGTCCATTTTAAAGATACTGCTTTTGGCAAGGATCCTCACATCAGCCTTGCTTAAAGAGGACACGATTTAAAGCCTGACACGTTGATTAAAAACTAGATTCAAGATGCAGCCTCACCCAAAAAACTCATTCATAGGCGTAAGGTAATAATAACAGAGAGCTGTGCTTGTCAGGGTGGGCCTTGCCTATGTAGGCCATGAAACACAGTAAGATTAGCTTTGACTGTAGGCTTATTTTTTCTTTACCTAACAGCCCTCTGCCACCTTGACAAACATCATCTCACCCGATTAGATGGCTGCCATGTCAGCTAGGCCTAAAACACTGACTGAAGGGAAAAACAGATGAACAGGTGTCAAAATCACCTCTGTCGTGTGTATGTGAGAGAAAGAGAGGCTGAGAGAGAGAGAGAGAGAGAGAGAGAGAGAGAGAGAGAGGATAACATACCTTTCATCCCCTCATTTATGGATCCGTTCTTCTCCCACGGCAAAAAAAAAACAAACACAAAAATGATCCTTGTCGCTTTGTGTCACTGTTTGTTAAATCGAGAGAAAAACACATAATAAAGCCTCACGCTCTCGTTGTGCTCTGGGCTCAAACAACACCTGTTATGCATGAATCCATCGCAAGGAATATCGAATTGAGCAACATATAATCAACATAATACATTACAGGCGATGCAATAATCAACAGCTGATCAAACACTCAAGGATGAGGATTGTGCTGTTAAGCCACATTACAGATACAACAACAACTAAAAAAAAAAAAAAAAAAAAAAAAAAAAAATCCCAGTGCCACCCGAATACAGTTTCATACAGAGGGATGTGTTCATTTGGTCTGGGTCTGAATATCATCCGAGAAAACAGATTTTATGTTGCATCACGTCGAAGATGGATCTCCACAGAGCTAGAAACAGACGCGATGAAAAAGATGTTGTTCTGTTCATATATCCAAATGATGTCAGATTTTCAATGCTTATAATAACCCACCCACAAGCGTTAGAGAGGAAAAAAAGATCGCGCATCCCCTAAATGAATCGTCTTGGCATGTATATTGGCTTGTGGCACCAGAACAATTAGTCCACACAGACAGGCTCGGTACGTCTCTTTTTCCCATCTTTCAGTCAAAAAAAGGCGATGTATTTACCCTGAACAGTTCATATGCAGTCTTTGTTTTGCTGTCCAACGAAGGTGGACTACATCTTAATAGTCCACAATAAAAGCCTCCATGATAAGCATAAATACATCTCTGACAAATCCAGCGATGCCTCGGATGGAATTTACATCACCAACGCTGTCGAAGTCACTATTTGCAAAAATTAAAATAAAAAATAGCAGGAGAATAAAAACAACACTGCTGGATTAGGCGAATTATTCCTGAATAATCCCAATTATGGCTGCTTGCAAGGAGGCAGCTCGCACATTCGCGGAATCGGTCGGTTTTATTCGGAGAGAGAGAGAGAGAGAGAGAGAGAGTGCGAGAGAGAGAGAGAGAGAGAGAGAGAGAGAGAGAGAGAGAGAGAGAGACGGTGTTATCTGTGCAGTGGTCCATACATAAGTTGAAAGTGATGTTTTATTCCAACAGCCTCAGTCATCATACATGACGCGTCTGTTTTCTTCCTCCGTGGAGCTCCAGCTGTTCACAGACCGTGGATCCTGTTCATTGGTCTCCTGGCCCTGGTGACGGACTGGCCTCACTGGACCCCAATGACACAGGAACAGGCCTGAAAGGGGCGAGTCCCCTGGAACTAGACCGGACATCAACACAGGTATACATCCAATTTCTGAGGCTCACTGAAATTATCACCGTCTTTCACATCCAATAGAACAGGAGTGTCAAACTCATACAACCCAGTGTGATCTGAACTGCGTTGGACCAGTAAGATAACGGCATGAAAACATAGACATAATGACCACTTCAAAATTTCAAATGTTTTACTGTGAAAAAAAGTACACTTACATGATAAAAATGTTTACATTTACAAACCATCCTTTCAAAAAATAAAATGTGAGTAACATCCATAACCATGAACAGTCAGAAAAATAACTACATTCTTAACAATATTATGGCTCAGCTTATTATTAAACATGTGCATCACAACTTAAAGATCACAGTGGATCTACAAAGGCACAAAACATGTAGTAAAAGGCCTAACACTGTTACAATATCACTTATTTGTATTAAAACATGGTGTTCATATTTGCTCAGGTTATTCACATTTTATTGAGAAAGGATAGTTTGTAAATATAATTTTTTTAAATGCAAATTTTCCTTTTTTCACATCAAACCATGGACAAAATTTGGAATTGTCATCATTTATATGTTATTATGCTATTGTTTTACTTGTCCGACCAACTTGAGGTCACATTGGGCTGTATGTGGCTCCTGAACTAAAATGAGTTTGACACCCTTGACATTTGCAAATTCATCCTGTGGGCCAGATTTGGCCCTTTGACAGGCTAATTTTGGCCCATGGACTGTATGTTTGACACCTCTGCAATAAACTATGTTTTTTGTTTTTGTTTTTGTTTTTTTTTTACATTGTCTTATTGTCATATACTATTTTTTTTCTTTGTAAATTAACATTAACCATTAACATCATGTTCCTAGCGTTTACTATATCCAAAAGTAAACATACACTACATTTAGGCTATGTGATTATTTTGTGAAATAGACTAAAGAATGCCACTTGTCAAGGGTTTTGAATACCCTTCCCATTTACTCACAAATCATCTGCTTTCCTAATGTTTTATATGTGGAAAAGCAAACCATACTGTTCCTATTTACTTATTTCATTTTGAAGGACAGAGAGTGCTGTGTATTGTACATATTGTAAAGCCCATTGAGACCGATTTGTGATGAAAAACCTGAATTATCACAACCTTTTACATTCAATAGACTACAGTAATAGAGTGTTAAAAGTTGTTTTATAGTTATATATTACTTTGTAAATTCCATTCACATCATTGTGTTTCTGCCTCTTACTATTTCCACAAGTAAACATACATTTATTTGACTATTTTGTAAAATAGTCTGAAGAATGTCTCTTGTCGAGGCCTTTGAGGGTTTTTAATTCTCAGTCACATTTGAATGTTTTATATGAGGAAATAAATCCAAACTGACTGCGACTATACAGTCCATATTTACTTATTTTAGTATGGCGGACAAAAGGGTGTTGTACATCGTATGCATTGGTGAAGCCCATTGTGACAATGTGTGATATTGGACTATAAAAATAAAATATGACTTGTCCTGACTACACATAACCTAGACATTTTTAATATGTCATTACAGCTTTGGAATTGGTTATTAGACCACCTGTGATTTTCAGCATTAATTCAATACAACAGCCCTTCAATGTGACCTTTTGAAATTCTGTTATTGGAAAATTAATTATTTTTCAACATTACATGTTCCTAAATTATATAATTCTTTTTAGTATTCATTTAATACAGTTTAGTTTTTTAATTTAATCTGCAAAACAAACACTTCATGTGTCTTTTGCCATATTTTTAACTCATATTAGCACACACACACACAAAACCCTGATGGCATAAAAAGTCACATTTATGGCCAGTCTTGGCTCTTCACTGATGTGTCACAGCCTCACCCAATA
This sequence comes from Apogon hyalosoma, assembly GCA_037367295.1. NCBI lineage: Eukaryota > Metazoa > Chordata > Actinopteri > Kurtiformes > Apogonidae > Apogon > Apogon hyalosoma. Next base: position 11,054,568 of record JAPQRP010000028.1, read on the forward strand.
ATTATTTATAAAGCTACACCTACAACCAGTGCATCTTATATTTTTGTATTATTTTACAAAATATATTGCCTAATGCAATTTATGAAGCCAATGGAAAGTTTTAACTAATTGTCACATTGCCTTGCTAATTTTGTATGTTTATATGTAT
>JAPQRP010000028.1:11054815-11107158 GCA_037367295.1 Apogon hyalosoma
AGTATGTCAGGTAAAACAAATTCACATTTGGCTGGATAAAGTTTTATGTCTTTTCATCTTTCAGGTAAAGTGTCATTGATTTAATAAAAAAAAAAATCTAACATGGTAACATCTGAAACTTTATACTTTTTCATTCACAGTGCAAGAACATGTGCTTTGTTGTAGAGAACATTCAAATATTAAATATTGATAAAACAATTTCCAGTTTTTTAAAAAGCCACATATTGGACAATTTTCATTAATTAAAAATGTCATCTTGATAAGTAGACTAAGCAGATGGTTGTCTCACAGCCAAAATAAATGTAATAAACACTCATATTAAAGATTGATGCACTGGATAAAGTCGACAAACATTCATGGACTAATTCCTTTGAGTAAAATGATAAATAGGTGTACTAAGGGAAGGAAAATTTGTCATGTCTTGAGGGGACTTTGCTGTCAAAAAATGTTATTTAAAAGGAGAAACTGTTTGGAATGATGGAATAGCGCCATTCATACAAACCAAGAAGCAGCACAGGCTGTTGTCATAGTTGATGAGAGGGATAATACTCCCTCGAACACTGCCTCTGTTGAAATCGTTGGTTTACACAGCTTTCAGTGATGTAGATTACTGCTTAAAAAGGCATTAATTATTTCAATCTGAAAGTCTGTTGTAGGATTCTCACTGATTATCCTCCTTGGGTCACTTTTAAGTCTGCTTAAATTTTTAATACATTCCACATTCAAGCTATGTGACCATCACACAAATTAGGCACTGCTTCCTCTTTCCCTGCAGAACTCCATGAAATGAAAGTGTGCTCTGATTAATAATTTTGTTTTAAAGCCAAATACTATAATCCTTGTCTAATCCGGAGGATATTTGTCATCCAAGGACTGACACAGACAATTATGGGGTTGAAGGTATTTACGTTAGAACAGGATAGTGTGCGTTGATCCAGCGGGAAAACAATTCAGGTGTTTACATTAGACTTAATGACTCACGCTGTCTTTAAGATGTCATCTTACCATGACTTCAATCAGAAATAGTACCCGACATCTCATCATGCAGCACTTAAGGACATTTCCTGGGAGTTGTCAAAATTCAAACACTGATCTCAAATCACAGCGTCCAGTGTGCACTTTCATCTATCATGACACTGTGACTTCAGTGCAATGTCTGACCTTTGGCTTCTATTTGTAGCTCATGTTGCAATCTGTGTATTTCCACTTGAAGCAAAGCTGAACATGCTCCAGAGACAGAGGTGCTACAGGCTCTGATGTCATTTTGTTGGTGTCAGTCCTTCCCAAATCTGCACTGCAGTGTCATTATCGTGCATGAAACTGTGTACACATTAATTTCAGTATTAATGAACAGAAAAATCAATTAAGACACTGTGGTGCACGGTATAAGACCACGTTTAATGGCAACTCACTGCAAAACCTTTTATCACTTCAAACATGTCACATACAGTACAGTCGCGCTGTGAGGTTGTCAAAGTAGTGCTATAAAATGTGTCACTGTGCAACAGTAATATTGTGTTTAGGAGAAAGTATGAACAGGAAGACTTCTCCATGAGTAGTGATGAAGCTGGTACATTTTTGTCCCTTAAGCAACATCAGTCTCCAACTGTTATTTACTAAATGGTAGCAGGTTATAATTTCTTTGTAATTAAGGCAAAATTGTTCGCTTAAGTGTGTTTTGTTTTTGCATCTGTAAACAAAATACAATTTCTGTAAGAGGTCTCTTTAGTGTGTGACCATGGCAATGCTTCTGTTCTTCATTAAAGACATAATAACACATGGAATTCACAAGATCACCCTTAGCTACACACTAACACAAACATCCAAAACAACAAGTGCATTGTAGAAGTGAGTACTGATATCAGAATATAAAGCCTGGTACACTGCACATGACAAGAAAACAGTGATTACAAATCACTTGCAAAAACATCCACAATGATAAGATACTTTGTTTTAACACTGGAGTGATCATAATGTTGTTGAAAGGATGGGAGAGATAAAGAACAACATGGCAGATCATCTGTATTGTGCAATATAACAGGATACTCTCAACAGTTTCTGAAAATATATGTTTTTACTCACTTTATTTTTGCATGGTCATCCTTACAAATGCCCCATATAGTATCATTTTTCCTTGATGAAAACATACATCAATCTACAAAGTCACACAGTGTTCACTAAAAATCCACATCTACAACAGAAACTAAATGTGGATTTTTAACCAATTGGCTTAATTTGGAATCATGAAAAAGGCACTTTCATGGATAACAGCTTAGGAGAAACATCTGAGGCATAAATCACAAACGACACAGAACCAAAAATAGTCCAATGATGAACAGGGCACTGGGTTCCTGCAAAACGACAGACAAGGAAACAACTCCACTCAGAAAGATGATTGATGGCATCAGATTGACGTTTACGTCATGCTCAGACAATGTACTTGGTGGATTCTCTAATAATGTGTCAGGGGAAATCTGGGGAGCATCTTGCCTCTCCTCCCTGGCCGAGGCAGAATGAAGAGCCAAGTTTTCCTTCACCTCAGTGACACCTGTACTCAGTGAGTCATTCTCTGCAGGTTCAAGTGACGGGGGAGCTTCACCTTCTGCTCCCTGACTCTCTGCCACAGGAGACAAGAGCACAGGCACGCTGCCTTCATAATGTGCTGCAGACCTGGTGGAACCTTCTGATAATCCTGCAACAAGTTCACTCAATCCCACTGCAACCTCTGGCTCAGAGCTCTGAGTCACACTGAGAGCAGAGACACATTCAGCTGGCAGTTCAAGGCAAGGACGGCCGGCCGGGCTCCGGGTTGATCCGTATTCTCCTGTTGGCCACAGATTCGTCTCTGTGGTGGGACAGCGCTTGCGTGGAGCCTCTAAAGAAGAGATCTCCTCTTCGGCAGCCGGGGAGCTGTCTGATCTCAGCCTTGACTCTTGTGATATAGAGGGAGCTGTGGCAGGCAGTAGTGCAAAGGGACTGCTGTCTTTGGGCTGCTCTGAGGTTTGGCTACCTAACACACAACGGACTCCAGGTGAAGGCTCTGACTTATTTGATTGGACTGATTCGTTGGTACAGAGTACAGAGGGTAAATTAGTTTGAAGTGGGGTTGAGGAAGACATAGAAGGAAATAGTGTGGATACAGTATGAGCGGACTGTGTGCCATCAACAGATGGAAGCTCTTGGTTGGGTGGGACAGAGAGACCAGATGGGTGAACCGCAATCTGTTAAAGTAAAACAGTGAGACAACAGTGACAGCAAGGAGAGCATAAAGACAAAGGGGGTAGATCTGTATTCCACATTAACAGTGCACACAGAGAGAAGAAAAGCATTTTACAGCATACTAATGCTTTTCTGCAAAATGGATCCCATGCTGACTATGTAATTGTGAGCGAATGCAAAGAGAAACAGTAAGATGGGAATAATTGGCCAGTTTTCAACATTACTGGCAAAACTGTACATTTGAAAGCTGTGACTGGATCTGTCATGAGTACAGAACAGATTTAATTATATACCGTCCTTTTACTGGAGTCTGTACCTCACAAGGGCATTAATGGGAGAAGGAAATGAGAACTATGCAAACTTTCATCATTAATTTTTTTCTGAAATTCAATATAAAACTAAAATGCAGCTCCTCTGGCATTAACCAAACATGCATACAGTGTCTGCACATTGGGAACTACAGTATGTGAATTTTGCCTTAAAACATCAGGAACTGTGACTGGTGCCTTATTGAAAGAACTTGATATTGATTTCTATGTAATTATATTCCAAATAAGGTAAATAATTATTAACTCAGAGCATACACCAGATAAATTCATGACAACCATGAGACATAAAACAACATCCAGAAGAACCAGAGCTTAAGCAAGACACAGGTAACAGATGTTCTAAGACAGAGCGTGTAGGTGTTAGGCAAAGCACAAGATAAAAAGAAAGACATATTTATGTGCATATGCTATGATATAACCATCTATGCTAACTCCATGTTGAATTCAGCTGTGATCTATTGTCCCTTTTGTGTCCAAAATGTAATCTGATGCACAATACATTTCAAAATAAATCAGGTCTTCCGCTATAATTTTGTGTGCTGCAGTTGTTTCCATTGGAATTGCTGCATTTATTTACATCAAATAATTCCAGAGAAGTCTACTTTTAGTTCAAGAGAGCACTTTGTGTCAGTCTAAAGAAAAAAACAATATGAAACAACCTTGGCATACTACAAAATAAGTAAAACTTTTGCACAGAAGTAAAAGCTCAGCAAGTGAGAGGTGGAAATGGTAGACGCTAGCAATTACATAGACATCATTTCCTTGTAAATTATAGTTCCAAACTTGAACTTGAAATTGTCAAGAGTGATGAAGATTATAGGGTTTATGTGAAAAAACTAATATAGAAGTGTTTTACTGGATTTTTCAATGGTGTGAGAGTGAAGATGTGGGATGGAAAAAAACAATGGAAAAATGCTGTTTAGACACAGGTTAAAAACTTCACCTGACATTTCCTTTTTCTACCACAAGGAGACATCATTAGTGTGAATACTGGTGGACAAATAAATGTGCAGTAAAGATGCTCAGATCTGTAAGTCACTATCAGTACCATACTAACACAGATCGCATGTTTTTCTGTGGAACAATATTACTGATTGACTGACTGACTCTGGGCTGTCTGGGGCAGTTTAATCAGCGCTATGCACAAAAACTGCAACTTCCTACTGAAATACAAATTTCTTCCAGTCTGATATGCTTTATGTATGGAACGTTTCCAAAACCAACCTTTGCTTGCCAAAATGCAAATGCAAGCCTCTTGTAATCTTAAGTAACTCTCTCTTCTGCCATTTTACTGTAAAGAAAAAATATTCAGAAAGTTGCTTACATTGTGTTTAGCATCAGTGTGAAACCAGTGTTGAGGCCTGGCAAATTTATATTTTAAACAGCAGCGGGGTCACAGAGGTTAAACTGCATTCCGTAAAAGTCTGTCTGTGTGTGATAAATATGTTTCTTTTTAGAACAAACCATTCAATACGAACACCTGGACAACAGCCCATTGACAGTAGTCTTCAGTACCATGATCACAAAAAATTTAAACATACAAGTGATTAGACATGATTATACAGGGTGTGAATAATGATAAGTGATTGGACTGACTTAAAACTAAGAAAAGATCATGAATTAAAATTAAATGAAAATCAAATCACCCCATGTCCTGTTCTCCCATCAGGTAATATCCATACAGTTATAAAATAATTAAATCCAACCAATAGAGGGAATTGATCTAAGGTTTAAAACCCTCTTAAATCAACATTGTTGAGGAACTCGTGGCCCCAGTACACTTATATTAGAGTCAAAATTGCTGAACAGGACAGGGGTAAATAAATAAATAAATGCATAAGTGAAAATCAAAAGTTGCAAAAACATGAACAGCATGCATAGTGATACAAATGCAAAAATACATACTCGTGCTACAGCGGTGAAAAAGCGAGACTTTACCTAAGTTGTTGCTGAAGCTTCAATGAGCTGTGAACAATACAAACAACCAAGCCAGTGATGATATAAAAGCTATAAAAGTTGAAAAGAAATGTTTGTTATGTTTTATTAGACATGTGACTCGCATTAAAAGGATAAAGCACCTAGCCTGCTAACCTGTTAAATGAGAATGTTACAACAACTGCATGCAAATCAACATAATTTGAACATAATCCAACACGTTATTCGCTAAATGCGAATCCTCTGTTGGCAAGTGAGCCAACAAGCTGGCAGGAGCAATCATGTTGGACTATTCTAACTTTGCAGGTCATAGCAAGTTCAAAATTAATAACCCTGATGAACATAGTATATTCCTGCTTTGCCCTTACCTCCACGTCGATGTCTGGCTGAATAAGGAGTGGGCAGATGGCTGTGGGTCGGACAAGGCTGGCTTGGGAGGTCCCTGCTTCATCTGCTAAACAGATACATGTACTATAATTAATATACACAGAGAAAATACATCAATATTTACAGTGTTTACAGATATTTGTATCTTTGGCAACACATGCTACAAGTAAAGTGATTAATAACACCAAAGTCATCATCCCTAAAATCATAAATAATAAACATAATAGATGAAAAAATTATCTTTACATTGTACCTTTTTTGTCTTGCTCATTCTCCAGATCTAAATCAAAATCCACACTGAAAGACAAGCGAAGCATTAGAGTTAATTCACACTAAAAGATAACACAATCATGAAGCAAATTCATGTCAGATCAATCAGTTACTTCTATATTGGGTTGTGTATCTTGAGAGAACATCCATGTTAGTGTGGTAGAAGACAACATAAACACCACAGAACACTTAAACCAGGACTGAAATCAGTAAAAAACAAACAAACAAAAAAAAAACAAACATATGTCTGTTCTACAACTACCTCCTCCACTCAGACAGTTTGGTATTTAAAGCGCATCTCCTGCCATAAAGTCGCCCTCTGAATCAGCTGACGAATGCAGCAGTTATGTATGAGCAGAAAGGCACCATTTTGGGCCCCGAGATGCGCTGTTAAACCAGCTCATGCATGAAGAAGACACGTATATAGTGATGTGCCATCATCAACACCTGTTATGGACAATTAGACTTAATATCTGCTGATGCAGTTCAACTGTTAATGTGCTGAATTTGCCATTTTAACCTGATATGGTCTCTTTACACACTTCTGTTTTTGACATTCAATCAGATAAAAGGAGATGGAAAGGTTGAGCATTTCTGTGTGAAATTATTGAGGCCGGAAGCAAACATGCAGAATGTGAAAAACACATTTCTGTATCAAAGTAGTGTAGTGAATGTATTTAATGCAACTGTGCTGACAGTAATTACTTAAGCAGACATGAGCTTACTGCATCTTAAAGCCTTTGTTTTACTGGCTAACAGATCTGTGTGACTGAACATGTGTTTGAAAAACATTATGAAAATAAGTTGAACATGTGGTGCCAGGCACAACAAACACTTTGCAGCACTTTGGAAACCTTTGTGGTTATTTAAATTTGTGCTTTATAAATAAAAATGGATTGGAAACCCTGCCCCTCGCATGTATTTCGCCCATTATAAGTAAATGGGAAGATTTTTTAAAAAATCATAAAAAATTTTAACTTTGACCTATCTTTCCCAAAATGTAGTGACATCTATTCTGGGTCAGTGGCAATCTATAAACCCAGTTGGTATGAACTGACCCAATAGTTTTGCTGCGAAAGGGTTAACAATCAAAGAAACAAAGAAATAAAGAAACAAACAAACCAAACCAAAAACAGTCCCCCCTGCCTTCCCTTCAGGGAGCAGGGTAATAATACAAATAATCTGACTGGCTTTAAAATAACCTCTAAATGATAAATTAGAGTCATTTTGTGTGAGGAAGACGTGTTGAAAGAGACGAGATGTAACATATCCAAGAGTCCTGCAAAGATGCCAAATGTAATAAAGTTCAAGACACATGATGAACATGCTGTGCAAATAGAGACGGCATCACCTGAGAAGCTCTTTGTGCTCCTTGAGTTTCTCATAGGTAAAATCACTTAGATCATCTTTGCACTACTTATCTAACTCAAACTCTGCTGTTGGTGGTACCTAGAATAGTCATTACAAGTAAAATTCTTCACCCTTTCTAAAGAAGACATACAGGTATGAGTTATGGGTTACGTTTATGACCTTACTCTGCACAGTGACAGGCATGTGTTTAGTCTAAACTCAAAAAAGCACCGTGTCCTTGTTGAAAATGATCCAACTATTGTGAAAAAAGTGGTTTGTGTTTGCTCAAGGCTAATGCACGATAAACATAACCTCAAGACCTACTTAAATACAGTTAACATAACATTTTTAATTCATTTTACGCTGATTGTGTTTATTTGCTTAAGCTCCATTCAGACATGCAGTGGCCCTGGCTCCTCTACACTAGAGACAGCTTTGGCAATTAATAAATAGAATTAGATGTTGGAAGAACGATAATTCTACAAGTGCCTGATAAAATTAGCCTTCTTGACTGAAAATACGGACTAAGGGAAATAATAACTCAAATGATAAAAAATAACTATGCAGGCCTCAACTTTTTATGGGTAGTTTTAGTTGCACATTTATTTATAAATCACTTTATTTGATATTCAATGATTTGGATGTAATTATTACTTTAACTTTGATGTGCAGATCAACAGTTTTCCTATTTCAGTCACATATAATGTATTTCATTTCAATATGTTTGGTATGAATGATATTTCTCAATTAATCAGCTATCAAATATCAGTCACAGTCTAGTCCAGTCCATGCTACAAAACTCTGAACTGACCCAGGAAATCAATACAAAAAAAAATGTTATGACTGAGCTGAAACTTGAAGCAGAAAAACAGCTTTGATTTTGTTTTTCAATGATGCAGCAGACCATAACTTGATTTACATAATTACTGTGCAAACTAAACTAACATGAACACATTAGGTTTCTTAAATTGACGTCTTGGATCAACATGCGTAAGTGATTCGGAGTCATCGACTGTTTCACCCCATAGTAACCCTTCCTCCTACAGGCCCGTCTTGTTAATGTGTCAAAATCCAATTATCAGTTCACTTCAAAGCATCTGATGAATTTACAGTATAATGGTTGCTATGGTGAAGATGCGGCTGCAGGTTTTGATCCCTTTACTCCTCTTCCCCAGTCAGTGACTCATCCAACTCTAATGACCCATCTGCCCCGTCCTATTTCAGAACAGCGACATAAGTAAAGTCCTGCGTGATCATTTACTCTGGTTTATACCCTGCTGAATTCTGTTTAAGGTTTATAGGTTTGCTGGACTCCTCCTGCTGTCTTCTGTTTTCCTTCAACGCTTTTATGTTAGTGTTAATAGATCAACCACTGAATCCTCCTCTCTGAGATTTACTGACTCTGAAGTAGTAACAAAGAAGAGGTCTGGGTGCAACCTTCCAAATATACAAGGGGAAGGGGCCGGTATGATCTATTGAGATGGCTCTGCTCCCTTATGTCTCTAATAGAAAAGGTCAGAGGTAAATTTTAGTGCAAGGGAAATGCCAGGGCTGAACACGACACCTGCCCTTTGCCTATTTTGATCATCCTCACACACCACTGGATGATTGGCATACTAAAGGGGGTGTGTACGCACACCAATCCTCACTGCACGTCATTAGTTTGGTGGAAACGACATTAAATAGATGATTAAATCAAAAACAGACATAAACAGGCCACCAGAGTGTAACTATCTGGCTGTGATACTCCCTCTGCGCTTTCGTTACATAACAAGTGCTTTACTTCAGACTTGGATTCTTTCTGTGTTAAAGGACGTCTCTGGGTAGACTCACTGACTAAATTGAATACTCATTTCCACAAACAGACAGACAGACAAGACTCACATGGAATTACAAGGCCGCTGGAGCTCTGTGGCTTTTGTGATGTGTCTCTTTTCACAAAAACTATAAAGAATTTCTCTGTGACCTGAAAGTTTTGAGTCTGCTTTGAGCATCCTTTTGACTCAACAGATGCAAGGTGATGTTAGAATAAGATCTAAGTACCAATGAATGAAGTCTGAGCTGATCAAACTGTGGAGGTCAAAGGTCAAAAGAATCACAGCAAAGTGAATGTGGCCTGAATACAAGCAGCCTGTTAGATCTTCATCCACATGTCAAGACAGTTACCTGTATGGTCTCGGAGGTTTCAGGATACCTCTCAAATCACTTATGTCGATGTTTGTCGCAGGAGATTCTTCTTCATAGGACAGGAGCAGAGTTACCACATAATTCATTTGGGAGTTATTGGCCCAGTAATCACCATCAGAGGTTTCATAGCGAATAACAAACTCAATGCGAGAGCCATGTGTGATATAAGGAGGAGCAAAAGACAACTTGAAGGAGAACTTGTCAGTGTCTCCATCATTGGATTCCTGGACGTACTCTGCTGGGTGGTCAAAGTAAGTAGCCCAGTTGTCCATGGTTGATCTGATGTAAACTGCTTTATGGAAGGACACGTTCAGGACTCGTACTATCCCGCAGAATGCAAGTGGTTCATTATCTACTGACGACACTTGCTCGACCTCCACTTTGTTTTTGCGCACAGCCTGCAGAAGCGCACTGCCGCTGGGTGACTTAAACTCTGGGTGCACATCATAGATCGGCTTTCTCTCTGCTTTCCTATACTTCGCCTCCTCTTCTTCCCACCTGGCGCTTGTCTCCTCGTCGTCCGAATCGAAAGCAAGAAATTCCTTGACGTCCACTAGATCCCCACCTGTTGTATCAGCAAACGACACTCTTTTTCCCAGCGCCGCGTGGATCCGCATGTACTCAGCGGTCTCGTCGAAGATGGACGACCCTCGCTTCCTCGGTACCGGGGAGCATCTTGGGATGAGACGGACGTCCTCGGTGTCATCTTCATCATCATCATCATCATCCGCGTCTAAGCCGGGACACCTACTTTCTGCTTCGTTTGTTTCTTTTCCAGCTCTGACCGTGGTAAAAAGGCCCTCTTGACTTGGTATTGTTAAAAAAGACATTATAGAATATGTGTACACTCGTGGACGCTGTGCGCTGCAGAGACTACATATGGCGTCTCCAAAAACACTAACAAATACTCATGCTTTGCGCAGCAGTGGCCCGGGTTGCTGGATCTGCGTTACGCACAGCCTCCTCAGTCAACGTGTGGCGTTAAATGTCACCCATGGAAACTTGCCTTCAGTGCCAGCCCTTGTGATAGTGTATCCCCTGGTTTACATGAGTTTGTGCATCGCAATTTGACTGCTGTCGCGGAAGGAGCTGCCTAATTTTAGCCCTGACCTACCAGGCTCACCATGCCCCAAATTTGTCTTTGGTATAATCCTGTGACTCCCCCGTGTTCTGTTTGGTTCGGGCTGCTTATACGACCACCACTGGAAATGGGATACTAAGATGTTTGATTGAAAATGTCAATACATTCCCGGCAATTAGTATGGTATAGCGCGCACCTCAATACATATGTTTAATAACCTCCAGTCGACATTATTCAAGGTCGTGTGTATTTTATCATCATGGTTTTATTGCCCCAAGAAGAATCACCACTTAGATAGATCAAATAAAATATAGCAATACATTTAAGCCAGTGTTAAGAAAAATATAATTGAATGGTTCTATGTTCAGTGATTGTACTGCATAAATACATATCCTGCATAACCTTACAGCCAGTCAAAGTGTGTGACCCATTAGTTGTTCAAGATCATGAGATCATGATGATGAAAATTTGGTCATCCAACATCCTGCTCTGTGATTGGCTAATTTATTCCACGCAATGACCGTGATGGTGGTTAATTGAACCCACGTGTAAACATTAATGACTACGAGCAGCAAAAACTGAATTCTAAAAATCTCGTCATGTTTTTCCCTTTCACTCATCTATTTTAAGTGTGTCAGACCATCATAACATTTTTACATAAACACCATTTTCATCATACAGCATTGATTAAAGTAAAGCAAGCTGGTATTATTCTTTATTCTGGGTGATTTACGCAACCCAGCTCTGTTAATTCTGTTTAAGAGCACGTTAACTAATAGCCTCATGTGAGGATGTCTAGTAACCGTTTAGATAGGATTATCAATCTCACGACACTACGACAGAGATGATGTAACTGATGGAAGAATCCAAGCTTGTAAACACGACCAGATGGTAGTGGAGACCTGTACGTGTTCTGTTTGCATGGTGTTCAAGGAGAGAAGTAGCCCAGTATTCTGGGGGGAAAAAAACTCTCATTTTACGTAAACTTCTATTTCTTAAACCATGACTAGATCTGTGATGATCAATAACATCTTATCTACAGGCTGTCAAATGACAACGTGGCCTGTTAAACTCTAAAATGAACAAAATCGTCATGTTGTGAGACGTGTGACAGCTTAGGTTATCGCGACACGTGGGGCTCATTTCCGGCGGCTCTACAGTCTGTGTTCTGTCACATACACTCTCCATGTCTGTTTTATTTTTTTACATCATATATTGTGTAACAATTAGTTAAACTCACTAAACACTTAAAGATCTATGCGCAACGACAGAGATTACCATTCTATTGTACCACAAACATAACTGTCGTAAAGATTAGGAAACGGTTGGCTGACATCGGAGAACTGATACGACTGGCTTACAGCGACACACGTGACAGAAGGTAACGCTTGTTAGCTGCAGGCTAGTCGGTACGTTTTCTCCAATAGCGAAAATAGTAACTTTGAAATCTTGCTCAGTTACATTATCTTTGGCAACACTGCGCTGTACCAGCGTGTAAACACACCCTTGTAAATGATTGGTCAAGACGTTTTAGCGCGGCGTGTCGTGGCCAATCAGAGAATTGTTTTTCTCTCACGTCGGTGCACGAATAGTAAGCTAAAGGATAATGCAAATATAAAGTAAAAATAACTTAAATTGCAGTTAAAGGCGGTATAATACGACAAGTTTTGATTGATTTAGTAACGTCTTTTTTATTGGAATTTAATTTATGAATATGTGGTCCGGCCATGAATGCGAGGACATACGAATTGGGTAATGTAAGCTAACAACCGTTAGCAGTGTCTTGCTAATTTTAACATAAACGCTACGCAAGGCCGCGGAGAAATTGGAGCGCTGCTTCCTGTTTGAGGTTCATTGAAAATGTAGGTTACATTGGGATCCGAGTTTCAAAATCACAACGGCTATCCCAATAGCTACCTGTTTTGCGTGATCGATAGCAGTTAAGTGTATTGTAGTTACGCTTGCGGGCTACCTAGCTTGTTAGCGGTTTGGCTAGCTAGCTAGCATGAGTGAACTGACGGACTGCAAACAGTCCGCTGATTCTGCTTCAAGGAAACGTCCATCACCCGACCAGGATGAGGACAGCTCGATCCCCTGCAAGTCCTCAAAAGTAAGTGAGGCACCAGAAGAGCCAGGGGTCACTTCGGAAAGTTGCACAAACAGTGAAGCTGAGAGTAAGAAAGCAGCTGGCACAAAATCAAAAGATAACGAGGAGGAAAAACCAGCAGCCGCCCAAACTAAGCAGAGTTCAGACAGCACCAGTAGACTGTCTGTCAACAACTCCAGAGGAGATGGTCATGAAGACGGCAACAACCAGAAACCACAGTCATCAGATCCACAGGGACCTGCTGATGCAAAACATGTGGAGAAGTCTTCAGAAACGGATCGGCGTCCCTCCTCTCCTTTGGACAAGTCAGACTCTGCAGCCATAGCAGCTGCTGAGGCTCTTGCCAGTCTCACAGGAGGAGACGGGGAAGACAGTGAAGAGACTCCTTGCTCATCAGAAAAGGCTAAACAGGTGAAACATGGCAACAAATTTAAACAACGTGGAGGCCATCAGTCCTCAAGAACAGGTTCGAAAACACAGGCGGCAGCAGCAGATAGCTCCACATCTGTACATAGTACAGACAAGGAAGATGCAGTTGACATGCCAGAGGCAGATGAAGGTGAAGAATCCATATCTGTATCTTCCTCCACACCAAGCTCCTCTTTTGCATCAGACAATGAGGACAATGATGATGGGGAGTGTGCCATTGTGTCAGTTAAGATGGCCCCAGAGATGAGGCAGTCAGTGGCTCTCCTGGCACAGGTACAGATGAGACTGGAAGCACTTGAGAAGAAAAGTGCCCGGCTTCACCAGCGGCTAGAGCTAAAGATCAGTCGCCAGCGGCGGCCACATCTGGATCAGCGCAGCTCAATCACAAAAACGATTCCTGGCTTCTGGGTTACAGCTGTATCCTTTTAATGGAGAAATGTCTCTTAATCTGTCTTTTATGTTTGAGTGTTTGTTGCAAGAATATTTTCTTGACTTGAATGTTCCAGCTGCTGAATCACCCTCACCTATCAGCTCACATTGATGAAACTGATGAAGATGCTCTCAGCTACATGACTGACCTGGAGGTAAGGAATGTTAGTGATGTGTGTCATGGATTTCTTTTTGTCCCAACTGAAGCTGAATTCTATGTTTTACTCATATTTCCCTTAGATTGAATCTTTTAAGAATAACAAACTGGGCTACAGGATCCGATTTCACTTCAGAAGGAATCCGTACTTCCAGAACAACATTATCATGAAGGAGCTTCACCTTGGGATGGGAGGTAATAAGTGTCTGCAGTTATGGCATAAAATAGTGACTGTGAAAAATTAAATAACACTCCTAATAAAATTCTATGAAATATTTATAAACTTTTAAATGTGTTTTGGATCTACAAAACATAGAGCACCACATATTTTGAAAACTAAAAATAAGGGTCAGGAAACATTAAACATCACACCCAAAATGTTAAAACAATGGTGCATAAAATTGAGAAAAACAGGAAGTATATTGTGTTTTTTATGGTTTAACAGTGAATGTTGAAGGACATGATAATTTAACAGATTAAATGAAATGGGATTTCCATATTAAACCTAGAATAATAAATGTTAAAATGATCATAAATGTGAGTTAGTTAGTTGTAACTCTCAAAATAGTATTTGTTCTCCAATGTCTTTTAGATCTGGTATTGCAATATAATTGCTTTGCATTGTATAGTGGTTTCTATGTCTTGTCTTCTTGTGTAACTAAGCAGTCATCCATATTAATGCGAGTTATCATGACATGATGTTAATGATCATTAATTTACAAACAGTGATGCAAGGATGTTTATTGTACAATGCTGCTACACACACTGTGTCTTTCATATGTTATACCTTGAATAATTACCTAAGAGTCAAAAGGGTGAAGTTTTAACCTTGGCTGCTTGTGTCTCAGGGTCTCCCATGTCTTTCTCCAACCCCATCCTGTGGCATCGTGGACATAACCTGACCACCCACTGTGAACCCAGGAAGACAGCACGTGGGGTCTACCAAACCTTTTTCAGCTGGTTTAGTGACCACAGCAACCCAGGACAAGATGATGTAGCACAGGTGCATTACAGCAACACACTGACATCTCAGCACACTGAAATCAGCAGTTTGAGCATAGTATTAATACACTAATTACTGTCCTCACATACATGCAAATTCCAAAATCTACAACCATTTCGCATGAACTGACATAACAGTAGCTGTTCTCATTGTTCATCATTTTGACAGGGGTGGTCATAAAACTTCCTTTTTAGATTAGATTAGATTAGATAGAACTTTATTGATCCTTTGAGCCCTCTGGAAATTTGTCATTAATAATCTTTTTTTTTTTTTTTTTTTTTTTTTTACAACAGTGAAGCATATTTGACAGCATATATTCTAAAAGATCATAATTCTATTAAATATACAAAACTAATTTCCAGACTGCATTTTTAAGAGGCTGGAGAGCAAAGGTGATTACTTCATCTCCACACAACACAAAGCAGTGACTAAAGTCATTGCTTACAGAAAAGGTCAGGCAATGACGGATGTTTAGCTGTGATTTTTAGCTACTTAGCACTGTATATGAAATATTTTTTGTCACTGTGAAAACAGTTTTACATAGAGAGAATAAAAGCAAATAGCGATGGATGTTCCATCAATTGCCATGATGATATTTGTACATGATAAAGATAATGAGACACGATGTACATTTAAACTTATTGAGAATAAACATTCTTTTTTTTTTCTTTTAGATACTTAAGGACGATCTGTTCAGAGACCCACTGAGATACTACCTCACTCCACTCTGGGAACCAAGGGAGAATGGCAGGTATGAAACAGATGCTCATGGCTGCTTATTAATGTGTATTGAAGTGACTGACAAACACAGAACTCTGGAATGTTTTGTTAGTGGTCAAACCACCTATTAAGCTATAAATTGTAGAAATATATTCAGCTGCAGGGCCTTAAAATTATAGCTCATGTTTAAGTTTTTACAGTGTCCTGATCAGTTGGTAGACCAGGTGGGCTACATACCGCATGTTTTTTATACTAACACATGTTTGTTTGTGTGGTTTTCACTTCCTACAGCAGTTCCAGTGGGGCTAGAGCCGCTGACAACGGTAACGGCGACGACTGTGTAGTAATCTCAGACTCTGACGATGAGCCCGGAGAGGAGGCGAGTGAGGAGGCTTCTGAACCCCAACAGGGCCAGATTCGAGAGGAAGAGGAGGAGGGAGAGGAAGAGGAAGAAGACGAAGAAGAAAAGGAGGAAGATGGAGAAGAAGACAAGGAGGAGGAAGTAGAAGAGGAAGACAGAGGGCCAGGTGCAGGTTAGAGTCAAATTTAACTGACATCTAAAACCCCACTACTCCTTGGGGCTCAGTGGGATATTCAATATATCTTTGTATATTTTATTTAATGTAGCTTTTTTTTTTTTAAAATAGAAAACCTTTTTGTCAGTTCTTAACAAAAGTTTGTGTTACAGTAGTATTTAACATACATCTTGGGTTCCCATGAGCTTTGTTATTTTAGTGAGGTTTTAATCGCTGTATCAATCCCATGATAGAATTTAAGAAAAATATTCCTATCCCGTCCCATTTCCAAGAGAATGACTCTACTCCAATCCCAATCCTGTGTTGTGTTTTGCTTTTTTTAGAGGATAGTATTCATAAGCAATAGAATGATTTTCAGACACTTCTAATGCTTAAAGAGATGATATTCATCTGCATTTCACATTATTAATGATTAATTATTCATGTAAGAACTGCATATTTCTGTATATAACTGACCTCATATTATTACTATTCCTGGTCCTGAGTTTTTGTTGTACTATGAGTTGAAAAAATCCCCCACTTTCGAAATGGCAAAATTGACTCCTATCCTGGAAGATTCCTGAGACCCACAGGATACCTGAAAAGTAGTCTTTAATCCAAATATGTACAATCAGAATACAAAAGAAATGTGTAAATGAGATTGCAAACAAGATTTTTAGTAATATTTTGAAATTATAGAAGCTGTAAAGGATTTTTATCGAGTCTAGAGATCAACTCTGGGGAATTCTGAGGGAAGTTTGATTGAAGATTAATTTGGAAAACCTGAAAACAGTCGATCAAAGAGGGTTCAAGGTGTACCCCATGCAAACAGAGGGCACATTCAACACTGAACTTTCTGTGCAGAAGCCAGTTAGTGTGCAATTTTGAAGTAAATTACATATGCTCTGTACAACCCTGTTTAAACAGTGAAGCTTAAGGTGCACTAAGACTTTTGCGTTTTTATGATAAATGCCCATGTTTTATTAAATCTAATAACTGCTAACATATGTGTAAAAATGCTCTGCTTTGGATCTAATGTAGCTGCTTCTCTCCATTTGAGGTGTTCTTGAACAATTTCCTGTTCCCAGCACAATCTGATTGATTACAAAGAGTGAAAGTCCCACCCTTTCTTGTGAGGCCTATAGGAAGTGATTTCAGAAAATAAATTGAGGGGGGGAAAAAAGTCAATGGCAAGAGACAAGTAATTGTTTTGATCCCTTTTGTCTTGTGCCACCATTTAAATGTCAATTTAAAAGATAAGTTTACCTGTTATGTACGTCATAGTTTGTTGTAAAGATAGCAGAGAAGTATCTTGTTTTGTGTTCAACAGCTCAATGGACTGCATCACGTCACCAAAACATCCATTGGTACATTTGACCTCAGTTGGTGCTTTTTTTTTTGTTTGTTTGATTTTCCTATGGTAGCACAGCCTGGAGGAGAGGGGATTAATTTCAATAGCCTATCAACAATGAATTAAGAAAATAACATTTAGTTAATATTTACTGTTAAAATCCCTTCAGTTCAATATGAAAACTGACCATTCTTGAAGTGATGAATTGGACTTAATTCATTTGATTTGACCTCCAAGCTTAAAGATATTTCAAAGATGTTTTGAGTTTCAGATACTCAAAAGTTTTACACTAAGATTTACATTTTTAATGCAAATGTACATTGGTTGCAAGTCTTGGTCACTACTTTCCTAAAAACATGTCAGTCCATAATGTGTAGTATTTGTTGTTGCATGTTGTGACTTAAAAGCCAAAGGCTTGTTAGCATCAAGTTTACTGGCTTGTGTTGTAGATTAAATAAAGTCTCTGAGTAATGCAGGTTAAACTGAATAGACAGGAAATATCTCCTCCTCAGATGAGAGCCCAGTGGAGAAGGATGATGATGGAGAAATTGTGATTGACGGTAAGACTTCACTCTTAACAGCAGTGTTGTACCTTCACTACTATAAATAATTGGGCTTGGAAAAACTTGGTGTCTTTGTTTTGTTTTTTTGTTTTGTTTTTTTTATCATGGAATTTTATTTTAATAATCTCAACGCTTGAATAAACACAAAACAAAGAGCATGTGGAGTAATAATCCTTTGAAACTACTGTGATGTTCCTCATCAGGTTCTGATGACAGTGATCAGGAAGACTCCTAAAAAGAGGAGCAGCTGTATTTTAATGAAGATGAGTCATCATGGGACCAGAGACAAGGACATTGAAGAAGATGCTGAGATTTTATGATGAACCATAGCAAAGATTGAGTACTTCTTCCCAATGTTAGTCATTGTTATGCACAGAAACCAGTTTTTGTTTTGTTTTTTATACCTAAAAATATACACACATTAAATCAGGGTTAATTATAAGACTAAAGCCAAGGCAGCATGTTTCCCTTCTCTTTTATACAGTCGGTACTATGTGTACTCTAATTCACTTTTGCAGTTTTTTTTTAAGAACAGGTTCTTACACATCATATTCAGCCAGACACTTCATACAGCCAGTGTTCTTCAACTTCATGAAGAACGATCAGTGACGGCCTACACATACGTAGGTGAGACTCTGTTTGCCACTCCTTTTTGGCTGTAAATCTTGACATTACAGATGTTTAAAATAATAATAATAAAAAACCTTTACTTGTGTTATCAGAGGACGCTTGAGAACAAGTGTTTTTGAAATTCCAGACATTGTGGAAATGTCACAAGCTAAACTCATCAAGTTACGATACATTTCGGATGCACTGAGTCCTGAACCAAAATCTGTTCTCAGGGATGATTATGGTGGTTAAATTGAAAGGATCTTAATGACTTTGAGACATTTACACACTTTCCGCTCTCTATAAGGAATCGTGTACTCTACTGTAGTAAATAGGAACAGATACAGTTTTAATATACTACCTGAATTTTTCCCTTTTTGTTTCTGTTCAGTCTTGTTATACACCAGAATTCACCCCTGTTAACAATTTGTAAATCATCTATGATGTTAAAAATCTTTGTTTGACCAATGTCTTTGTGAATTCCTATATTTTTGTAAAGCGCTTTACATAAGTAGCTGAGTTTTGTATTTTCTTTAGATTAACTTAAAGCTTAAAAGTTTCTTTGTAAAACATTTAAAGGTTTAGTTTTCTTGTAATGTGTTTAAGGATTTGTGTTCTTTTTTTTTTTTTAAAGATTGTATCAATGGAATTGTTCTTTACATCCACATTGTGGCATGCCTGTGAGCATGAAACATAAGGATGTTAACATTATTCACAAAGCTGTGTAAAGGAAAAAAAATGCTGTGCACAGTGTCAGTAAATGTTAAATTCACAGAAACATGGAGTGCACTGTAATAAATCTTGTATTTGTATTTGCTTCCTTTTCTTAGCAATGACCTGTAAATAATATTTCAACATTGTCTTTTGGATAAGACAGTACACATAATTAAACCATGGATAATTTTAACAAATAATCAGGATTTTCTTTTTCATGAACATAATCAGAAAGTTATATTTTGTGTGCTGTGTTTTATAGGACACTGTAGTAATAAAAATACACTTGTTTGTTAATTTGCTTTAGAATTAATGTCCACATTTTGACTCAGACCTAATAAAAAAGGCAATTGTTTCATGTTGATCTGTGTGTGTTTTCAACATTAACATAAAGTAGATCTGTTTGTGGTTACTCTTAATTCTTATCTGAATGTTTTCACTGGAATCTGTTTTACTTCAGGGCCAGTTTTACTATTTGCGAATTTTGTCAGTATCAAATCCTATTGGTGGATGAAGATCATGTGATGGGATTAAAAGGTTAAGTACTTGTGGAAGTTTTGGTCTGTAGGTCGAGAAGTCCTTCAGTGCTAAGGTGCCTTTAAGCAAGGTCTGTTCTTCAGAGAGGTCATACTGGGATGTGTGTGTCAGAATGTGGCTATGAACACAGAATACACTGTGCCAGATTTCCTCTGGATAAGTGAAGGATAAAAGAAGCAGAATTATACAAAGTTGAATGAGAGATTTAAAAAGATAGAGTCCTCCGTTTTCTCACCATTTCAATACTGTTCATTGAACTGTAGGCTGTGTCTAAGAGTCACAAGGTGGCAGTGTAGTTCAGCTTATCAAATTGGACTGTCAATGTGCAGTAAATCTCACTATCAGATATAGTATGTAGTGTTGTACTTTGACTATCAATACTTTTCTGTTCAAGTTAACTGAAATGAAATATATTAAATGTTAAAAATGAAGCTTTTAAATCTCAAAAAGTGTTGCCTACTGTAAACATGAATTATTTATTACATTGAAAGTCATTTGATTGTACTTAGCTTCAACACGTTCTTCTTGAGGGAGAGATATCAAAGAAACACTGCTGTGATACAGCTGTTCTTTAATGTTTTTCGTCTTTGATATGACAGCGGCATGTCATATCACTGACATTGTGAATGTAGCACTGCAAATAGCCCGGGGTAAGACATTTTTGGACAGGCCCAGACAAAGGAACAGCAGCAGTGTTGCAATGGTACACTTAAACCCTTGATTCCACTTTTAATGCACAGCTATAAATATTCCACTAGCAAAAACCTATCCTGCTGCAGGCCCTGCAGCACCCAGGGTATGCAGTCCAGGATGGACGTATACTATTAATACTGATGATGGAAACACATTATACCTCATGAAGTGATCCCATGTGAAACACAGTGTTTGTCTGCTTTGAAGCAGATTTTTTTCAGCCCACCTCAGAGCACAACATGTTTTTATGACTATGAATTAATAATGGGTTTGGTTCCTACAATATTGATCGTGACAAACTAAGTACAGATTGCTGGGACAACAAAGCCATCCTCTGGCTGCGTTGTGGTCTGAGGGTTGTCTGTGAAGCCTTTGTTATGTATGGGGTGGCAAAAGCCTAAATGGATTCCCTAGTGTAAACTACACTCCCCTGGGTTGAGCTGGTGTTGCTACTGTACACAAATCATCTTGTCACACTGCTTTATGCTCTCACGTTTCACAAAGTGGTTCCCTGGAATCTGCAACTCAGACTGATTCACCGTAGACTGAAAAACGAAAAGATAACACACAGCGACTAATTCTTCATGTGTGTGATTGATGTTGGGAAGAATATTTACTCTGTACGATGTACAAGTAAAGGGCCTGTGCTGCTTTCTTAGGCTCATCTATAATGAGTAATCTGAAGGAGGGCCCCTGAATACCAATATCTGTGTGCTTCTGCATGTGTACACCCATGATACCTGATGGTGAAGGCTTGCATTTATTCATATCTTTCCATGCATGTGTGCAGTTTTGGATCTTGGACATCACAAACACATGTCTGGCTTTTTTTAACACCTCAGTGCACAGATCCATGATTGTCTGCTTGTCACCTAATCAAGATTAAGCACATCATCTGAACTGAGCACAGGAGACAACATAGAGGGATGAGAAAAGAGAATAGAGTGACTATGATTGAAGGAAATGGATGAGTGCAGCGATAAGCGGAGCTGCCTGGGCCCTGACAGATACACACAGCAGATGGATGACTCTTATCTGGGAGATCACAGAGTGCATACTCACGCCTAGGCCCAGTTACACAGAGCCACGATCACACCAGACAGATGAATAGGCCTACCCCCCACCAATCACATTGCACATACAGTACACACATGCACACAAGCGCACGCGCACACCTACACACACAACCACTTGACAGAACGAACAGATTGCAGCACTACCTTCGTGTCTTTGACATTGAAATTCACCTGGAGTCCGGTGTCTCAAGGATGTGTGCACAGAGAAGGAGAGATGGGCTGTGGAGGGAGAGATAAGAAAAATCTATATTTTTAATCTTAATTGAAACAGCAAACCAGGTGTGTGAGCATGTGCATTCATGCCAACACACACGCACTGTAGACATGTATGTTAGAATACAAATTTGTCTGCTAAAAAGAGAACACATGCCTCTGTTCACACATTTTCCAGCATGACAGATTTTTTCACTGATTCTCTGAGCACAAACACTGTCTGTCGCAGAAGTTAACATGGAGCTGCAGTCACACATTTATAAAACTATTTTTTTTTTGCATGATCACACTTCACCATTAGGCTGTCACCAAAAGCTTTTGCATGAGTGCTGCCAGATTTACCTTTTAAGAAACAAGCACTGTACTTTCACTCATCTGCTTCACATCCTCACTATTCTCCTTTTCATGTACAGTAATACTCCCTCCTTAACACACAACCCTTGTTATTTGGAAAGATCTCTTCTTCAACAGCTGTTGATTCTCCCAGCTGTATTTTATGGCAAGGGAGAGTGCCAGTCTCGTCTTCAAGGCAGATGGTGGCTCGCTGGCTGGCCCGGTGAACACGTGGCATTGGACGACTGCAGACAGTAGTCCATCTCAGGGAAGCTGCAGCTCTGCCTGTACAGTGTAAAAACCTGCAATCACCTCACTTTTAATACAACATAAGGTGCGCAGGCTTCAACTGGAATGTGTGCCACGTATGCTCCCTTCATGTCAAAGATGTTTTCCAAAGTTGCTCTCTTTTGATAATCAATGGTGTGTGAAGTTCATGAATGTCACACAGCACCTGTTCCCTTATCTTGGGTTTGATGTTTACATTTTTTGAGGCGTAAGATAATAATTAAGGAGCTAAAAAAAAAAAAAAAAAAGCTTGTAAAGCTAAGGTTGTGGTTAAAAAAAACAGACTGCTCGACAATATTCCTATTTTATTTTCTCCATCCTGTAATTTCCTCTCAGGGTCATGGTTGTCTATCCAAACAGTGCCTTGGACTTGTGTAGCAGACATGTTTAAACACTTCCAGAATTCAATTAATCAGTTTAGAAAAGACCATCAGTAAGTCAAATAATGGGTTGTTTTTTCCTTTAGGGTACAATACTCTTAGAATTGGTGTGACTGATGTGTCTGAGGGCCAACAATTCATGTGAAGCCTTTGGTTGGTGATAAACGTCTACCTCACATTTCACCTAACTATCCATTAGACCTGAACATCCCACTGACAGATCTCTGTATGGACCAGAAAATAGACACAGTGTTTGTTTTCTAATCCACCCTATCTGTCTCCGTGTTACAAAAATCCATCCATCACGCTGGATGTAACAGGCCTGTTCAGCCTGCTCCTTCTACTCACGTACGCAGAGGAAAAAAAGCCCATTCCTATGGTATTCTATGGTTGTTGGCTATCTCTCCAGCAAGTTGAGGCAGTAGGATGCATGCTGGCCAGATAAGACTCCAGAGTGGTACACCATCAGAGATAGGGATGACGTTAAAAGGTGCTTGTGAGGCTGTGGGAGTTGGTCAGTGTACTATAGTGTCCATTGCCAAAGTTGAGAGGACAAGGAAACCTGAACTCAGCACACACTCGTGACTCATTTCCTCAGCTGGAAACACAGTGATGCCTCCCATGAAGCGGGAAACAAAGCCTCTCTCCTGGACACATCTTGACACACTACTGTAGATCACATCTGGCTGATTCCCAACATAAGATAAGGTCAGCGCTTACACACTCTGTTTGTGTGAGGATTAATCAAAACCAAGAATGTGCATTAAAAACAAATTCAAAAAGTTAAATTTAGAGCATTCTCGTACTTACTGCCCTCCTCTGTGACCTTTTGCACACTGACGCACCACATTGGCTCACATGTTTATTTTATTTTACTGTCTCACAGGGCTGTTGCTCAGAATCCAGGCACCCCCTGCTTTTGTGCCTTCAGTGCACCATACTGCGTCAAAGCTTACACCACAAAGACACAAATGATGAGAGGCGCTCTGGAAGCTGTTTTAATTTCAAGCTCAAGGCTCTGTTAAAAGGATGGAGGTCTTTTACTACCAGTCCCCCCCCTCCCGGTTACTTTGTCACCGTTGTTGTGAGTGCTGGAGCTAGGCACACAGGAATCTTAGGAATCTGTTTCGGCTGACTTGACTCTCATGTAGAGCCCAAGAGTAATGGTGACATTGTCCAAGTGGCAGACCCCTTTATAGTGAATCTGAGCCCCTGAATGCTGTATAAGAATAGGCCCTGGTCCTCCTGGTTCATGAGAAAAACATTAGTATTCAGCAGGCTGCATGCCCTTTGCATAATCTAAAAACAATGATTAACTTAAAATAAACCTGGCCAGCAGAGAACTATTAGTCTGGCATAGATTGGTAACAGTTTAGAGCAGAGGCAGTGCTGAACTCACCAGCAGTGACAGGGTTAATCATACCCATATGGTGTACCAAGAGGTTTGGTCCAATGCTGCTGTGGGCCAACAGGAGAGGGAAGGCTGGGTGGGGGTAGAACAGACGGGAGAGGACAGCGGGGCACACACTCTCCAACACCTGCACCTGGTCACTTGATTTTCACTGAAACACCATCCAACTCCCTTTAAAGGATAAATGAAGCAGCATCTTGATCACATCATGGTGAGGGGTGTTGCCATCCATGCTTGAAGTTTTTGGAAAGAGTGGAAACAGCGTTCAGAGGATCAGCTGTGCGCTTTTCTGTCCTAATGTTGCCATGAAGACATGCCGTCGGTTAATAGCGAGTGATTAGAGAGCGTTTTCTCTCTCTCTCTCTCTCTGGGGGAATTTACAAACCTATCGGATTGTTTCATGCCAGCGCAGCGAGGCTGAGAGAGATTTTCCAACCCAGCTCCGAGGGCGCAAAACGCGGGGAATGCAGCGGTAACATCCCGTAAGTTTTGGATCTGAGAGGCAAAGCGAGCACCGGGAAAGTCACAAATCAAAGGTAAGACATTTGACGTCTCTCTGGCTTAACTTTTAACTTATGTTTGGTTACTCTGTATCGTAAAGTTAATAGTAAATGACTGCTACACACATATGTTGGTTCCTATTTCTGGATGTTGAGTTCACAGGTAAGTGCGCACTGCGCGTGGAAAAATAAGAAGTAGGTTAGAGAAATCCTGTAATTATTTTTGCGGAGAAACCATAAATTATTATCGCAGGACTCTAATTTGTCCAAATGTTAACATCAGACCCAGAAAACCAGGCATAAATATCTTGAAATATCACCAAGTGTATATTCAGGCCATCTTAACGAGGAGCCCACACACATTTCCATGGTTCATTCATACAGTCTGATCGCTGGTTTTTAATATTTCAAGGTCTGTAAATGAAGTATAGTCTTCAAGTGAATTCATTTACAGAACGGGAGGTTAAATGTTATAGGCATGGTTTTTAATTTTCAGACTTACTGTAAGCAGTGTATTCATCTTTGCACCCCTACACTTGGCCTGTTGCTTAACCATATTTTCTCTCTGATCATAATTAAATAATAAATGGAATGTGCTTGTGTTGTTTTATTTGGTTAGGTACTTGTTTTAATATGACTGTTTGACCAAAATTATGTGGGGTGAAGATGTTTATCTATTTAATAAGTGAAACTGACCAAAAATTGTCTTGGGGGAAGATGTTTATCTCTTTGATTTCATTGGTAAAATTATTCGAGACCCTGCTGTTTTGCTGATCTTGTCTGTTCATGAAAAACATGTTTACACATTTCAAGCTGTGTACTTATAGTACATTTGAGTATTTGATTGAAGATACATAAATCAGCTACCCTGGTGAGCAGTTATATGGCCTCTGTCGATTTTGCCAGGAAAGCTGCAAGGCATTCCCTGTGGCTTGTGTTTTTAATTTCCAAATATTCTGTATGCCAGTCATTTCAGATTATTTAGTGTTAATGCTTTTCATGAGCACATCTTGTCATAAAATGTGTCACACATTAATTAGCGCCTGCATTCACATTGTGAAATATAATTCTAATTTTTGGGAAATCACTTTATTTCTTTAATATGATTACCTCCCCCAAAAGCTTTCATTTCAAGGCATGTTCCTGTGCCACTGGAGGCCTGGGTTACATGTCGTCATGAGACAAAGAGAAGCCCGTGGGATGGCTTATCGCCCGAGTAAAGCACACCTTCAGAGGGACAATTTAATGGATGTTATGGACTCAGCTTTTAGTATTCATAATTTATATGGGATCCTCTCCAGCAAAGTGCAGATGCATAATGAATGCTTGAGTTAAGGTCTAACAGTTAGGCCACGTTTCAACACCCCTAAACTGTCAGAAATTATTTCAGGGAGGACTACCTGTTTCTTTGAACTGTCATGTATTTCACTCGTCAACTTCTGAAAATATGCTGACGTGCTTTGTTGAAAGACTAAGACAGAGGCAGAGGGAATCACTGATGGGCACCAGAGTCTTCTTTTAGACACTTTTCACTCAAACTGTGAATGGAATACATGTTGAGGAAAATCTATTATGCTGAATAAAATGTTCAAAATTGGGACAGGATGTCATCATTCACCTTTCTTTAAGATTTTTCCAAATGACTGGTTGAAAATGCCATTATACAGTCTTAACACATACCTCACTACATTTACACTTTAAATAAATAATAGGGCTGTCATATTTTCCAGAGCAGGTGTGAAGATTTGGACGTTGTTCTCTCCTGCCAAACTATACGTCTTGGAAGGCTGCAGGCCAAACTTCTGATCACTGAGATCAGAGAGAGAGAGAGAGAGAGTCTCTTGCCTCTCCTTTCTTCTTTTTCTGTCTCATATTTCTCATGGGGCACACTATAATAATAGTTCATTCCTCTTTCTTTTTTTGTACAGATTTAGATCTCTGTGGGCTACCTGCATGACTGTTACCATGACAGCATCTGGAGCCCATCTTGTCCTGTTGGCCTTATGTGTTTACAGAGGCTCGGGCCTGCAGCCGTTTGCTCCACGGGTTCGCCTCTCCTTCAAAGGTGAGCTCATGCACATTAAATAAAAACAGTCTTACAGTGGGGATTGTCATAACAGTTTATGTAATTGTATTTTTTTGGTTGCGTTTCTCCTCCCTCTTACAGAACAACATGCACACATTCACAGCACCGGCTATGTTTCCTCTTTATACATATGTAAAGAACGTATTTCCTGCCTCATGTCAAACAGTGCAACACTGAAAACAAAAGGTGGATATTACGTGTAGGTGGTGACTGGTAGTGCCCTTCAAAAACTTGACTTAACACTCCCCACCCTAAAACCCACACACATTACAGTCTGACCTGTCATTTCTTCTTTGTTTTTGATGTCTGAAATGATGACACAAGAAGGAAACACCTGAAATTTGATCGTAGGAGCAAAATGATATTTTAGCACATAAACGTTTGGCCGCAAGGTGAAAATCCAAGATGGGTAGATTGAAGGCCTTTTTGTAGACATTTGGGATTTTCCCATGTTGTCTGCTGCCTGTCCTCATTAACTCTAATGGCAGATGCTCACCTTTCAAATATGTAGATTACACCTTTGATCAGAACAATGTTGGATGATTACAGTTATTTGTGCATCTCTGTTATGTGAACATCCACTGACACAGATACACAAATATACACACACCAGCATTACCTGTGAAGACTTAGAGGTATGAATCAGATTCATAACATGCTTAGGTGCTTTCATGTTGAGCTGAGTAGACATTTTGTATCTCGGCACCGTTAACATTTGAGGTTGTTTCTTCACTGCAGTGATTTAATGAAGAACATTTATGATTTTGCACAATCTTTGCCATATGAAATAGATTAGAGGTGAGCAACAACTGGAGTCAAATTGCAGCACTGTTTTGATTTCAAAATTGATTTGGTAAGACTGAAAACAGCTGTCCATATGCCTCTATGTACAACAAGAGTCCACTTGTAGTTTACAGGACTAATTACAGCACAGTTTTATGTGACCTCTGACACTAATCCCTTTTCAGTAAACTGCTTATACACACAAGTTTTTGCTGCAGGTTTCATGAAACGGCATTCTGGAAAGCCTGGTCTTGAACATCATTGTTTCTTTTCCCCTAAATGCACTGATTCATTTACTGGAGTTTGCTCAGTTACTGTTAGTTTGTTGTGAAAGTCCTACAGATGAAGCAGTGTCATTCACAAACCTCCGTCACCCTTCCCCCTAATACCAAACAAAAAGGAGGAAAGTTGGATTTTCTCCGCAACAGTTTTCTGCCACTCCGAGGATTTATTGTTCATTGTTTGTGACAGCAAGTCTCTTTGTTCTCTGAGGCGCCTGTGGAGGAGGTTTTGGGGCGCCTGGGAGTCATGTGACTTCTGAACAAACTAGTTGGCCTGAGTGACACTTTGGGATACCGGAGGCCTATAGAGGATAGTGATCTTGTATTGTTTCCTCTGTTGCTAGGAAGTTTTTCCAGTTATACACACTTCAAAAGAGTTGACCGAGTTAGATAGAATTAGTCAGCATTGCTAGAGAGCAGAACGTGCAGTGTAACTGAAGCCATGTTTTAGAATCTCATACCCTTACTGTGCTGTCACCAGTTTGCTCATACTTCAGATAGGCCCGGGACTAAACGACAGTGGTCATTAGTGCCTTAGTGACAATATGTTGTCAAGTTGTAACATGAGAGCTTCCAGTGGCTCAGCTGTAGCGTCATACTTCAATCATATGTCCTTCCCAGTGTTTCCCTATCAGTATCAGAATGTTGTCAGGGGATAAGTGATTGCTGAATGTTTACCAGATGATGGCAGTGCATTGTTGGCTATTTTTGGAGAATGGAGACATGTATAGGGGTGTGGTGTTGCTACATTTAGCCTCTACTGTGAATCCACTATGGCCCATTGGAGTTTGGCACCAGGCTTGTTATCCTGTGTTTACCTCTCAGGAACAGAACCGGACCTTGTCCTACCTCTAAGACTCCATCCCATGTTGGCCGGAGATCCGATTGCATAGTTTATTTTAGTGGCACCTTGACTGCATCCTGTTAACATTGACCTCAAAAGGAAGATGGCAGGCACTTTGATGTAAATAAAGATTGTGCTTCCTCTTGAATCCCTGTAAGCCAGCTTCTGAGGGTCTGTGTGAACATTTGTCATTATATAAGCCTGCTGTCTTTAACATGCCTCTGCCCATGTCCCAGTGTGCACATATGGTGGTCAGTATGTTAAACATGCCACAGATGTGTGCGCGTGTTGCTTTTTATGTGATGAATTGTTGGATGAAGGAATGGAAACAATCGCATTTAGAGGCAGAGTACAGCCAGAATCCATTTGTCCCGCTGCACATGAAAATTGTTCAATCAAAGCTTTCAGCAGGACAAAAAAGAGAAACATTTTCCACAGCAGAGCATGTCTTAACAGGTTATGCTCTGCTGAACACAATCCTGATCTTAAGAATTAGCTCTGAGTTCCACTGACCGTGTATCTTAAGGGACCTGCTTTTTCGTCTAACTCCACGGGGCATGCGGTGCCTTAAACTCAATCAGAAAGTCTGAGCACATAAAATATTGAGATCTTAAAAGCGAATATGTTTTTGAAAATGCCGTAAGTTGAGTTATATTTAATCAGTGACACACATTTTCCAGCAATGAAGTGAGAAGGGTGTTGTTCAGGGGACCAGAAGTTCATTCAAGTCAGTAATGAAACATTTTCAGTGAAGGCATTAGGTGAACATAGTGAGGGGGTTTGAGAAGTAACCTCTGCTCCCCCTGCTGGATATAAAATTGCTGTTTTTTTTTCAGTGGTGTAGTTCTTTGTAAGAAAGTTTCACTACTTTTCAAACAGAGCTCATGGACACACGGGCTGCAAGACCCTTCAGTTTCTCCTTCAACACCAGCGACTACCGCATCCTCCTGATGGATCAGGATCAAGGCCGTCTGTACCTGGGTAGCCGGGAGTACCTTGTGGCCCTGGATATGCACAATGTCAACAAGGAGCCGCTCATAGTGTGTACAAATTCCTGCTTTTCCTTAAATCCAGTCTGCTATTTGGAATAAATCTCTTTACACAATCCCTAATAATCCAATATTTTCAAGTGGCTGTTGAATTTTTCTTGTAAAACAGATCCACTGGCCAGCGTCTGCTAAGAGAAAGGGAGAATGTCAGATGACGGGAAAGGGAAGACAGGTGGGATCAAGTTTTCACATCCTGTCCTTTCAAAAATTTGAGACTTGTTCTTTCACTGCAAGACAATGACGATGTTTGAATTCCATTTGTCTTACTCTTTCTTGTCCAGGGTGAATGTGCCAACTTTGTGAGGTTGATAGAGCCGTGGAACCGCACCCATCTCTACACCTGTGGAACGGGAGCGTATCAGCCTATCTGTACATTCATCAACAGAGGTTGGAGAGCAGAGGTGAAGACAAGGACATTTGCATTTCCCCCAGAGAGGGATTTACAGCAAAAATCCCTCAGCAGTAGGCCTGGAATCCTGTGTCCTGTTAAATATTTCAGGCCTACAAACTGGGACACTGATTTGTTTATGATTTTCTCATGCTCCCTTGTGATGTTTTAGCGCTCTATTTTTATGCTCACTGTATAATTTGCCTCTCCAGGACTACCTGTTTAGACTGGTCCCTGGGTATGTGGATTCAGGGAAGGGAAAATGTTCCTATGATCCAAAACAGGAAAACATTGCAGTTCTGATCAGTAAGACATGCTTCATTTAAAAAGAGTTAAGAGTTTCATACATTTACAACTGAATCACTCAGTCTGTTTTCCTCCTGTCTGCAGATGGTAACCTATATGCAGGTGTCCATATTGACTTCATGAGTACAGATGCTGCTCTGTTTAGGACCATGGGAGGAAGAACAGCAATCAGGACAGAGCAATATGATTCCAGGTGGCTCAACGGTGAGTAAGTGTGGGCGTGAGGAGGTAAATGTTGCTGATTACAGGTTACAGTTCTTCTCCTTTTATTTGACAGCCACTTCCCTCAATCCTCTCTTTGCTTATCTGTTTTTATCCTTCAGAGCCTGTGTTTGTTCAGATTCAGCAGATCCCTGACAGTGCAGAAAGGAATGACGACAAACTCTACTTTTTTTTCCGTGAGAAGAGTCTGGACTCCAATGGTGGGGCAAGTCCCAGTGTTTTAGCCAGAGTGGGAAGAGTGTGTCTGGTGAGCCAAATCACATGGCATTTCTAATTTAAAAAAAAAAAAAAAAATCTGTGCAGAAAATGAAACGTAGCCTACACATTCTGTAGAGTCTGACCTAATTTTTTTTTTTTTTTTTTTATTGCTCAGAATGATGAAGGTGGACAGAAATCCCTAGTGAACCGCTGGACTACGTTTCTGAAGGCTCGCCTTATCTGCTCAGTGATTGGAGAAGATGGAGTGGAGACACGGTTTGATGAACTACGTGAGGACACAATAAAATAAACGCTACGTTTAATCTGATTAAATTTTAATTGATGCTCCTTTAACCATGGTGTTATTGATTTTCTTTTCATTCCTCTTTCAGGGGATGTGTTCATTCAGCCAACTCAAGATGAACGAAACCCCATGGTGTATGCTCTCTTCACTACAGCAGGGTGAGTGGTTATCAGAGGCTTTTGTCATAAATTGTTGCTGCAGGCTGGGATCACATCTCAACCAGCCTGCTTAACATTTTTGTGGCCAATTTATGTGTTAATTTCAAGGGTTGGGTGCGAGCTGTCTCCTACCTCTCCCTCTTACCTTAATTGTCTGTTACAGCTCAGTGTTCAAAGGTTCGGCGGTCTGCGTGTACTCTATGGCTGACATACGCAATGTTTTCAACGGTCCCTTTGCCCATAAACATGGACATAATTACCAGTGGACAGAATACACTGGCAAGATCCCTTATCCGCGGCCCGGAACAGTATGTTTCAGTCATGTTATCTCCAATGTGATGCATTCACAGAGTTGCATGAAAAGGAAATTAACACACATTGTTAATGCATTCAGATGAGTGTGCTCCATCTATTCTGTTTTTCATTACAGTGCCCTGGAGGAACCTTTACTCCTGGCATCCGTTCCTCCAAAAACTTCTCAGATGAGGCTGTGAATTTCATCAGAGCCCATCCCCTCATGTTCCATCCAGTTTATCCTATTCACCGTCGCCCCCTGGTGGTGAGAACTGGTGTGGACTACCGTTATACTGCCCTGGTGGTGGACCAGGTGGATGCAGTTGATGGACGCTATGAGGTGCTTTTCCTGGGGACAGGTGAGACAGAAAGCACCAGGTCTAATCCCACTAAAGAATACATGCTTTTGGAGAGAGAATTAAGGTCTTACAAGTAATTTTCTACCTTTTTAGATCGTGGTACTGTCCAAAAAGTCATAGTATTGCCAAAGGATCCAACCAGTATGGAGGAGCTTACACTGGAGGAAGTGGAGGTTTTTAGGGTACGTCTAAAAATCTAGCCTAGCCAAAAAGAGACACTCAAAGGATTAAAGACAAAATCTGACTTATTTATTTTCCATCTACAGACCAGAGCTCCTGTCAAAACAATGAAGCTATCGTCCAAACGAGTATGTGAACACCTCAGACATGATGATATACATTTCAGTGTATAGACCTTAGATTATTCATGTTTTTGTTTTTTTTTGTTCGTGTCACTACAGCAACAACTGTACGTGTCATCTGATGCGGGCCTGACCCAGGTGTCGCTGCACCGTTGTGGTGTATATGGCAGGGCATGCTCTGACTGCTGCCTGGCCCGGGACCCTTACTGTGCCTGGGATGGAGAGAGCTGCTCTGCCTTCACCCCATCCACCAAGAGGTTCTGTCTTATGTTCATGCGTGTTTCTAACGTGATGTGCAATTCAGCTTTGGTGTTAGCAGCAATCTTTGCAACAATGCTGTTTTTTTTTAACCTCAGGAGGAGCAGAAGACAGGATGTTAAACATGGTGACCCACTGAGGCAATGCAGAGGCTTCAACGCTAAAGGTAAGTCATCACAGGCTCTTAAGAAGTCTAATATTCAGTAACCTCAACCTTAGACCTTAAAAAATAAACCTAAATTAAAAACTGTTTACATTATGGTGTCATTATATTATCTACAGCCTCTTTTAAATGTGTTGTTGTACTTTATCATACTGTAACTAAACAACATATGAATTAACGCAAAGCAAATTTATGGGCTAAAGTGTTAAGGTCAATGAAATCTGGGTTGAGAGCAGAAATAGGTGTTAAATTTCATTTGTAATATTCTCAAAAAGGTCTTAAACTGACATGTTGAAACCTGTAGAAACATTGTTACAGATGGACACTCCTGAAATCTTTGTTCTGATAAAGCAGCTTTCAGTATTTCACCTGTTTTATATGCGTACAGTTGAAAAACGTCTGAGAGAAACAGTCCAGTTTGGGGTGGAGGGCAGCAGCACATTCTTGGAATGTCAGCCACGCTCTCCCCAGGCCACCGTCAAATGGCTTTTCCAAAGGGAAGGAAAGAGGAAACTGGTAAAATATTCAATGTGCATCAGCTCCTTGTCCGCTCTATACATGTTATGATGCATTGTTCTTTATTTCAGACTTTCCTGATGTTTATGTTGTTTTTTTGTGCAGCTCAACCGTGCAGGAGGAGTCCTGAAGACCAACCATGGCATCCTTCTAAAGTCTCTCAACCAATCAGATGCAGGTCTTTACCACTGCCTTGCCACTGAGAATAACTTTAAACACACAGTAGCCCGTGTTGCACTTCGCATCCTGGATCGAGATATCGTTTTAGCTCTGACCGCTCAAGATGAAGATGAAGAACCAAAAACCCGCCATGCTGGACCCTACCTACAGTCATCCATCTCTTCTACACCCTTCCCACCTGAGATCAGACTGATTAACCAGTACTGCCAGTCCTACTGGGAACAGATAAACCCCAAACAGCAACAGCAGCGCAAGCGCACCAGCCGCAGGCACACAGAAAGCCAGGACCAAGGCCTTGGCTAGGGGACTGGACTGGACCTGTCCAACACTGGCCTGTCTGGACTTATGGTGGACTTCTGTTGGACATGTGTGATTAAGTGTCACTTCCATTCATTAGGCAGGTGATACAGTCATGCTGTCCTTAAAGTACTGTATTGGTGGTTTTGCATGTCTGCTTCTAACATATGTATAAAAATACATCTTATTTATATTTTATTGTACTAACAACCACTTTCCAGAGATTACATTCTAAGAACTGAATATTTATCTTTCAGGTTAACACAGCTATGAGCTTGTGTCATTTGGATAATTTAATCAAGTTACAGGCTTGTTCTTGCATGAGAGCAAATAATTCAGTAACTGTGAGATGTCAATCACTGTGGAAAATCTTAGTTTTAGCGCAAGAAACTCCAAAACCTTTTTCACATTGTCCACTTTTGTCTGTCATTTGTCCTCTGGATTACATTTTCATACAACACAGCTCAATAAGCAGAGAGTGTATGCAGCTGATAAGGTGCAGGGAGGATTATGTGAAACTGGAAAATGAAAACTGTAAGTGCAATGAAAATTGAAATAGATGGACGTGTTGCATATTTCAATTATGGTTTTCATTCTGGTGTTAACTGAAACCAGCAACTAAAAGAAAAGTGGTTGTAATGTAAAACATGCAACTGTGGGCT
Source organism: Apogon hyalosoma (assembly GCA_037367295.1). Classification (NCBI taxonomy): domain Eukaryota; kingdom Metazoa; phylum Chordata; class Actinopteri; order Kurtiformes; family Apogonidae; genus Apogon; species Apogon hyalosoma. Next base: position 11,089,252 of record JAPQRP010000028.1, read on the forward strand.
ACAGGGGCTAGAACATGCAAAACCACTGGTATGGTCCTTTAATTATATTGAAATAAAGTGTAATATATTGATTGTGAATATAATATATATGGTCATGATATGGTCACTCCATTGGATTTCTCTTGTACTGTGTGAAGATAATATGATGATGCATATGTCGCATGCATATGTTTGTTGTAAGTTGTACATTTTCCTGTTGCTCTGTTTTCAGCCTTGGCATTTATGATGTTTGTATGGTATTATTGTATTCGATTAAGCTAATTCCATTGGATGTTGTCATATGACTCCCTTACTGTCCTGTGCTCTAGTGACCTACAGTATGTGAGTGTTGAAGATATGTATAGCATACAGTGTTCTTCCAGTTATGCACTTTTGTTGGTGGTGGAATTTGAGGGAATTGGGGATCTTTGCACAGTTGTTTGAGAAAATTATACAGGAACATAATTTTATATGTACAGTATGTTATAAAAAAAAATGGGAATGAAACTGGCTCAGATTTTAGTATTGTTGATGTTCTGTTCTGTCGTGCTGTATTTACAGGCGTACAAGTGGCTTTTTTTTAAAAAGAAAGTCCAGAGTCACTATTCACATTCATTGAGAGTAACACAGTGCTATGTGCTGTCATGCTGATAAATCTACACTGGAAATGTTCAAACAGTTATATAAACATTTCTCATTTCTCAAATGGACTTAAGTGTTGAATTTGTTTTTTTTCACTTCCCAGCCCTTTAGTTGCACTTTTATTAAATCACTTATGTTGTATCATGTACAAGTCAAACAAATAATTTGCATTGACTAAGGTTATAAAACCCTGAAAACATATAACAGTGTTGAAATTCAGCATTTTCCAATATTAATCCCAGTCAAATTAAGCTTTAAGTCCACAAAACTGAAAACTGCCTCATCAGTCATCCCATTCATCGTCATCATCATCATCATCCCCTCCATCATCTTCACTTTCATCTGAAAAAAAAATACAAATTTATTGGATTTTGTCCTTTTGTAACAGGAACCTGTTCACTCTTCATGAAAATGTGTGATGTTTACCAGAGGAATGGATGACTTTACTCCTCTTCTGCATGACCATCATGAGAGCACCAACAATTCCTTCGCCTGATTCTGGTGGTGTAGATGGACCAGGATCAAGACACTCTGTCACCTGTAACACAAGCCAGGAGAGTAACGCTTGATGATGGAAAGTGTACGGTGGCAATGCTACTGAATAAATTAATTTTAGGAGTAAAAGTATCAGATTTACATTTCTGAGCTTCTTCCCCAGTCGGATCTGATCCAGTAATGCCCCCCTGCTGTCCCCTCCTCCACATGAGGCAGTTGGAGGTGGTAGAGGTGGAGCACCACCTACAGGAGGAGGAGGGGGGAAATCTGAAGACATCGAGGCCTGTGGGGGAGGTGGAGGAGGAGGAGGAGGAGGAGGGGAAGGCCCTGCTCCACCTCCGCCACCCCCTCCTCTGTTAGGTGCAGATGGCACAGGAGGAGGTGGGAAACCCATGGAGCGCTGGTGGTTAGACGGTGGTGGAGGAGGAGGTGGGTTGTGAGACACTGAAGGTCTTGAAGGTGGTGGTGAAGGGAAGTGAGAGGATGAAGCGTGTGAAGGTGGTAGAGGTGGTAGAGGACCACCTCGGCTTGTTGGAGGCGGGGGTGGTAGGCCTCCGCGTGACAGAGGAGGCTGTGAGGAAGGGCTCGCTTTTGACTGGCCTGGAACGGGAGGCAAAGGTCCAGAACGGCCTCGTGGAGGTGGAGGAGCCGGGGCACAGGAACCCGGCACCGGAGGGAGAGGCCCCTGTCTGCCTGGTGGGGGAGGTGGAGGTCCAGAAGCTGCAATGCATGGAACAAAGTGAACATCACAAAACTACCCAAGTCTATATGTCAGTCAGTGGTGGAAAGTAATTAAGCACTTAAATACATGTACATGTACATGTACTTAAATACATTTGTAACTTACTTGTACTTCAGTATTTGTTCCACATGCTCTAAAGTGAAACGTTCTATTTTCTACTACATTAATTTGAGTTTTAGCTAATAGTTTCTTTTATGATGAAGATTTTATGCAATGGATAATATAAAATGCAACACATTTCCAAACCTTTTTGTTTTCTGAAGTCTAACTAATAAGCAGCATGTAGTCAGGCTCACATTTCAGATGTCTGTGTGTAATGAAGAGCTCTACCAAATAGTAAACCAAACTATCTAAGCTTTATTACTATTTCAATATATTTATGTATGTGTGAATCAAAGATTAGCAAAAAAGTCCAAAAAACTGACAACAGATGAGTCCATCAGAACTATTTTTCTGTCCAATGAGTCAAGATTTTTTTTTTTTTTTTTAAGATTTCTCTGGTGTCACTGCAAATAAAACTGGAAATCACGTACCTCAAGCTATGTCCACCTCTAGGAACTACAGCTGTAACAGAGTGCTCCAACACTGAGTCTTCACTGTTAATAATCTCATATCTAATTATGCTATTTATAATAATCTATCAGAGGAAGTTACTTGTACTTGGCTACTTTTGCTTCATTGTATTCTCACTTAAATGATCTGAATACGTCTTCAACCTCTCCTTTCAGTTACAATCTGTAGGTTGCAGTGAGATTAACAGTAAAGAGACAAATAATGTGTGTGTCTAACCATCTCTGTTCATCTCCCTTTTCACTGCCTCCATGCCTCCAGACTGCTCAATGACATTATAGACGAGCTGGGAGGTACGTTCATCCCTCATTTCAGCTTCACCAATCCCAGCTTGGGAGAGCAGTTTCAAAAGGTCAGGGTCAACGTTATTGGGGTCCCAGCCAACATGGGAAACATGCCTGATAGAAAGGAAGAAAAATGAGGCAATATGTTATGGCTTACAGATACAGTTTTAAGTGAAGCCTCCTCTTCACCCCAACATAAAGTCAAATTCTCACTTAAATCCACTTGGGGCTCCAATGTCTGCTTTGGAAAGTTTGGGTCCCTTTTTCTTGTTCTTCTTATCCTTCTTTCCTTTACTAGTCAGAGATGAGGTGGAAACAGGTGACGGGATTGAGCGGTAGCGTGAAGACTGGATGTCTGGGTTCTGGATGTCAACTGTAGCCATGTGAAGACCACTGGGGCTGGTGGGCACTGTACAGAGTAAATACAAATACGTATTACATTATTATAGGCCCTAAATCAGTGTTTTTCAACCTTGGGGTCGCCTGAAATGTCTAGTAACTGATAAAAATAATAAAAACTTACTAATAAAAAATATATGGTGAGTTTAGAGAGGCAATCTCAATACATAAAAGACTTGACAAACTGAAGCTGAAACAAGCACTATGGTACTCTTTATCTGTCAAATGTTCAATGTGGTCGGTTTAAGTTGCTGGAGCTCTTTCATAATTCATAGTTTGAGTTATTGTTTGTTCAGTATTTATTTGCAGCCTTGTAAATACAAGCTGGACTGACTGTACATATCCAAGGAAAATAAAATTCTCACTTTGTGCAGTAATCTCAATCTGGCTTTTCTGCCTCCATCCATAATAATATACTTTGTATAGCCTAAATGTCATCTAATATTAATGATTATTTGCAACATAGTATAGCAAACTATTACATAATCAAAAACAAATTAATTATGCAACAAAAAAAAAGTCTCCGTTTTGAATGTCTGGGGTCACCAGAAATTTGTGATGTTAAAATGGTGTCATGAGCCAAAAAAGGTTGGGAACCACTGCCCTACATGTTCATATTATTGAAGGAAAATGAGCTGCACACCTTTTTCATTTGGTAGTGGAGGTAGACCACTTCTTTCTGTAATAAGAAAAAACACACAAAGAGAGAAAAAGAAAACAATTACATGTTTATATCCTGCAAAGCAATATGATAGTAAGAAATTGAAATGATTGCTGTCTTACCAATAGGAGGTAGGGGGCGTTGTTTCTTATCTGTTGGTAGAAGACATATTTACATGCTGAGAGTGAATTATAATTTCTGTGAACCACATATTTAAGTCTCTACAGTAGGATGCCTAAAAGGAGCTCAGTGTAAACATATTTCAAATTTATATATAGATATATAAACACAGTTTACCAGGAACATACAAGAAATAACATGTTATACTAAAAGCTAGTATTGATAACATAACTGTAATTGCAAATATATCTAAACAACTGTATAAATTATATCTTATGTTCTGTGTTTGTTATTGTGTTTACTGTGTATTATTGGTTATATTTCTCTTACCTTGGCGGCTGTTTCTTTGGTTGATTTTTTCCACAACTGCATGTTGGAAGGCATCTGCTTCCTGTTGTTCAGCAAAGTTCAGTCCAACCTGACAGTCCTAAATTGTGAAAGAAATTAATATAGAGGGACAAGTGTCTGTGAAAAAAACCTTAAACATGTAGGGACTGGAGAATTTTTTTTTATCACTAATAATTGTGCATCACTACATTATGAGTAGTTGGTAGCCAAACTTAAATGTGTTGTCAGGGGTCAAAAATGGATGATGTACTTACATCTGCAGCAAAAGTGTGAAAGAAGGGTTGTGGTACAGAGTAAACTAACTGGTTGTAGACTTCTTGCTCCCATATCAGTTTCCCTGTCTGTTGAAAAGTATAGATTTTTCAGCCATACAGCAAATAAGAGCCATCTTGCATTGCGTCACAGTTTGTTCACTTTCTAATTCACAGCAGAACAAAAGGTAAAACAGTATGTACAGTAGCTGCGGTTGCTCAAGTAAAGAGTTGTTTATACAGGCTTTTAATCAGATGGTTGGTTGAATAACACAATTGTATGTGGTTACCTTCAAATCAAACATCCGTATGAAGTATGAGCGTTTGGGGTTGTCCTTCACAAAGCAGACTAATCCGGTGTGCTGCAGACTCCAGAAGGATGGATTGTTGGGCAGAGCCATGAACAGCTGTGCAACTGCAGTGGCCATGGACTAAACACAACAATACGCATACAGAAAACAATTCAGTACCAAGAGGACACTCGATAGCATTTTATCACACTTCACGTCAAATTTCAGATATATGGTGGCAAGTCACTTCCTTGTCTGCGTACAACAGTTCAGATAACAAATTGGAGCGCTTTAAATTTCAACTACAGATGCCTCAGTGCTAAAATGTGCAGGCCATATATTACGTATTCTTTGTTTATGGCAGTTTGTCGTAAATATAGGCTGAATGTTTACTTCAGTTAGCTGGAAGTGAGTCACGAACAGAGCAACTTCTGCTCTACTGTATAACTAACAAGGCAATAGTGTCTAATTCTGACAGCAGAGGAAGAAATGGTTCACCCCCCATTTCCTGTTACAGCTACCTCCTTTTTGATGACCTAATGTCAGTAATTCATTTTAAACTACATTTTCTAGGAATAAAAAACCTAAATTGATTTTTTTTAATTCAGCGAACATAATTAAGTCGTAAAGAAAGCATAGCCAAACATAAAAAGTAGATAAAAGTAGATTGACTCTGTGGCTTAACTTTAACCTCATTCTGAAAATTCTGAACATGTTGTTAAACCACTGAAAACAAGAAACAGAAGTGTTAAGAGTAATAAGAAATACTGAGGGTTGGAAATACTGACTCTTTTTGTACAGACAAGGACAACCTATGCCACAGATACCTTCCCCTCTCAGGTTTTCAACACAGCGTTTTATCAGAATATATTCACATCAGGACAAACACAGCAGCAAAGGAGAACATTCCCACAGTGGAGAGTCTCCTCCCTGGTCAGGTCAGGACTTACAGCACACCTTCTGCCCAGCAGCTCCTCCAGTTTCTCATTCTCTTGGAGGCTCAGCAGACAGCTCTGGACACTCTCCGATTTTGTTTTAGATCCACGGCTCATGGTCGTGTAATTAGTTTCCCAGGTTATCTAAACTGACTGTGCAGCATCTGAAAAAGCGTCCTCTCAGCTCTCAGACTACTAAACTCTACAGTAAAGGAAGTTTCTCTTCTCTGTTCTGCGCACACATCAACTCAGAGCAGGAAACGGACAACCGCACTTCTCTAACCCCCACTTTTCTTCTTTCTCTCAGATGCACAGCACAACTGAACGTGTTACTTCCATTTTCAGAATCAGGCAGTGCACTACAGCTCTATTGCTTAATTCTACCTATTCGAAGAGGACACATAATGGACTAAATATTGAATGTACTGTAGATTGAACAGCAACTCAAAATGTATGTACAAAGACATATTTTATTGACAAATAACATTCATATTAATTTAAAATGTACAGGAAGATAACAAAGTCAAAATATCTTTTAGTCAAAATTTAGAAACATAAAAGAAAAAATAAAAACAGACTGCATTACTTTTAACTTAAGATCCAGAGATCATTATTCACGTTACTCAACAGTTTCTGGCTAACATGGATATTTTCAACATTGGAAACTTTACACACATATTAAAATAGGTTTTTATTGGCCTTTGCCAACATTATTTCAAAAAAAGATGTTATATCTTGTCTTAATGTAACAAAATATTTATATTCTTTGGTTAAGGATATTATATCCTCATATTATAGAAACCATCTTTTTGTGTCTGGTGATTCACTGGTGATCGTCAGTAACTGTCTGTTTCAATGACCTTCATGAATAGCAGCAACACCTCACAAATTGCACTGAATCAACTGGATCCTTTGTCAAAGGTCACCTCAGACTCAGTGTGGAAGTTGATCACATTTTAAATATTTATAAGTGTCATAATAGATTAATTAAACATCACATTAATTTCACTCTATGTAAAAGTCATTGAAAAAATGGGTTTTCATAAACTGGAATCTTAGTGGTACTTCAAATTGCTGTTCATGTTTAACTGAATCTGTGAGGTCATGGGTTGTGGGAAACACTGAGGTGGTAGATTTGACAGTAATGCATATTAAAATAGACAAAAAGAAATGTATTTTTGTCAGATAAAAAAGCTGCTTGAAAAAGGAAAGGGCTGCCTCAGGCCAAAATTAATTTACTGTCCTGTAAAATATGAGATGATAGGGAAGTACTTTGGACAGATACTGGCAGTGACAGAATTATTCCATGGAAATGTACACATGCCTTGCACCATCTATACCATCCCATCTAAAATGGGATTTCCATTTGACTCATGATGTTCTCATTCATCCTTTATATGTTAGTCCTTTACTACCTTTTGCATTTTCACAAATGCCTCTGAAACACATCCTTATATGCCCTGTTATACAGGTTTTATTCAGTCAGAACACATATAACTGTGTTCTCTCCTCCACTGCGGGACAGTTTTATCTGCCCCATTATGTCTTAATGCTTTCTGTGGTTTTTCCAGGTATTTTAAATATCCTTTGTGTTATATAGCCAAATTTTCTAGTTTGGCTTTGTTTGAGAATTGGGCAGATGAGGGGTAAATTTAATAACAGGAAGAGCTTTGGTTGGCATTCAGTTTATAGTGTATCTGTTCATTCATAGCAACTAATGTCCACCTCCACTTCGAGACTCTCCAGTCACCCAGTCAATGATGATAAATGACAAACTCATCACCATGAAGATGAATCCCACAGCAGCAAAGCATGCAGCCTACAGAAGGAGAGACAGGGGAAAAAAAAACAATACTGGATTAATGAATAAAAAATACTGACAAAGTCTATTTTTTTTCCCCAAATGAAATGAACATTGATGTGAAAGAAACTTGGTTGAACCTGAATTTTGGATCTGGAGAACATGGGCTCCTGCTCCTTAGGAACAATCCGGATGTAGAAGATTCCCGGAAGGATGAAGATGAGGCTCGGGGCAGATGTAGCACCTGAGATTGAGTGCAGAAAACAAAGAGATGAGTTCAGCAAGGTTGTACACAGTATGTGATTGAAAAGAGTAAACATGACAAACAACCATTCATCCTGAGTAAACACACCAATGAGGCCAAAGATGTCACGGATAGAGGGCACAAAGATAACAAGCAGGTTGACCAAGAAGATGAGACAAAATGCAATAATGATGTGTCTGGCCCAGTGGAAAGGCTTGTCAGGGAACAGGATCTGGAGCAAAGCCCTGCGGATCTACAGAGGAAGACAAGTAAAAAACCAAAAAAAAAAAAAAAAAAAAAAACAACGTTTATTTAGTGAAAACAAAATTATAATAGTACCTTTAGAATACAGCAGAAGCAGTCAACCTTATATTTTAGCTTTCCATCACCTATTGCACTGAAAATATCAGTCTTGATATGACTAATGTAACTAGAGGTACAACATATTTAAAGGTTTTAGCCTGAAGACAGAGAAGCAAAACCAGCTTTTGTCTTAATAATTAATTACAAAATCTGGTGTTGTAAGTTGTTGTTTTTTAAATATGATATTAATTAACAAAAATGGTTTCCTCTGTGTCCACAAAATACTGAAAAGGAAACAGGTTTTCTGCAGCAGTTTCACTCAGCCAGAGATGGCACAAAGCATTGAAGCAGTTTCAGTTTTTTCACTAACCTCTGACATACACAACATGCAACCACTGACAGCATCTATTATATGTTGACCTACATCTGGGTAACAAAATAAAACAAGAGAAAGTTCAGTTAGATGCCTCCATTACCATTGCATCGTAATCTGTTCATGCAGCTCTCTGAATTAAACCAATTTTAAAAAGCAAACTAGGAACATCATATTTGTAGAATATATGGAAATGTGTAGCGTATGTATGACTTCATTATGTTGTGTTTTGTTCAAGAGATGTACGTATGCAATGTTTACGTTACACTTAATGGGGGTGGTTTCTTCCAGGACGACAATGCCGCCATCAGGTTTTTGGTTTAATTTGTAAATTATTTGCATACTGAGCATTTTAGAAAGTTAAGTATGAAAAATTCCTCAAGTAAGAACTCTAATATCTAAAATACTTGTAATTTTTAACTGGATTATTAAAAACTAATCATCTGAAAGAATAACTGAGGTACCCCATGGTTCTAGCCTGGGTCCACTACTATTATGTTCTACCACAAATACTACATTTATTAATAGACACCCACTATAAATTCTCAAATTCCAAACAAAAATACCATGTATGATATTTATTTTCTGAGGTATAATTACTGTTATACCATGTTAAGATTGGAGACTTTAAAGACAAACCACCTCTGTTATAAGAACACCTTACTTTACTTTTAGGCTCATAACCCTTGTATCCATTGATTATTTTCTCTTGTTCTAAATAATGTAAGGTACATACAGTATTATTTTTGACATATTTAAATGCTCAAATAAAATATAAACAAGTGGTGCCAGGCACAACAAACCCTGCCCCTCACATATATTGTAGCTTATTTTGGCATCGATCTAGCACATGTCATCATGTATATGCATGTGGTGATGTTCACACGTCAATTGCCTCTATATATGTGCCAAGTTTTGAAGTCAATTGAAACAAAACTGATGTTTTTATAGACATTTGAAAATTTGCCTGTTATAAGTAAATGGGAGAAAAAAAGATTTTAAAAATTCATAAAAAAATTGTTAACTTTGACCTACTTTTCCCAAAATATAACCACATCTATTCTGAGTCATTGGCAATCACTAAACTCAATTTGGTATGAATCCAACCAGTAGTTTTGTTGCTACAGACATTTGAAATTTGGCCCATTATTAGTAAATGGGAAAAAAAAAAGATTTAAAAAAATTCATAAAAAATTTTAACTTTGACCTACTTTTCCTAAAATATAATGACATCTACCCTGGGTCACTGGCAATCTATAAACCAAATTTGGTATAAATTCAGCCAACAGTTTTGCTTCTAGAGTATTAACAAACAAACCAAACCAAAAGCGGGCGGGTAATTAATGCATGACTATATGTCAGTGTGTCCTTATGGACATTTTTTAGCTACATTCTATTGAATTATAACTTTAACTGATGATAATGAAGTTAATTACTGAAAAAAGCATTAAATATATTAATTGTTATATCACTGAGCTCCATTCACACACCTCTCCAGCCTTCACTTGTTCTGAAAGCTAAAGAGGCCTGCTATGGCTAGTTACAGTTGCTAAAATATGATTGACAGTAGTCATTTTCAGGAGGGGTTTAGTGAAGGGTATGTGTTCAAAGTGTAAAATAACAGGATATCCTAAGATTAATAATGTTGTTGCTGTTGTAGTATTGATAGATGTGTCTTACTGGAAAGAGAACGACGGGGACGGTCAAAGTGACGGCCACCAGCACAGCCAGACGCACACAGAGGACCAGGACATCCAGTGGGTCCACTCGGCTGTAGGTGTGCAGCAGCTCAGACTCCACAGCGCCTACCCACAGAAAAACACACAGTGCAATTAATGGTCCACTGCATATACAAATAAGCCTTTGAGTTGAAGCAGTAATGAGTTGTGTGAAGTTCAGATCTTGCCAGTCACATAAGAACAATGTGACCTTTTACTCTCAGGAGGACGAGTTCCTTACCATAAAAGGTGAGGTAACCAAAAAGAGCTGTCAACAAGTACATGACAAACATGGCCAGGATGGAGATGTTTGCAACATTCTGCATGCGTTTTTTCGTGGCACTGGGGGGGAAAAAAGGAGATAAATGACAATAATGCAATAACAGGCTCTTTTTTCCCCCCATATATTAACTGCATTTATATTTTGTAAACTTACTCTCTTAGCTCAGTGTAGATGGGAAGAACCTCAGGATGGCAGACAAAGGCAAAAGCCAGAATTGGGATGGTGTATGCTGTCTAAAAGCCAAACACACTAAAGGTCACTCACACAAGATTAATCAGTTCTAAAAAGTCTGTTGGCATAATGTGCATTAGTGCTGCTGACATAACACATTCTACTGCACAAAATGTTAACCTACTAAACCAACAAATAAAGGCAAGTCTTATAATTCTGAGTATTAGCTGGTGAAATGTCAGTTTATTTTTTTCCAAACCTGTGAGTTAACGGTGAACATCTTGGCCTCACAAAAGTAATCTGTCCCATTAATGGAGTTGTGGTCGTGAGATATGTGGCTCAAGTTAGGATGTTCTTCATCTTCCAGTGGACAGGGGATGTTGAACTTCTTGTAGATAACCTGGGGAGACACACCCATTCGTAAATCAAAAACAAATATTGTATGACGAACAGTTTGTTATACTGTACAAATATAGTTTGACTCACCGAAATGAGGAAAAACACCATGCAGGAGAGGGAGAAACCACTTGTGTATCCTAGATACCCTAGAGTGCAAAAGGATATTAAAGGATGATTTGTGATGGTTACACACATTAGACAGGCCATTAATATCAGTAGAGGGCTTCAAGGTTACAACTCAACTAAACAGGCAGTGGAGATATGATGTACATGGATGAATATAGGAATAACTAAAGAATATGGGCCTACAGAATGAAAAACATACCAAGCTGTTTCATGGTAGCTAATGGAAGGATGATGAGAGCACTAACAATGATGATCAAGAAGTTTCCATTCAAGAACCACTCTCTAAGAGACAGTCAACAAAAAAATGTAAAAAAAAAAAAAAATTAAAAATTAAAAATTAGTGAAACAGAATACATCAAAGAATTACAGAACTGGACATGAATTGACAGGCTATTGCTGATACTCACCCTGTGTTTTCATGTTTACCAAGGAAAGCTTGGATAACCAATGGGAGCTCAGACTTCACGATAAAGAGGTAGCTGGACATTGCTAAGAGGAAGAGAAAACAGTCTTATCTTTACTTACTTTATGACTATCTGATTACAGCAAATGCACACACTAGGATATCAGATGAAATAACAACAGTGACCCATGGGAGTTCCATGGCAATACCTCCAATGTTGTGCACTGTTATAATGACAGCAGCCAGCATTTTTCCTGGGGGACCAAAAGCCCGGTTCCCAAGCTGTTCATATGCCCGGATGCCTGCAAACACATACATTAGGTATAAATGTGGCGAGTTCTGAAAACACAAATGGCTCTGTGGTTACATGTGTACAAGTTATTAGTGCTAATTGTAGCTCTATCTTACCAACAACTCCAGCACTTTTCAACAGGAGATGAATAGAATAAGCAGAAAGAATCGCAATGAACACCAACAGGATTCTGAAACACACAAGAATCGAAATCTGATGAGAATTCATGGAGGTAGATCTGGACATTATCCTTATTAGAGGATAAACTAACTATATACAGTTTTGACAATAATTATCAGACTGCTATGATCATGTTGTGAAAAGTTTAAGAAAAATTGTCATAAATGTACCATCAGGATTTTCATGTGTACAGTTGTAAAGCACATGAAAAAGACACATGAAATGTTTGCTATTATCAATAATCATCACAATAAATAGCATCATTATTTTTTAGTTTAATGACTGACTTTTGGTCCTGAGTGAAAGGTGAGGAAACCAGAGGGTTATTTGTGGTTTTAAACTTCATTTAATTGTCAAAACATTTCAGAAATCTGTAGTTGAAATTATTAAAATGATCAAATTTTCCTTCAACATAAAAAACTTAAGCATTATTCCTATTATTATTACATAAATATTGAAATGTACTGTGACATTACTGTGATATAAAATTATAAGAAAGGAAAACTGTGACAGTTTTACAGTTATTACAAAAATTATATTGTGATATAATACAAAATCATATTACAATAATTATGATTATACACTTTATGGACAAAAACAATGGGACACGGTTATGCTTTGCAGGACTTTGCATTCCCATTGACTTGAAAAACCATAACAATAAAAAATGTTCATGTTAGTTGAATGTCAGTCAAATCTATATATCTTTTGAAGATGTTGTTTTTCCCTGATGGGGAGCTGAAGAAATCAGATGGTTACTTGTGGTTTAAAATGATTATTCATGGTCAGAACATCATAAATATTTCTGAACTCTAGATGTAGAACTAGAAATAATTATAATGATGTAAAAAATATATATATTTATATAGCACTGAGTAAAGCAAGCAAACTGTGGCATTTTGTAAGAGCAGTAGATGACAATGTAAAACAAAATGAACCCTGAGGAACAAATTAAAACATTTTCTGCAATGACAGTATAAAAGTATATTTTGATATCTCTATGTTATCATTTTGTAGCTCAGCTCCTTAATAGAAACTAAACACCTGAATTCAATACGTAGTTTTATCATGCAGCCCTTAAAAAAGTTGTATTTAACAAAACTACAACAAAAGTTAAATTGAGAACATTAGAGAACAACTAATGCTCAAAAAACAGAGCATCAAAATGCCATTTGAAAGGTTAATATACTGGATTTGTATAGATAACTACAGGTGGTCTTATATTTATTTCCAAAGTAGAAACATTAAGACAGAAACAAAGAGAGAAATAGAATATTTTTTTTCAGGGAATACACTTGGATAAAAGGCAACTGTGGTAATTTTTTCCAACCACACGAGCAAGTATAGCTGTGAGAAAAGCTTGCCAGTCACAATCCACCCCCCACCACACAGCACAGGACTGATCCAGGCAGGCGTGTCTTGGATGTGATCACTACGGGCTATATTTAACTCTCAAATCTGATTTAGTGAGGGTGCATGTCTATGAGCTCTAATGTACATTCTGATAGATCAGGCTTCAGACTGTACCATTCGCACACATTATGTACACAAGTCACACAGGTAAACATACAGAAACGCAGTGGAGCTCAGAGGCCGTCCTCCTGCCGCTACACACAGTAGTATAAACACAAATACAGTCAGACAAATGATACACACACTCCAGAGGCCCAATTCGTGTCCTTATAAGGATCTCCCACATCCAGTCTGTATCCAGTAACAAAATATAAACTTAATACTCATGCAAACATTAAAACATAGTTTAAGCCTGAAATAGCCTGTGATGACCTGCTAAAATTATTTCTATTTAAAAAATGTGTTACATACAACTAATAAACGCAAATACAATCTAAACAACCCTGCTCTATTCTATACTTACTTCTTGGAGAGAGAGCAAATTTTTCTTCACACAAAATACCCAAAATAAATCAGAAGTCCTCTTTGTACAACCAAGTAAGCACATTACAAAGCAGAAGTTAAAGAGCTGTACTGAAAGAAAAAAAAAAGAAAAAAAAGAAACAAAAGAGAACCAGGACACGTCAAAGTGACTGAATCAAGCAAAAGTAAGAACTGTGCACTAAAAAAACAAAAGCAGTTGCCAGGTCGCATATATGCACAAACATACATTACACAGAGTTACAATTACAGCCTCACATAAAGTTCATCTAAAGTCAGGCTTGTGTGTTTTGGCATGAATACTCACATAAAAAGAATAATTCCAGTGTTGGACATTGCAAAAGCCAATCCCAGAATTCCACTGCCCATTATGGCGTTACTGAGGTTAAAGATGGACATACCGAATGAAGTCTTTCCCTCAAACTGCAGTGAAAGGAAAGCGAGGTATGTTACACAGAAAAATTATTTCATAGGCATGAGTGAAATGGACAGATTTGAATAATATGAAGGAAATATTGTGGTGACTTCTGTAACACGCTTCTGCTTGAAATCACTCACATCTGTAAAATGAATCTCTTTCTTGGCACCACTTTTATGTGGCAGAAACTCTTCTTGTTCAGCCAAAGCATCCAGCCCATCAAATCTACAAAAGTCAGAGGTCATTGGGTGGAAATGAAAGCACACATTACAGTCACACACTGGAAAAAATCTAAAGTGTATTTTTCTCATTTCTGGTCAAAATATCTCATCACACTTAAAATAAGACATAATCACCTAAGGGATACATTTTCAGTGAGATATAGGACCTTATTTTTAGACAAAAGATCTTGAAAATCTTATTTCATGAAATCTTAACAAGATAATTTTCACTTGTTCCATTGGCAGATTTTGTTTTTGCTTAACTGAAGATTTTTTTTTTTTTTTTGCTTAATTCAAGCAAAAAAATCTGCCAATGGACCAAGTAAAAATTATCTTGGGAAGATTTCATAAAATAAGATTTTCAAGATCTATTGTCTAAAAATAAGTTCTTATATCTCTTATCTTATGTCTTATATCTCTGCTGTTTGACTGTTTTTTATTTATATCCAACTAATTCTATAAATCCCTGTGAGACGACCTTGTTGTGATGTAGGGCTCTACAAATAAAATTGAACTGAACTGAACTGAATATCTCACTTAAAAGTTACTCTTTAGGTAATTATGTCTTATTTTAAGTGTGATGAGATATTTTGACTAGAAATGACAAAAAATACACTCGGTAAAATTTAGATTTTTTCCAGTGCACTGAAACATGGATAAAGGTTGCAATACAACTAATTTTTTTAAATTTAACTCATCATTTTTTTAATCTTACCCATCATCCTTGCTGTGTCCATTTATCTTCTGGAGTTCCATCTTGGTTGCTTAGGTTGTTGATGTCCCTTTAAAACACTCACGTTACTGAAAGAATACGACACAAGATATTAAGCATGATATCTGACAAGTAGACAATTAACATACTTATTTATGTTTATTGCCTTTTCAAAGAATCTGGCAGCACTAAAGATTATTTAACACAGAGAAGGTTTAATGTCAGTTGGGATTGTTTTTGTGCAACATATATTACATTCCAATATGTCTGCCAACTTTCCACCACAAAAACTGCACACAAGCTGACGCAGATGTTGGCCTTTGACCATCTACAATGTTTAGGTATGCATCATCATTTAACAAGTTTAGACACGATTCACACTGGATTTCTGAGAACCTTTTTATTACCATTAAAACACTATACATTTATGAGATGGATGTAAAACTCACTCTAGTCTATGATTGCTGTGATAGACTAGAAGACATGAATCCAGCTTTTAAAAAGTTGATAAAGTTAAGAAAAAGGCCAAAGCATTTTTATGACGAAACACCGAAGGGGTAAATATCCCCCTAGAGACAAGTATCAACTCAGATAAGGCTTACAGAAAGAGACTGATGTAAGTTCGGAGTCAGATTTTGACCTTGTTATTTTTCCCCATGTTTCAACTCAGATAAATCTCAGTGCATCAAAATATCTTCATTTTTGCTCATTTGGAAATAATTACTGTAAACCCCTGTGGTTTGGTAATTGAGTTCATTCTGTGTTATAAAATAAGGCTAACAATTTTGAAGCAGGGCTGGATAATGTCAAAACTGAATCTTGATTTTTTTTTGTTTTGTTTTGTTTCTTGGCTGACTTGTTATTTTAATTGCTTCTATCTACATGAACATAGACAAAACATGATTAGAAAATACTTGTCCTCACTAAAACAGCATATAAGCCCTATATAACTGAAGAAAGATACTCATACAAGTATATCATAACAAGGAAATGGGTGGCATTTCATTAATTAAGTTAAGCCCCCCACCCCTACCCACACACACACACACACACACACACACACACACACACACACACACACACCAAAAAAAAAAGAGTAAACTGTTCACTCAGGTAACTGATATTTTGCCCTAATTATTCATGAGAATGTAAGTAGATCTGAACTTGTAGATCTATTTATGATTTTATAAGCAACTAGGAGGGCATTCAGAGTCCAGAGACCACCAAGGTCAATTGTACACTCCTTTTCTCAATCCACAAAACACAAACAAAACAAACCACAAATTATGGCCAATGTTTTTCCTCATTTTTGTTAACTGGTGTACTCTAATTGTTTAACATCATAACAAAAATCATATATCTTATATGTCATTCAATGGCAAGGGTCAGTTTGATTCTTTAATTAGACTGTATTTTTGTACAGCCCTGGAGACAGGGGTACTCATATCACCTCCTTGGCAAAGGTGATGATCCAAATTAACTCCCGCCATACAGGTTTAGTTTTTATATTTGCCTATTTAAAGTGCGTCTGACAGAAATAGTGAATCTAACTAAACGCTGTCAAAGGACCTTTGCTGCTCCAATCAGCTGTGCGACACACAAAGCTGGCATGGGCAGCCTCTGGGAATGAGTGTATGTCTGTGCTCCTGCCATGGGGTCATGGGATATTTCCCCTCTCTGTAGGTCAAACTGCCCTCAGGATTTTCACATCTGACCCCAAAGACACACTCACACTACAGCGTGTCATTCCTTAAACGTTTCACACAAAACCAGAATTTTTATATTCCTACGCCCGTCACTTCAGACGTACAATGATCCATACAGCCATCGATAGCAGTGGGCAACAGGGATAAACAAAGGGTTTCTGTGTAAATGGTACCATTTTATCTAAATACAGAGTTGCCTTTCCCCTCCATACTGGCTTCCAGTCAAAGTTTGGTTGGAGTAACTTTCTTTAACTACATTCCCTGTGAGTTTCCCATGGCCTGTGGCCAACACATACAACCAACAAAGTGTGGAAGGAATGTCAGGGATAGTTTGCAAATTCGCTTTTCTAAAAAATAATTTTCTAAGAACTAATTACCACTGTCATATGTTAAAGCAAAAGTTGTCACTGTGCTTAACTTGATAATGAAGGGAAAAGGAGAAACTAGATAAACCTGATTAACTAGATGCCCAAAATGCAAATATACAAAAATATACCATGCGAGCAACTCTTACATAGGGAAAAGACTTAAGAGTTTTTTTTTCCTAAAAAAAAGGAATCTGACATGATTGTTTCCATCTGTTAAAAAATTCTCCCTAAACATGATACTCCCACAAGCATTGAGTGAATAATTATGAAACTTTATTTTAATTATATATTTAAATTTTGACATGACACTAAAACTTACCCGTTTTAAAAACAAAACACAGACATGCTGAGCTTTAAACAGTGTATTTTACAGCAGCCCTGCTATCCAGGCAATGTGTACCACATGGCTTTTGTCTGACGCAAGACCAGCTCACTATTGACAGTTAGCCCTTCCCTTCCCTTCTCTTCCTCTTCATCTAAATACAAGAATATACACACACACTCACACACTCACACATCTCAGCAACTTACCCTGAAGATCAAGAAAGAGGACGGTTTTCTTTTTACTAAAAAGTTTTGA
>JAPQRP010000028.1:11107258-11160351 GCA_037367295.1 Apogon hyalosoma
CACACACTCACACATCTCAGCAACTTACCCTGAAGATCAAGAAAGAGGACGGTTTTCTTTTTACTAAAAAGTTTTGAATATAGACAGAATAAATCCACACTCAAGTTCAGCCAATTTTCAGACTTCCAATGTTTATATATAGCTTTGTTCTTAGGAGTGTCTCCAAAGCTCCTTGGTAGTGAACAGAGGAGAGAGTGAGAGGGATTACAGGCTGGGAGGGAGCATACGGGAAATGGGAACACCTACATTTAACCCTTTGTTAGACCAGTCACAGGTAGTGTTTGCAGTTGGAAAGACACTCCACTCACCAGGTGCTCACGCTACAAAGGCATCACAGCTACTGTTTAAACAAAAGAAGCATCTGACATTTTCAGAGCCAGTCTGCAGTTTAAGGCCACATGTAACTACAGGAACACATCAGATCCACAGGGCTTCCACTGTGCATATTGAAATCTAATTACTTTATCATTACAGACTAATGTAGTACAAAGGAGGGACATGATGCTGTCATCTGAGGTGGGCTTTGTTACAGCACGAGCGGATATTCTCTGACAGTTTACATCCTGCTATAAGTCTCAGTGATGTTAATTAGCTTAGGAGGTAAGTGCTATTTTAAGATTACCCACATGTGATTGTACTTAAGAGTGGAAACACTGTGCACGCTGACATGTTGGCATGAGCTTGCCCCCCCCAAAAAAAAACAAAAAAAAAAAAAACCAAACTCACATGAACTGACACAAAAAATGAAGCTGTCAGGAGGCAACATGGCACAAATAGAATGATCCTACAAAAGGTCTTACATAGCTCCAGCATTGCAGAAAACTTGCATAACATTTAATCAGTGATACAAAATACAGTAAAAAGTGCCTCTGGGAGAGAAACTCATAGTGAGGTATCTAAAAAGCCTCTCGCTACTTTGGTAAAAGGTCATTGTCTCCTCAGGGTCTACATTTCAGTTGGCTAACAAAGTTCTACTTAGCTGAGATATGAGCTTCCTCTGCACACCCAAGAAACACCACACCCACACTTTCTTTATCTCAACATGCCATGAAGGTTTTACTGAGAAATGTAGTCTTTCTGTTTGAAAGAGATCTCATGTAGTGGAAACAACAGATGACAGATTTCTTACATTTCTTGAAGAACAATAGTTTAAAGAGTATATTTAAAAGCACAGACATTGTGGTTAAAGTAAAAATGAAAATAAACATATAATGTTAGAACATACAGAAAGGATGTATTCAAGCAGTAGAATCAGCTACCTCAATCACCTTAAATGACCCGAGTTGCATATTGTAAAACCAGTGGAGTGGATAAATCCAAAAATAAGGTCATTCAAATATAGCAACATACTGTGTAAAATAAAGTCCAGCGGGTAACATTTCTCCACACATCAAACATTTAATGTTATTTTTGTACCTAACAGACATGCAAGCATTTGGCACGCAGAGATACTCTCCCATTTCAGTGAGTCATTTAAAATCTCCATTTGAATACAGGACTGCCAACATGTCACAAAAAGAGCAAATTGTGATTGAGAACTTAACTATAATCTCAGCTGAATGATTAAAATGTCCTTCTGAAAAGACTGCTATTACTCATTTTTACTGGCAACATGCAGTATATCATCAGTGGAGTTAATGATAATATTCCTTCCTTTTTTATCCCATGTATGAATGGGAGATTGTCTCGTGATTCAAGCTGAAGCAGCTTCAGAGTGCAGGACTTTTTCTGGTACTTACCCCTCTCTCTCTTTCTCTCTCTCTCTCTCTCTCTCTCTCTCTCTCACTCTCTCTCTCACTCTCTCTGGTAATAGTCAGTCAAAGAGATGTCTTCAGCCTAGACAGACGTTGGAGGGCAAAAGTTAAAACGTGTTTCCTGGTTCACTTCCAATTTAAGCTTTTAACCAAGCTACGATGTTCTCTGCAGCTGTAAGAGGAGAGGAAAGCAGAGGGAAGGAGGGAGGTAGTAATTGCGCGCGTTAAAATTTCCTGCCATGTCACAAGTCAAGCCACTCCCTGGTTCAACTGACTGATCAAGCCACATGTGGGGCTGTTATTTTCTGAGACACTGTAATCAAATTGTACAGATTGGAACCCTGTGAGGATTGATCCTAAGCAGTCGTTCTAATGTAATCAAGGCCTAATGCTGAAATGTGAATTCTCAATAAAATACTCTTCAAGCTGCCAAACATCATGGATATACTGTGGCTGCACAGCTGGTACTGTCAATAACATGTGCTGCTGTGGAAATATACTTTTCATTTCTCCTCTGTGCGTCATCTTTGTATCATAATCTCACTATTATTGCCATCTAGTGGGCAGAAATCTACAGAAGATTAAATTTACTGATCTTTATGTTACCCAGGGACAGGCACTGAAAAAGTCCAAGACAAAAACAATTTTAGATGTAATGATTAAATATTCAGTCCATAATCCTTCAGAAGCTTCATGACAGGAGACACCGTTAGACTTTAAAAAAAATGAATGCCATACTCTTGGTACACCAATATTGAATGAGTGATGGATAAACATTTTTTGACCAGGTTTACTGAATGGAACTTTTAGTTAATTTAACATTAATCTTCATTTACTGGAGACCATGTCTGAGTGATATGAAGATATGTATTATAAAAAGCCATACACAGTTTCATATTAATATTTGGACAATGCTTTCTTCCACAGGGAGGCACATGGAGAGTAAATTTGACTGAAGAGGGTAATTGACCAGGATCTGTGTGAATAAAAGTTGCAAAATAAATGTAACAAATAACCAAATGTGATAAAGCACTGTATGGTTATTTAAAAAAATGTGTTTATTCTTGAAATTCTGGCCTGATGCTCTTAATATCAGAATAACATTTAGTCAGCAGATACCATTGTTTTTGGAACAATTGTTTTATTGTTGCTAACTGCTAACATGCTAATCACCAGCGCACCATCCCTAACAGGGAACCTCACAGTTTAGATCAGACAGAGTGTATATATATATATATATATATATATATATATATACATACATACATACACACACACACATACATGTGTGTGTATGTGTATCCTATGGTTTCATATCAATCAACTTATAACTATAACGAACAAATAAATTGTTCAGTGTCCACCCATAGTTACCATCAAAGTCGGACACTTGGCAAACAATGCAGGCCACTGAAGATTCAGGTATAAAATGATATAATTTCATGGTACTACACTGGATAGAACTGAATGGACACCAGACTGGCTAGGGCTGTAGTCTGATGCCATAGTTAAGATACAGTCAGACAGACTGCAAAGGACTATAACAGATAAACATCAGTCAGACTTTTTTTTTTTAAATCATGCTGTGCACTTTTAATACCCCTCGGCCAAATATAGTATAAGTTTCTGTTGAATTATTGCCCTATAGGTGACCTATTTTCAATAGGCTTCTGCACCATGCCAAGATGCATCTACAGTATAAATTTGGTGCAGATGTCTCTATGCATTCTTCAGATAATACAATTACACCATTGAATGAACAGACGGACAGACAGATGACAAAACTGTTACAATACCCCATCAGCCAGAAGTTGCCCAAAGGGTAAAAATTATAGAAAGTTTTCAACCTACTCATTATCCCATCGGTAAAACCCCAACAAACAAATGAAACCAAACTCAATGTAGTATGATATTTTATTAGTTGGCTAAGTAAAAAAACAGAGTCACTATAAAAATCTGAAATGAGAAGACATTGTGGAACAGAAGTTTAACTATACAAAACAATTAGTGGTCTTATATCATTTGCCCTTGTCAACCCATGCAAAAAAATTACAACGAGCCTCCGGATTGGAGGCGTGTCCTTGAGGACGGGCACACACAAAGAACTGTCTGCCCATGTTTGGCCCCTCCTTTTTCACAGTACGAAGCACACATGGTTCCCCATGGACCTTACATGGGGGTGGTGGGGGTGGTCCATGAAACAATGACTTCCAAAACACTGAGGATGCTCCTTTCTTGGTGTCCGATTGTCCCACAGTAGGCTGTGATGTTAAATGTTGAGTTTTTACTTTTGTCTCTTGATCACTGTCCTTTGGGGGCCTGCTGGTGTACAGTTTCTCTGAACCATCCAGGACAAGCATAGCATCTTCCGTGATGCTGCCTTTGACTGAGGGGTTTTGGGGTGAAGTGACTTCATCCTGACCAAAATTTTTTTGCCTTTCAGGTGCTTCAGTAGAAGGAAGAACATTTGCGATCTTAGGTTTGAAAAATGTAAGAAGGCTTCCTTGTGGCTTTGAAGCAGCCTTTGCTGTCTTTGTTTTTTTCCCTTTTGGGATAATTGATTCTGCTGTCAGGATTCGCTTTTTACCTGCTCCAGAGGGGTTTAAATTCTCCCTTCTTTCTTCCTCCTCTTGAGATCCAGGTAATTCATTCCTTTGCTCAGACTGAATTGATTTTTGGTCCACCTTAACAAGGAAGCGAGAAAGTTTTTGCTGCTTGCCAGCAAACTCTGGCAGAAATCGAGTACAAAGTGGAGGATTTTTGGAGCTGGGTAGGAGAGAGCAGCTCAGTTGCCCCCAAACAGGGCAGTGGTCTGAACCCTCCACTTCCGGCATGATGTCTGCTGCCACAAACTGCTCTTCTGCAAGCTGACAATCAGCAAATATATAGTCGATGCGTGTACCATAGTTGGTCTGTCGTGCTCCAGTGAGAGTGGACCAGCAAGTGAAGGCATTGGTGCGAGTTGGATGGAAATGACGAAAGGTATCCACAAATTTTCCATCATGGGTTGAAGTCAGCTTATATGCTTCATTATATTCCTCATCATTCCTTTCTTCTTGTTTTTCACTGTGCAAAAAGCAGTTTAACCATTTTCTCCCAGGGTTCTCCTCAAAATCATCCTGTATGAAGAGTAAAACAATGTACAAAGATTTATTATCGCTATTATTATGAGTATGATTATGCTGTGCTTATTTGACAAAAACATAGCACTGCCCTTTGTCATTTTAAGTGAAGACAAGTAAACATATTAATATTACACTAGTAATGTATTACTCACAATTTCACTAGGGTCACAGTGGTCTATCATCCGGTGAGATGTGTTTATATCTCCTAAAACAATCACATAGCTGAAATGAACAAAACAAAAACAATGAATTCAGTTAGTTATGCAATACTCTGCCAATATTCATGAATGCATGTCATTGTTCAAGATCAAATGAATACAGACAGTTTTCAGTTGCAGAGTTAAAATGTCTCAGCAACAACAGGATACACCTGCACCACAGTTTAACAACAAGGTTTTTTGCTCTTGTTTTGAAACTTTTTGTAATCTCTCACCTCCCGTCTTTCAGAATGGCTTCAGCCCGGCCTTGAAGCAACTTGTAGAACTGCAGTTTGAACTGCTTTCTCTCTGGTTTTTCAGGGTCAGCTCGTGGACAGTACACATTGATTACAGTAACTGTTTTCACTTGGTCCTGACACCTGTAGGGATAAGAAAAAATAACATAAAAACTAGACATAAGGATATTTAAAACTTCAGCCAGTCCATGTTTTAACAGAAGCGGCTCAGCTTGATTATGGTTATTTCTCATGCAAAATGTATCATAATTTTTTGACAATAACCCTAAGCCATGTTTAGGTGCTGCAAGAGAGGCAACACGTTAAGCAACATTTTTCTCACACAAATATCAAAATATAATGTGATGCGCTTACATGATTCTGTGTTGTGTGATAACGGCTCGTCCTTCATTGTCTAAAAGCTGCAGTTCCTCAGTAGAATACTCAGTGTGGTCACCATAACACCGGACAGGACCTTCATGGTTCGTCAGCAGGCCTGTGAGACCTTCTTCAGCAGCAAATGGAGTGGCACTCTCCTTACAGTAAGTAGCAACCCCTGTGCATATCAGGGGTAAGAGGTGAATGGGCTTTATGTACAGCCCCACTACTTCCTGAACTTCAGACAGCTCCTTTATTTCCTGTCTTTCATCATTGGACACACTGATTAATCCAGGTGTGCCTGACCACAGTATCACAACAAGAAGTCGCAGACACATCTGGATTAATCAGTGTGTCTAATATTGAAAGACAGTAAATAAAGGAGCTGCCTGAAGTTCAGGAAGTAGTGGGGCTGTGTATAGAGCCCATTGGGTTGCATTATTTAGATCGTCTGTAGCACCAGAACAACACGTATGGGGTAATAAGGATATTTGGAATAACTGGAAATGACCCTAAATAACAACAGATACAACACTCAAAGTGAAGTGACATCAGAGAGTAATCTTGTTTAAGTTGTTACATTTATTTTGCACTTTAATTAGTACTATTATGGTTTAAGGTTACTTAGGAATCAATTATTTTATCACGATTGTGTATTTTATTGTTTTACTCGACTATGTTAACCCTCAATATACATAAAATAAAGGCTGAATGAATGAATAACAGTGGAATGAACCTGAATATCCGCTACGTCCTCGGCTGAAGCTGAAATAGGAGTTGTAGCCATCAACAATTGCAGTTCTTTCATCAAGTAAGTCTCCTGTAAATAATAATAATAAAAACAACAATCACAGGGTGATTTTTTTGGTATCCTCCGTAAACACCCAGTTGCATGTCAAATCACATTACCCGCGTTCAAAACTGTAAAGATTCACTAACTTGTCACTTTAGTTTCCTGAAGACAGATAATATCCGCATCCAGAGAATCAAGAGCTCTTTTAATGCCGCCTTTGAAAGTCCTGATGCCATTTATGTTCCAGGTGACGATCTTCATTGTATAAATGTCCAACGCTAATGTTTACTGTAGTATATGGAGCGGGTAAAGTCCTCCATTCCAACTGATGTGCACACCCGGAAGCAAAACGGAAGTGGTAGGAGTATCAGCGGAAGTGCATTTCTTCAGTAATATTTCATTATTTTCCTTTTATTTTAGGAGTTTTTAGAATTATATCATGAACGAAAAATTTTATAATTGAATAGAGAGTACAGACTTAGTGGCTTAAAGATATTCTCTTGTGAAGAAAGCCACTCGGTGTAATTGCATTTCTCAGTTGGAAAGCCAGAGGGGGTCATCGTGCTTTCACGTTTTCGGCGCGCTTTTGACAGTCGGCCTCACCTCACTGAAACGAGAGAACCGGGTGGGAGGAATAGAAGTGGCTGTAACCTGCTGCCTGTGGTTACTAGCGTGATTAGCTAACGCTGCCGTTGCGGCTGACAGCTCCTGAAGGAAGTACCCGGTTATCGCTCGGAGGAGACCACCGTGCCTTATAATTAAATAAAACCTGAGGGTGAGTGGCTGTTTTGGCTAACGGCGATAGTTTGTTCTGCTAATTAGCTTGTCTGACCGGGACACAACTGACGTTACAACAGAACAACCCCGCGTCAGGTACTTGATACCCTGGCCATTCTGCTAAGCCTTTAAACAAATTGCTAACCACAAAGCCAAGAAGCTAGCTAGCTGATTTTTAACTCGATGTTTCTGGTTTCATTGTGATGTTACTTACTGCGCACATCAGGCCAAGGCTACTCATGCTAGCTGTCCGGCGACATCCGTGTGCGGTTTCCAGTCCGGTGTCGTTAAACAATTTGTATGTTGTAAGAATATATTTTTATCTCTCTGTTAGGTTAACTCGTAAATGGAAACGGAAGATAAATGAGTTTGTAGATATTAAACATCACTCGTTTTTTTGTGTTCTGATTAAGCCAATGCATTGAATTGGTATTCGGCCAGGGAGGAACAGATGCTCACAGGATACATCATTTGTAACCGGACAGCCGGTGGCTAGTGTTTCCATCTTCGGTCAGAGAAGAGGACATAAGGAAATGGGGGATCTCTGCCCCACCCAATCGATACTGATGGTCAAGTAACCCTAATGCATGTGTTTTCTTGGCCTTTTTGTTGAGATCACAAATGTTGTAATGCCATTAGTAACCCTATACATACTCTGAGAGATGTTACCCCGCTGGTCTAAAACGCAATAAAGTTGACCTTTAGTGTGTGTAGTCTTGCCTTGTAATGCAGTTCAGTAAATGTCTGTTTCAGGGACTTAAACGATCAGTGATGTTCTTTAAATACTACAGTACGTGCAAATAAATGCCTGGCTTACTGGAGAGTCGTCATACTTGTTGGCATTAGAAAGCTAAAAATATTTTTAAACACAATGAACTGTGGAATTCCCCAGTCTTAACTTTTGTTAATTTTTCACTTCTGAATTGAAAAAAAAAATGTTTTCCACTTAACCACTCCCTCAGTTATTTCTTGATAGTGTGGTCTTGCCAAAGTGGTGTCATAATATATCTCAGAAACAAAACCTCTTTGTTGTCTGTTCATTGTTGTAAGTCGTTTATATAACAACCATCTTTGTGTTTCACTTTTTCATAGTGAAGTAATGAGAGTGGAGGAGTGAAGAAGGCAGGTGTCCCGATTGAACATTGGCAGGCAAGTGGGAAGCCAGGCAGAGATGCTGGAGGCGGATTCAGACCCAGCAGCGGCAGCAGTGCAGGGAGTAGAGGAGGCAGAGATGGGGAGTGGAGACTTGAAAGCTGAGGTGCTTAGACTGACTCTGGAGCTTCAGGAGGCCACTGAGGAGAAGCTTCAGGCAGCCCGGTATGGCCTAGTGGTGCTGGAGGAAAGTTCTGCCCTGAAGGTGAAGCACAGACAACTGGAAGAAGAGCATGAATCTCTCAAAGCGGAGCTGCAGCAGCTAAGAGAGGTAGGAATATAGAGTGTTTGCAGTTCTTTTTAGAGAATATAAAAAAACTTGAGATTATTCATTTGTGTAATTAGATAAAGCAAGTGCTTTATTTTTCTTATGAAACAAAACTGCTTGTGTGATCTAAAACTGCACTATGTGTTAACATTCTGTTATTTTGGCTTTATAGCTACAGATCTATATTGTACATCATATACTACATCTGTGAACTGTTGCATTCGTATGACTTATGCTCATCCCTCAAATCTTGTTTTTCACAACACTAATAGCTCTGTTAGATTTTGACCTCATTGTTCTTCTACTGAATGGACTTGTGATTACATGCTGAGTCAGTTTTGTTCTTCGAATGTCATCTGATGCATATGGCATTTCAGAAGAGGCCTCTTCAATGATTCAAATTGGTAGGATCTCATCCAGATGTGAGTTAGTCCCATTTTATAGTGAGCTGAATCTGTTATCTCTCTTAGACTGTGCCAAAGGATAGATTACTATCCAAGTCAGGTGGTTAATAACACATGTTATCATAGTTACTAGCCTACTGATTGTAACAATTACTCAGTTTTTTGGGTTTTTTTTTCTTTTTTTTTATACAAAGGCTTGTTAATTATAGACCTTTATGCAGCACATGGGGACAACAACCGTTTGGACATATTTTTAAAGTTTCACCTTAAAGGATGTATTTTGTGAAAATAGTTTTAACATTCATATGCCCATGCTTGTATTAACATAGTGATGAATAATCATATTCACTCGTGTTATGTTCACTTTTTGTTTTTGTACTAATGCTTGGATTGGCTTAGATACATTTGTTAGCAGATTTGTTTTTTGTAACTGTCCCATTTCTACCTGTTTAAAGTAAGATCAAAATGCTTTAAACCCTGCTTCTGATCTATATTAATGTTATAAAACCAAATATCCATCAAAGCTCCTTATATCTGAAGGGACATACTGGTACAGAATTTTAGGTATTTTACATAATCTGTATAAGCCCAATTTCTTGGCAGTTAACCTACTCCATCTTTGGCTGTGTTATAACACCAGGAGGGCACAAACTCGTATGTTGTAAATTAACAACATTATGTAACCACAACACTGTGTTTAGCTGAGCGTGAGTAGTTATATGTTCGTTGTATTTAACACTTATATCTGAGTCAGTGAGCATAATTTGCAAGTTAACGGATTATGCTAAACTGAGGTGAAATGCTCTATGTATTATAGTGTATTACATTTATCACACTGACTAGATAAAATGGAAGCACAGCATTAAACGGTGTTTAAAATGCAAATGAAGGGTCTAGCGTGTTACTGTAGCTATTTCCTGACAGATGTGATCAGATGCCAGGTGATGGTTTTCACAAGCCTCTTCCTCTGTTAGGAAGTTGACTAAATTTCTTGTTTTGACTGCATTTTTCAGTACTACTAATTTAGTCCACATATGTAATATGTAGTCTTCCATATATTACATGGTTTGCCCTTACCTTAACCTTTCTATGTGTTTTAAGGCATTTGCAGATTCTGTGAGCAGCCAGAAGCGTGCAGCTGCTGATGGAGAGTGCCGGGAGGAGAGCTTACTGCAGGAGACTGCCACTAAGGAGGCTGCCATGGCAACCCGCATGGAGGAGGTTCAGGCAGAGCTAAAGCAAGCACGGCTTGCTCTAAGCAATGCTCATGCCGAAATCGATAGACTGGGGGTCGTCTCCACCCAGTTGAAGAAGGTATTTAGTTTTCTACTTTCTGTATACAATTAAATGTGACATCATGCCTGTTCAGGGTACATACCATTTACTGCTCTACTTTGCATAGATGTAACTGGATTGTGTTTTGCAGGAGTGCGAATGTCTGGAGGCTGAGAAAGGCCATCTGAGGGATGAGATGAAGGAGTACAAAGTACGTGAACTACGCCAATTGCAGGACAATGGCGAGCTTGAAGAAGAAAACATATCTCTGCAAAAGCAGGTGTCTGTGCTTAAAGAAAACCAGGTCAGTTATTACTCAAGATACAGATTTACAAAGAGTAGATTTGCCTCCTAGCTGTAATTAGAACTAGTGGCTGGATTAGAAAATGTCCACAATAATTGACATAGCACGTATGTCGAAAAATAGATTTAGGAATCTTTGCTTTTCTGTTCCGTATGCTTATTTCCATATTTTTATTAGTTCTAACTTTTGTGTGAGTTCTTTGCTTCCATCGTGGGGAAAACATATATGCTTGCAAATGTCTAATCTCTTTTGCAGGTGTACTGACATATCTTCACAAATGGGTTATAAAACTGGTAGTGTTAAAGGGACAGGACAGACGTAGCAATGAATGTTTTTACTTGTAGCAGAAAACTAGAATGATCCTCTGAAAGCCTTTTTTCCCCCATTTTGTCAATGAATTGTGATTAAGAATCTCAGTGGGAATTTTGGTTTGTTGTTGCCAATAACCAGGTTTCAGTCCATTTCATAATGAGAAGCTTCCTGATGTACAAGAGTAAAATAATTTTTTTTTAGTTCAGGATATCCCTTGAAAATTTAGGGAAACTGACTTCAGGTTATGTGTTGCTCTGGAATTGACGACATTTTCAAAGACACAAGTACAGACATTGTCTAATGGCAAGCAAGTGAAAAGCTAGGTACAAGATGTGATGTGAGGTAAGACTGTTTTGTTTGTTGGGGTACTGTTATGGACCTACCACCAAGTTGTAATCTACAGATGCACGTCACATGCATGTTAAGTCACCATTGCAGCACCTGACAGAGTAACTATATCAGGGACAACTGAACCGTATAGGGAACACTACACCCAGTGAGCAAAGATAGATGCTTGTCTGATGTTTGAAGGTAGGCATTTAATAGGGATTTGAATGTTCACCTGTGTCTGTTGAATTGAATAACTGAATAATCATGTTTCTCAATAACAGTTTAATGTGGTTCAATTACAACATTATTTTTATTCACATTTCATTTATGTAGACTGTAGGACCAAAGTAACAACACCAAAGCCATTTAAAGAAGAAACTAGATTTTAGAAAATCTTAAGAAAATAGTTTTTTGATTGTGCTTTTGAACATATTTCAGGTTGAGTTTGAATCAATCAAGCTGGAGTTAACCCAGAAGAATGAGGAGCAGGACGAGCTGCGAGCACAGCTGGATGAGGCAGCGAGGCTGAGGGAGATTGCAGAGAGGCAGCTGGATGAGGCCCTGGAAGCCCTGAAGGAGGAGAGGGAGCAGAAGAACAGTCTGCGAAGAGAGCTCTCTGCCCTGACCCTCAACCCCTTTGACTCAGTGGGGAACCTGGAACTCCACCTGGATCAGCTGGATGATAGCCAGGAGGAGGGCCAGGGGGGAGAGGGAGAAGGTGAAGGTGAGGGAGAGGAACAGGACAGTGGCTATAACAATGGTCCTGGGTCTGCTCCCAGTTCTGCTCGCCCTCCTCACTTAGGTGGCTCCAAAAGTAATGGCCTCATCCATCGCTACTCAACTCCTCGCAACAGTGACGTATTCTTGCGTGCTCCAGCATCTGGGTTGGTGTCAGACCTCTTGAGTGAGCTACATTTTTCTGATAGTCAAAAGCTAAAACAACAACTCCTACAGGTAAGCAGCACAATTTGGAATGTTTTGAATTATATATTGTGCATCTATTTGACTTTTTTTTTTTTGCCTTTGCATCTTTTGCAGTGATATACAAACACAAGAGGTTTTAAATACACTAGCTTTACTGTGTGCAACTAAATACTCATCCTCAGAAAATTATTAATGTTATGTATTTAATATAATGTGTATGTATTGAATCCTTTATTAGTTTTCTGACCATGCTATATTAAAATGATGCCACCTTTTTGTTAAATTGAAGTTGTCAGACAAATTGGTAGTGTGACTAAGCTGTTGACAAGGATGTGTGCTACTTCCTGCTACAGACCACATCCGCTGTATGTCGATGAATGAGAGTTCTTGTACATGAATGAAACCCATCTGACAATTGCAACATTTTATTGTAGCCTATTTAACCACATAATAATTATTTGGAAATGAATGAACACCAGATACACATACAGTACATAGTTAACAAAAAAGTGCTCTTAAGAAAATTGAAAATGTGTTCAACTGTCATTCTTCTTAGTCTGAAAAAATATATTATTTATGATGCACTTAAATGGGGGTTGGGTTATCATGGTCCTACCCAACAGATGTGGGGTGTGTGGAAGTGAGTAGCATTAGTAATTGATTTTCATAAATAATGCATCAGAAGATAAGGTGGATTTTTGTGTGTGACTTGTTATTTTTATTTTTAATTTTAATTTTTTGTTTATTTTATGTTAGGAAAAAAATGTTTCTATTGAGCTGGAATACACAGCTGTTTTATGTAACTTGCTTATGTCATTTTCTTAGAGCTTTTCATTGTATCACCAGATCTTTTCCAACTAGCACTTGTGATGTTGGTATTTAATGTATTTTTTTATAAGTTTTATAAGGAGATTAATTTTTGACAAACTTTCTATCCTTTGTAATTTATGTACATAGGCAGAACGAGAGAAATCAGGCCTGGCTAACAAAGTGGAGGAACTGCAGATGCAGCTGGTAATGTCTAAACAGGCACTTAGTCAGCAAGAGGACAAGGTTGGATCTCTCACCCAGCAGCTGGAGGCTGTACAGAGCAGCCAGCAGCACAATCAGGAAGCAGACGACAGGGCCGATGAGACAGAGAATGGAGAAGGTGATGATGCTGTGTTTGACTACGAAGTGGATACCAAGAGCAAGGAGGTGCTGGAGGCACGGATGCGGGCAGCAAGTGAAGAGCTTCTGAAGCTAAGAGATGAACTGTCTCAGGCGGGGACTCGCTATAACACCTTAGAGCAGCGATACAAGCAGGAGAAGGATCGTTGGAGGGCAGAGGCCCAGGAGTTGGCTGACAAGATCCGCCAGTGCATTAAATCCAGCAAGCAGGATCAGGAACGCATCAGTGAGCTAGAGAAGGAGATTGGAGCCACAAGGAAGGTGGCAATTGATTCAGAAGGGCACTTGAGTGTTGCCCAAGAAGAGCTGTTGGCCTTCTCTGAGGAGCTGTCCAACTTGTATCACCACATCTGCGTGTGCAACAACCTGACACCCAAACGAGTCACTTTGGACTATTATCGTGATGGCGCCAGGGCAAGTGGTGGAGCATCAAGTGGACGAAGACCACACCATGTCTACCCTCAGCACAGCACCCAGAAAAAGCAGCGCCCCAATGACATGTTCATCTCCAAAGCTGCAGCATTGCAGTTCATGGGAGAGGTGGACAGTGCAGGAAGCAGTGCAGGAGACACGCCTAATTGCCCTGGATCACCCACCCTGGACTTCAGGGACCCTTCCAATGTGCGCAACTTGGTAGCTGTCATCCGCTGCCAGATCAAACACCTCCGGGTAAGAAATCTTTGCTTCCATCTAGGGCTGGGCAATATGGAAAAAAATCATATCACAATTTATATCAAGATCATTTTTTTCAAATCAGACGATATCGATATGTATCACGATATAAATCAAGTCACTGTTTTTTTTGTAAAGATAAAATTTTCCGTTACTCATAAGTTAGATGTGAAGACATGAGAGAGAGATTGATACGTGCCATAACTGCTGTAAACCGAAAGTGAAACAACATGCTTCAACATCCGACTCCCAGCTTCTATACCTCAGCTGTACGCCAGAACCAAAATGGTTTGCACCCTACTTTTCAGTAACTCAGTCGCCCGGGTTCTCTTTCATTTTTTCTCCCGAGGGAACACTTATTAGCTCCCACTGTAGCCCAAACATTAGTGTGTGTGATCCGGTTGCTCTAACGCATGTGCTGTGTGCGTCAACCTAACTTGACGTGGCTCTAGCATGATTGGTTTGGTGCAGCAGTACTTAATTATGATTGGCTGTTCTCACGTCTGTCAAAACATAGACGAATTAATTCTGTTGAAATTGTATTGAGCATGTCTCATATTTCTATCGAGGAAAACTTATATCACGATATATATTGTTATTTATTGCCCAGCCCTACATCCTTCCAAAATTTTTCCAGCTGACACTGGATTACTACATGTTATGTGAGAAAAGTCATAATCAGTGCAACTTATGTAACTCTTAGTTGCTTGGTCCTGCTGTTGCTTGGACTCTGAAAGCTTTCCATCCTTAACAAGTTTCTCGTTTAAACCAATACTAGGATCAGACTGATCAATGTGCTTGAGCAGCTCCACACCAGTACAAATCCAGTGTGTGGTGTGAGCTTTGTTAACACGTGTGTTGGGTTTGAATGGATTGGATTATCAGAGGGCAAAGTTGAGTTCAGACTTCTACTACAGAAATCGGTTAGTGTTTGCAACAGTGGGAAGTTGCTGTCTTAAAAATGCCCTGTTAAGAAACCCATGATGAGATTTCTTACATTTTTAACAGTATTTCATATAAAACCAATTTTGGTAATGTGGTACAATATAACATAATAATATATAAAAACGCATGCTATTACTATACTATGCAAATGTTTTTTTCCTGAACAATCGTTTAAAAATTTGTAAAATACCACAGAGATAAACTTGTTAATATTACATCATATTGAACTGTCCTCATCCTCCCTCAGGTGGCGGTGGACCTCTGTCGTCAGAGGGGTGCAATGCCTTACTCAGGGCTCAGTGCTAGTGGAGAGTCAGAACGGGATGCTGAAAGCCTTTTGGAGGAGGTACTAAAACTCAAGTCCCTCCTCAGCACTAAGAGAGAACAGATTGCTACTCTCAGGACTGTTCTCAAGGCTAACAAGCAGGTAAGTCCCAGTAAGCACCAGCTCCCCTACAATGATCATTTGTAATCTTTCAGCATGATCTGTGTTTATCCTTCAATGTTTTTATTCCTGCCAACATAACCTGTGTATTAGGTACACAGTTGATGCATAGCTTTTTTTTTTTTTTGTTATAACTTGTCATCTGAAAGATTTCTCATTTTTCTCAGTATGATTAGCTTAATCTAAAGTCATCATCTAAAGTGACAGAGTTAATCTGTGTTTCTTCAGGATAATCCATGCATAATCTTAAAATAATCAGTATGGTTGTCCTGTATCATCTGTGTCTAGACAGTCTCTTTAGTGTTCACGGTCATGTACCTTGAGTACAGTGTGATGTTACTCTCCTGAGAGGTTTTAGTCCTTCCCCTCCTCCTGTTCCTGTGCGTCAAGCACTCCGTGACCTCCTTCTGTCATGCCCTGAGTTGTCACTCCTATTTACATACACACTTAAACTCTAAAAGGGAATGTGCTGTTGCACCAGTCTCACATTCAGTCACTTGTTTATATTCTGAAGGCTGAGACTTAAGCAGCTTCAGCCTTCTTTAATACTAGTGTTTGGGCTCAAGCCACATATCTGTAGAACTAGGGTAAAAGTAACATCAATAAGATTTAATTGATCTTTCCAGCTCTGGTTTGAGAGTATGTTGGTGTGACATGACTCAAGGTTAAAGGGGTCTTTTATGACCACATTATATTTTTATTGCATTGAAGGTATTGAATATTAAAGTCTGGGAAAAAAGCAGAATGATTCAAATTTACCAAACATTTGCTTTCGGTTGGTGTTTTCTACCATGTATCAGAATTTATGATTGTAATGGTAATAAGAATTTGAAGTAAATGTATTACTTGCTGTTAATCTTGTTCTTTTTAGAAATGCATATTGACTATGAATATATATTTTGTGATACTGTACCAATTCTTAAAATCACAATTTGTAATTATTTTTAACCTTTAGTTTTAATTTGTAACTCAATTAAAAATTATTTTTGACAGTTTTTATAGTAGATTGTAGATGCCAGATGTCGCTCAGGTTGCACAAAAAGTAGAGCTTTTGGATGTTACAGGGACTGTGACAAATGAAAACGTAGATCCCGCTGTCCTGTTTGCATAAAATGGAGGCTTTTTTTAAACTTAGATTTTCTGCACATGATGATGGGTTCCTCATACTATGACTGTTACATTAAAATGAAATTAGAAATTTTGCTAAATATTGTTTTGCTTGCAGTAATGCAACATATCTCAATATATTGAATTTAACACCTGTATCATGACACCTTTGGTATCACCAGATCCTTGCCAGTACAAGCTCCATATGATGATACAGATATAATTTTATCTGTACTTGTCGTTGCAGACTGCAGAGTTAGCCCTGTCCAATTTGAAAACCAAGTATGAGACAGAGAAAAGCATGGTATCAGAGACTATGGTAAAGCTACGCAACGAGCTCAAAGCCCTGAAGGAAGATGCTGCCACCTTTTCTTCTCTCCGAGTTATGTTTGCTAGTCGGTAAGTCCTTTGCGTTGCATTGACAACCAAAGAGTAGGTACAAAGAAGTATTATAGTGTAATGATATTGAAACTATTTTTGGTCTTGTGAAAGGTTAGATTGCTTATGTTCTTCATAAAATTCAGACTTTTGTTAATTAGCTTTGATAGTCAAGTTTCAACCTCTGCTTATTCTTCATTCTTAGTAATGGTGCTCTTGTTGTGGTACAGCTTTTGCTGCCACTCAAGTAATGAGATTACCTTGCTTATTACGCCTGTGGACAATCCACTAGTTCACGTGAAGATTACAAACCACATGCTCTGCCCTGTGCTGACGAAAGGAGGCAAGGACACAGTTGTCCCATCAGGCCAGTCACCTTAGGGAAGGAGAAACCTCATGTCTGCGGGAGATGGGTTGAAAGGTTCTGTCTAGAGTTAAACCCACCAACCACAACTGCATTCACTAATCACTAACCTCTTTTGAACTTGTGCATCTATTTGCATGGGTAGTGCTGTGTATTATATGCACTTGTGTCCCCGGTTTGATTATGTCTTTGTAATAAGCAGTGTAGGTGTGTGCATTGTTTTTATTAACTGCCTGAGAATCTTCTTGCACATGCATTATATTGACATCGACATGTGTCTAGACTTTCCAGACAGTTATGCATTTCAAATAAGCTGGTATTTGATTAGTCTTAAGAAGGATTGGAGCGGTCAAGGACTCCTACTGTCTGTTGCAACAGGCTAAAGATTAGAGCTTGAACTGATCCTCTACTTTATGATTGAGTTTCTGGTGCCATCAAGTGGATAGCTGAAATGACTGCATATGTATAGTGGACAGTATTTTTTATTTTTTTTTTAAATTCTTTAAGTCTTGGGCATTCATTTGCACTCCTCTATTATTGCCAGTCTTTGCTGTTGACAGTAAAAAACTATGAGAATTTGAAGCTATTTCCCAAGTTTTTGGTTTGATTTCCCCAAATTCAAAAAGTCCTAAAAACATTTTAATGACATGGTATAGTTACAATTTACTTTGTCACATGTAACAAGTAATTTATTCAGTCAGAAAGACTTATGTCAGTCAGTTATCAAAATGGTCTTCAGTTGCATTAATAATGTTTGTTTAAAAGTGTGTTGTTTGAAGTTATTGTTTTCCTCACTATTAACTAGGCTCCGGCTCTGGCTCTGTGCTTTAATTATTTTTTCCCTGCTTGTGCATGTTGCATCTTTTCCATTGTGTGTACGTCTCTCAGGTGTGACCAATATGTCACTCAGCTGGATGAGATGCAGAGGCAGCTGGCAGCAGCTGAGGATGAGAAGAAGACACTGAATTCTCTGCTGCGTATGGCCATCCAGCAGAAACTGGCTCTCACTCAGCGTTTGGAGGATCTAGAAGCCCCTATGTCTCCTCACAGCTTAAACAGCAGCCCCCGCCGCTCCCGGGCTAAGGAATTGGGCACTAAGTCAGGTCGGGCCCCTCGAAGCCCCCGAAGCAGTCCTGCACGGCCCCCGATGAGAAGCAGTCCACGAGCCAGTCCAGTTCTTGGCAGCAGTGTTCCAGCGATGGCCACACACCACCTGCGAGCACTAACCCGAAGCCTCCATACAAGCCCAGTAAGAACCCCTCTCTCTCTTTGTTCCGACAGCTCTACCCAGACAAGCAGCAGGTCTCGCCGAGGCAGAGGTCTCCCACGGGACGCCACCTTCATTAGAAGTCATAGTGTCAGTGATGTTTTTAACACAGAGGCGAGTTCTGGCTATTCTGCGACTCGAAAAGGCTCTACCAGTTCTGTGAAGAGTGAGATAATGGTCAAAACGCAAGTAGATGATTCAAGAAAGGGTTCCTCAGGTCGGAGAGCTTCAATTCCTGCACGCCAGGACACCTTCATCACAACCCGTGTTGTACCCGCATCTCGACTAAAACCGTCTTTATTTTCATCTTCCATAGAAAATCTAACCTCTTCTAAAGGTTTGTGTGTGTATCCTAACACATCTGCAGCTTGGGGTGAAAGTAAACCAAAGCCTGAGTCGAAGGCAACTGTAGATGTGTCTGTGCGTAGAAAACAACACTTTCCCAACAGGTCTAATTCTGTTCAGGCAGCAGCTGCATGTAGTAACACATCTCAGGCGGATGTGAGCTCTCGTCAGTTAAATGCTAAATCTTCAGCAACCCTGACAAATGCATCTACTGACATTCACCATCCGATGGGTAAAACCAGGATGACTGGGATCTGTAGGGAGTCTAGACGTAGAATATCTGCCTCCACTAGCAGAACCACTGAGGAAACCCATGTTAATGTTGCTAAAAGCTCTGGTAATAAAGCTCAGGCTGCATCTGCAAGGACCCGGAGCTCACACTCTAAATCATCTCGTAGGCGATAATATGTACAATAGATTTTTGCTCCAAGGTTGATAAAGGTCAAGCGAGTTTTCATTAATATTTGGAATAAAAGGGTTTTTGCACAAATTTAGCTTAGTTCCAAAGTATTATTGAGGTTAATGCTTGTTTTTCCATCTTAGTTATGTGACTTGATTCATCAACTTTTTGGGAGTCAAGAATTGCGGATATATCTGTTGATATATTGTTGTGTTGATCCTGTTTATCCTTAAGTACCTTCCCCTCTTATGTCGTTCATCTTATTTTTTACTAAATATGTTTTTTTTGTCTCTGTTTTCACCCTGTCTCTGTAGCGCTGAAACACTCCTTCCATTACTCCAAACCCCCTCTTCTCCATAAGGACCTGTCTTCATGTTGACTCCCTGGCTCCTTCCTTTCCTGACTCAAGACATCCTGTTCATCCCAGATTTGATGCTACATTCCCCACTCTACCCCCCACACCCAGGGATTTTAAAAACTAAAAAAAAAAAAAAAAAAAAAAAAAATCTCTCATCTTGCCCTCTTGGTTTTCTTTGCTTGGAACAGAGAAACCTGCATGCAGCCTGGTGACGGATGAAGAGACCTAATGTGCTGCTCATTGCTTTGTGACTTCATTGACTTTGTCTTGTCCTAATTGGTTCCAATTTCCATCTGGTCTTTTGAGGCTGTGTGTTGTGATGAACCACTGACAGTATTTATTCCTGAAAAGGACACTTTCCATGTGCAGTATTTACTGTCCCCAGACTCTTATGTAAGGCTATGACCTGTTTCAAGTCTTTACCCTCTTGCCTTTAGTCTGGCATCTTTGTCAGGCCTGTGTGGCATATGTTAGTGTCAGTAAGATATTAGATCATTAGTGATAACCAGACTGTGGTTTTTATAGAGCACTGCAGCCTTACTAATAGAGTTGCTAAGTAGTAAGTAGTAGAGCTTGCTATCATTTCAAAGTTCCTCCCTGTTACTGATGATACTGTTACATCTTTTGACATGTCTAGCCCCTCCGCTTTGGCTTTTTAGCCACTCCCTTTAACTAGAAGTCAGTAAACATGCCATTTAATTGATGGAAAAAGATCAGCCATTAGTACACCATCTCAGGTCAAATACAGAATTATTAAGTATACGAGGTGGAGATCTCTAATGTGCATCTTACTTTGCAAACTATGCAGACCAAGTCAGGACAGTGCCTCTGAACTTCTGTTGTTCTTTAAGATTAGGGTAGGTTCCAAAACATACCTTCACTTTTCTTCTGTTAATGTCAGTGGCTGGCTGCAGCTATTTTACCACAGTCACTTAGCATCTCTTACCATGAGCAGCTTGTGGAAGTCCTCTGATGCAGAAGTGGCACAGGTTCAAATATTACACTGACTGGTAATGTACTCCTCTTCTTGTTGGGCTCCGGAATTGAACTGGCTTAGTTTACTCAAATCTGATGCTAACACGTTTGCCCATGCTCATTACTCTTAATTACATAGTCATGATGACAGCTCCCATTTAGCATCTATTTACTCTCTCATTTGATCAGCTAAGCAACAAACATTGTTTTGTATTTCATCAGTGTTGCCATGCTTTTTATGTGCTACCAAAGTAAGCATGTTGTCATGACAAGCTTGTTTTTTTGTTTTTTTTTTCCTGTGGCTACAGAATCTACTGTACTCACTTAGGAATACTAATAGTGCTATCAAGCTGCTGTTGGGTTGCTGCTTGTAAATAATGTGTTACACTTTATAGGAAAGTATTATACAGTGCTTTACAGCTGATAGCAGAATACAACTGAAAGCAAAAAACAGAAAACATTTTTGCTAGTCAGTGCTTCACAAACATGGGGCCTGCAATGCACAGACAAGGTAAAAACAGAAACCTGTTGGTGCAAACATTGACTAATTGTAGAATAGACTGATGCCTGCTTTGACAACATCAGCGCATAAAGTTACATGTGGCTTTTTTAATGCCACTCGTCAAACAAGTGAGAGAGACCTTTAAATTAAAGTGACCTGATGAAGACCAATCATGATCTTTTAGACCACCGCTGGAAATGGCTGTTAAAAGAATAAGAAGTGAATGCAAGGAAATTTTAGGGGTTTATTTTGTTTATTTTTATCTTACCTGTCCTGTGGTTTAGAAGAAGCCACTTCCTGCTGATTTGTTTGTTTTAGTGCCTTGGTTTTGAACTTGTCTGGTTTTAGACTACATCAAATTTTCTAAATGGAGGCTACTATTCAACACTGTACTTGTAATTCTGTTTGTTTTATTTGCTTTTGAAGAATCTGATGGACAGTTCACACTGAATAAAATGATATCTCATTTTGTTAGAATATTTTCACATTTTAGCTTATTTCCCTTGTAGAATTTAATTAGTGTCAACTTATGTATCATTAGGTTACATTTGACATAAGCTTCCCCTGGAATTATCACAATTTATGCCGATTTCATGAAATGAAAATGTCTATTGCACGAAGACTGAATGCAGTAATGTAAAATGTTTTGGGGTTTTTTTCCATCCAGGGGAGCCCAGACTGTTGATTTCTGACTGTATAAAAACTACTGCTAAGAAGTGAAAATGCTTTAACTCAATGTGTTATTACACTGAAGGTTGTAAATGGATTTCCTAATCTATTTAATTCACTCTGTGCAGATGTTTAATTTAAATACCACTGTTGTATAATATTTTAACTGTATTTATGTGTTCTGCATTCTGTGTAAATTGCTCTAGAAAATGACATGCACACACTCAATCAAACACTTTTGGTGGTCCTCAACTTTTTACATGTATGCAAGTTCCTTTCATTGACCTGTGAATCACTTTTGTCATGAAGAATAAAACAAGCCAACACTGTACTGGGTGTTTTATGGTCTGATTTGTGCAAACAAACTTACATTAGATAAGAATAGAAATGAGAAGCTGTCCGTTTATCATTGTACACATACAGGGGTGACTATTCTTTTATAGTTTGTTTGTTATGGTTATTAAATTGCCAGAGACAACTTACACAAAGTTATTTGCTTAGATTTTAATGCTTGGCCAGTTAATCATAAGCTGCTTTTGAATTGTAATATATGATGAACAAGCAAGGAGTTGAAAAGCAACTCCTTTAACTATAATAGTTAGATGTACTTTATTTATCCCAAACTGGGAAATTAAAGTGTAGCAGCAGCATGGCACACATTCAAAAACAATATAAAATCACAGCAAACACAGTAAAGAAGAAATATAAGATAAACTATGCACTGTACACTATAAATTAGAAGTATAAAAGATCTGGGTAGAATCTGGATAATAACTAATATGCTGACATAGAACTGAACTGTAAGGTGCAAAACAAGTTGAAATATTCCAACCGGGAATGTGCAAATAACATTTTAATGCAAATGGATTTATGACCAGAGACCTCAGTCAGAGGTGAGTTTATTGTACAGGGTTAATGAATGTGACAGGAAAGAATTCCTGAACCTGTCCAACAGCAGAGCTGCAACAAGTCTTTTGGAGAAGGTACTCCACTGTCTGTCCAGTGTGTGGTGGAAAGGGTGCTCATCATTGTCCAGGATGGAGATCAGTTTTTTAAGTGTCCTCCTCTCGACCACAGTCTCAAAACTGTTCAACCTCAGACTGATTACAGTGAAATGACACACAGTATATAAACGGGCAATGAGGCTCTAATCCTAATAGACCATCTGAGCTCAATTTTGCTCTTCAAACCTCAACCCCAGGCCTTCAAAACAAGTCTGATGACTTCCAGACCTTCTTGTGATAGGTGAGCATAACAATTCAAGATCATTCAAGAAAATCACTGTTAGTAAACAGGTCATGATGATGTGTTCTTTCACAGAGTAAAGGTCATGCTGCACTGGAATTGTGAGTGTAGTAGGTTTTCAGGTTGGATGTGGAGATTTTATAGTGAAAGTTTATAATTGTACAGAGTCTTAATTATAATCTGTGAGTAAGAGAAATGTTAGTTTTGCAGATATTTGCAGAATCTGAGAGTCCATTTGTTTATGTACATAAACATTAGCGTCACCTTTAAAATATCCCCTAGTCCTTAGGTTGTTTAATGGGAGGTCTTTTAAAATGTAATACAGGTTACATGGACACTGACATGTTGCAAAATAATCCTCTTTTAGAAGCACTTTTTGGAAACTTGTTAAGGTATGTAATCCTCCTAACTATTAAGTATTTGAGAAGCTAAAGAGAAACAAACATATTCATGATTTTGATACCACTGCAGTGCATATAGTGTTGGCTGAGTTTCATCTGATTAAATTAAATTAAATTCATATACATTTTATTGCAATTTAAGGCATACTGAGTTATACAGAAAGCAAGAAACCACAAACATCTGCACTTCAAGACATTTTAAAGTGAATGAGATAGGCATATACAATTGTAGGTGTTGTGATGGTAATTGGATAAAATTGGCACATTAGTTTATTTTATTTGACCTATGTTTAACCAGGTAAGTTGACTAAGAACCAATTCTCATTTATGATGACGACCAGCACAAAAACAGGACAAAAAAACAAAAAGGATACACCCACCACAAATAACACAAAACCATTTGTAACAGTCACATGTATGAAATAAAAATGGCTAAAAGCAGATGCAAAAGTCATAAAATCTTGCCTTGACTAATTTTTTCAAAGAAGACGGTGTAATGAATGAACTGAGTTTAAGTGTCTGCAGCAAACTGAAATGACTGCAAGTGGTGCAGGTGGAATAAACAACTGCACACAATT
Organism: Apogon hyalosoma; assembly: GCA_037367295.1. Taxonomy (NCBI): domain Eukaryota; kingdom Metazoa; phylum Chordata; class Actinopteri; order Kurtiformes; family Apogonidae; genus Apogon; species Apogon hyalosoma. The sequence goes on from JAPQRP010000028.1 coordinate 11,131,309, forward strand.
TAGTGCAACATAAGCGAGAAGGTAAAAATACTAGAAATAAAAATTGGAATAGGCAAACAACTATGCATATAAAACTTGCAAATGGTCATGATTAAGGTGCGTATAATTGTGCAGTATGTAAACACAGGCAGCAACATTAGAGCTAGTGTCGCATTGGTTTGTCTGTATGACTAAAGTAAATGGTCAAAGGTAAACAAACAGTTGGAAGCTGCAGCAGTGTTTGTGTAGTTGTCAGACATGATAGATACTCAGAGTTAGATCTGATTGGCTGCAGATATGACTGTTCCTCCCCTTTAAAAGCAGAGGTGTGGCCACGGGCTGAGTATTTGTTTTCATCTGCTGCCTGATGCCAGCCTGCGGCAGCAACAGCAGCTCCGCTTTGCTTTGCTGTTGACGACAAAAATGTCTCTGAAGACAGTTGGTACAGCTTTAACCCGCACAATATGGACCAGAGGAAACAGGACCCCTCCGGTAGCCGGGTCTCCTAAAGCTAACAGACTGTCCACCACATGCAGCGTGTCTGGAAAAGAAGAACAGGGCCACGAAAAAACAAAAGAACAAAGTTGCGTTTCGGACTCAGACAGGCCGAGAGGGGACGTGGCTTCAAGCACAGACTCCCCCCACAGAGGCGCGTCCGGCGGCTGCAAAAACCCCGATGAACCCGTGGGTGCTCCCGGTGTCACTGGTAGCAGAGGACGGTCCTACTTCTCCACCGCTCCTCAAATGGACCAGAAGTCGTATTTGTGGGCTCGTTATAATGAAATGAAACGGCTGGTTCACGGTAAGCACAGCAGGGAGTCCCCACCACGTTTTATCCCGGCCTCTCCCCCCTCTGTCAGCGGGTGCAGGACTGGGGGAACATCCACGTCACCGAGCCGTGTGTTCAGCCGTTGACAACACGGGATGTTTTGTTCAGGCGGGGATTGTAGTTCGTCCTCTCTAGGTTAAGTAGTTAGCCCAATCAGACAGATGGCACAGTAAAGCCCTTTGTGCCAAATGAATGTTGGGCTAAAGTTAAACCAGTCTATGGAAAATAAAACGCCAAATCCAGAAGTCGGGGTCCATGTTTTTCCACAGCTCCTCATTACCCTAGCATGGGGTCAAAACGTTAGCTAGCTTACAACATATTACTGCCCACTTAAAGACAGTGGTATTATGTGAGTATGTGGTATTTTTTTAGTGGAAAAAGAAGTGTTCCGAAACAACAACAAACAATACACTTACAATTAAAGTGCAGTTTATCGTAAAAGTCCACGTTGAAGTAGAACAAAAGGGATTTTAAATGGATTATGTCGCTAGAAAGCTAGTAACCTAAACGTAATCATAGCTATGAACCTTCTAAATGTTACATTTAAAAAAATCCACCCAGTTTTCCACTTTGTATACCCTTGACTAGTATAATTTTCAACAGTTTGTGTATTTTATTTAGTGCGTGGTATTTCTTGAGTGTTGCAGTGTAAGAAACATTTTCAGAAACAAAACCACAACAAATACTTTTGCAGCAAAAATGCAACTTCTTCATGGAGTCATGAAAGCATAATATGAAAAGGTGTTCCTAAACCATAGTTGTACTCATGCATTATCAGATTTGACCACATTAGGTTCAGGCTCACCCATAGGTTTGTTTTTCACTCACGTGACATCCTTTTAACATTTCTCAAAGGGATGTTACAACATTGATGCTTTTTACTATGGATTCAGAACTAGATACTACATCAAAACTTTGCATTTAAGCTACAGTTTAGCATAAGTTTTTAATTATTGCGTTTTTATGTTAAAACTTGTATTCATTAATGCATGGCACTTGGTGACTGACACAGGCAAAATACATCTTTGAGCACAAAAACAAACAATACTCAATCAAAGAAATCTTAAACAAGTCTACTTACTAAAATCAGAGTTAAAGCATGCAAGTATAAGCAATAGACTGCACCTAAATTAATGTCATCAAGTGGAACTGTCCTATTTAGTGCTGCTCTAGATTAGATGAGACTTTATTGATCCAACAGGCAAATTCACTGGTCAAAGCAGCAATAGAATAAAGTGCAAGAAAAAAATGTGCATGCATGAAGATAGCATAAAGAGTGCAAAAGACAAACAATAGATACAATAATAATAGTTGTAAGTAATTACTTACAACTATTATTTGTAATTATGTACAAAAATAGCTTGCAGAACTACCCATCTATGAAGTTATTCATCCGAGTTTGTTACGCTCATCAGAAATGATAAAATAGTGAGGTGGTATAAAACCGAGTACACAAATTAAGTACAAAACCTTCAAAACTTGAAGAAAATGTCCTTGTGATTCCATCAGTGCTTACAGCCTAGAAGTATTTATGCAAAAGTGTTCCTATCAGTAAAGAACACAATTGTGCAGGATCCTTGGTTTTACTTATAAATGTAAAATGTACCAATGTACTTTTTTTTCCCCCCTTTTCATCCTGATTGTTTTACCCGTTCCTTTTATGTTGAGTCATATTTCCATGCATGAATTGACAAGAAAGAACTGAAGGGCACAAGAGAAAAGTATTTCCAGTTATAGTTTGCATAGCTGGAACTGTGTGTTACTACATGTTAAAGGTTTGTCTGCTGTCCAGCTGTAGCCTTCAGAAATGGCCTTGGAGGTCATGGCCCACTTTCTCAGTCCTCTGCTCATATTCTATCCAGGATGGCATTAGAGACTAACCCCAGAACATGGTGTAAACTGTTTGTTTAATCTGTGTCCATGTGTTAGATGCATGACTAGAAAGCTTATCAAGACAGTCACCAAACAAACACAATGAAATCAATAATATGAGATCATGAATGTGGTGCTTCTATTCACTGATAAATTAAACAGTGCATTTTATTCTAAGTTGTATGCACCATTTTATGTACATAATCTTCTCTTTGGATTGACTCAGTTCAGTGAAGAGTCATTTTGACAACGTACAAGCTCTCATTATGCAACCTCCGGTTTGCTTGCCAACCTCACTAGATTGAAAACCACAGCACAGTAACTTCGTTCCTCTGTGCTGAAATGTTTGATCAGCAGCTTTAAGGATCTTTTTTCCCTCAAAATAAAAAGGACATTACTCTGCGTCGGAGACAGATTTGTACTTCCTCTCAAAATGTGATAAATATATCATAAGTACGGTAGTTTGTGTTTGATACAAAATGACCACTGGATCACTGGTGCTCCAGTAGGAATGGAGAAGTTAATTAAATTAATACATGTGAGTGTGGTATATGCATTTGCAAACCGTCATACCCACAAAGCTCAGTGTTGACAGATTGTGAATACACTTTCTCGGGTGAAAAAATGGTGTTTTAATCACACATTGAAACTTTTTTTTTTTTTTTTTTTTTGAGCATGTGTTTCCCCTCTTCTTCCTCTGTTTAGACCTGATACCACCGGGTGCATGTAACATCCTGAATTCTTCTGCCATCTATGCCAACAATGAGGTCAGCCTGGCTGAAGTGGACATCTATGGCTTTGACTATGACTACACACTGGCCCTTTACTCAAACGCACTCAACACAATGATCTACAATTCTGCAAAAGGTTTCCTCATTGAGCATTTCAGGGTTAGTTTTTACTGGTTCAGGTATGTTGGCTGTATGACATTATTGGACTAAAATTAAACTGCTTTATTTTTCATTCTAATTCACAGTATCCTGAAGGCATCCTTAAGTATGATTATATTCCAAACTTTGCTGCACGAGGACTTCACTATGATATTCAAAAGGTAAACTGTCATTTTTTAGAAGGATAAATATCCTATTACGATTTCTGTGTGCAGATGATTAGAGATAAATTCCTTTTTAATCTGTCTTTTAGGGTCTTCTGATGAAAATAGATGCCTTTCATTACATTCAGCCAGGAACAGTGTATCGGTGAGACTAGAAATTGTACTAAATGTATGAATTAAAGGATGTACTGAAATGCATGCAGTGCAGAAATCATTACTATTCATTTTTAATGACTTTAATGACACTTTTTTATGAACGTTTTTACCTACTTTTGTGCTACAGAAGGCATCATCACCCTTTGTATTGTTTTATAATGTGTAATTGGTTCTCATTGGTTGTTCCCAGTGGCCTGAACCCAGTACCAGATGAAGAGGTACTTGAGCTTTATGGAGGGACTTATCATGTCCCTCTAGAGCAGGACAGCGGCTTCTATGGAAAGGTGAGAAAGACAGAAAAATCTCGGTAATTATATGATTTGTTACTCAAAAGTAGATGAGAAGGAAACCGTTGCATATTTTTAAACCTTTTTTTTTTTTTTTTTTTTTTTTTTTAGAATTCAGGAAGTTCCTGAAAAACGTGTGCTACTATGTAATCTAGTTCCATTGTTCATCCAGTTTGTTCTCATTCCAGGTGGGGCACAGCTAAGAACGCTCCTCCTGATGTTAAAGGCTGTTTTAATCTCATCCAGCTGCCCTCAAACAGCGATGTAGTTCAGGATTAAATCTGTGACTGTTCAGAGATTTTAAGTAGTCTGGCTTTACGTGGCTTTCCTCTTACATAAGTCATGATTCTGAATTTTGTAATCTCATTTGTTCCTTTGCCGTCATCAATCATCTGGCATTAATGCAACTTCTAATAGAGCTGACGACAGGAACTTTGTGTTCAGCTATGTTGTTTTTGTTCATCACACTGCTCTCGATCAATCAAAAAACTAAAACTCTCCATGGAGTCTGACAGTCCTGAGGTCCTGTTTGCTAATTAGGAGAAATCTTTGCTCTGATGTTTTTGAATTGGGCTCAAATAGTTTTCGGTCCATTAAGTCTTTTTAAGTGTTTTCCTGAAGCAGTAACTATGCTTTTCCAGCCTTTAATCTCACTTGAAACAATCTTACTTTAAATAGTTTCATCACAGTTTGATACTTGGCTCTGTTGTCAATGTCTCCTGTAGTGGATAGTGGTTACAAAAAAAAGCTTCCAAAAGTGATGAAGAGGACAGATGAAGGATACATGTTAATTTAAGTTGCAGTCACACATGTTTAATCATGGGGTGGGGGGTAGTAGTAGAATACACCTTATGCAGCTCTCTCCTGTTGATCCAAATCAGCAGATCAAATATAATTGTTCTGCAAAGACACCACTGGGTATACATTTCCAGCCTGAAAACACAAGGAAAGAGCAGGTGCAGTCTCATGTCCTGTCAGCCCACTTGAATTACCATATGCTTAAAAGGAAATATAGATTTTTTATTTATTTATTTATTTATTTTTTTGATTAAATTTTTTGCCTAATGACAGGAAAAACCTTTCAAGTGCTTTATCTTTAACTGTTAAATATATTGTATCTCAGGGACCCAAGGTGAAGCAGTTCATGGACATCTTCTCCATTCCAGAGATGACTCTTTTGGCTGTTGCAAATGATTTTTTCATCACAAACGACATTGAATACGACCCAGTTCACCTCTTCAAGGATGTCTCGGTGAGAATGCTCACTGTGTTCGAGTATATAAGATTACACACCATGTTGAGAGCTCAACTTTTAGTTCACGCTGAGAGACATAATGAACCAGTGTATTTCTCTGTTTTCCCACACTGGGATTCATAAGCTGGAGTCCCATGAATCTGCTGAGCTTAGTCAAAGTTTACAATGAACTCTCATGTGTACAACAGAACAATAACTTCTTATCCTCTGTGCTAAGATGCAAGGTTTTTCCAGTTTCAGTGACCTGCTATGTGTCCAGTGTTTCATAAAATCTGCTGTGAATTTCACACAAAAACAGGGAAACTTTTTGGTTCTTGAGAATTTTAATGCACCAGTTAAACATTTCTTTAAGGTTGTTTAAGCTGGCAGATACTGCTGGATCGAGTACTACAAAATGTTGAACACCCCATGTTTATTTAACCTCCACATAACATTTATTTAATTTTCAGGAAGCAATTGGCATGGTTCACCTCAAAGGATTCATGTATAAATGGGTCATGCAAGATTTGGGTAAGAAAACAATTTTTTGGTACATGTTTCTCTGTCTACAATGACATTGCAGAGGCTGAGGTTTATTTTGTGTCCTCACAGATAAATACATTCTAAGAGGTGAAGAGACAGATGCTGTTTTGCATAAATTGGTCAGCAGTGGAAAAAAATTGTTCCTCATTACCAACAGTCCCTTCAGCTTTGTGTGAGTGCCATCTATTTGCAATCCAGCATCTTGACCCATAGTGAGAGTAAACACTTCTGTTACAGACTGTTATGTTTTTTGTTTTGTTTTTGTTTTTTTTTTGTCTTGTGTGTATGTAGGGATAAAGGGATGACTCACATGGTTGGAGAAAAATGGAGAGACTTTTTTGATGTTGTTATTGTACAGGCAGACAAGCCTCACTTCTTCACTGACTGTATCAAGTGAGTAAATTGCCGATGTAAATACTCAATATTTGTGCAGTATCTTGTACATGTGTGTTTGATCCAAGCAGCTACATCTGACTTTATCTCCCCAGTTTATTCTTTTGTAGCTTCATTTTGACTTTCTACATTGTTGTTTTCATAGGCCATTTAGACGCTTGGATACTAAAGGTGATCTTTGCTGGGAAAAGATAAAGAGTTTGGACAAGGGGCAAATATACAAACAGGTCTGTTTTACTACCAAGCTGCTGTGTAAGTTCTCTAAAAGCAAATAATTCCACATATTTGTTCAACCTGGTGTTTCTTTTTAACTGGCCTGATTTTTTTTTTTTTTTTTTTTGGCCCCTCTACACTGACATGATGTAACATGTTGACACACTGTTTTCTTTGACTTTTCCAGGGAAACCTCTTTGACTTTCTTAGACTGACAGGCTGGCGAGGATCAAAGGTTCTTTACTTTGGAGACCATCTTTATAGTGACTTGGCTGTGAGTGTCAAAACATAGTGACAATAAGGGGTACCATCATCTATTGTACTTGTCTAAATAAAGCCACTAGGCATTAGGGTGTGGCCGGGCTACAGTAAACTGCAAAGGGAATGAATGTTTCAAACACCAGATGGCAGTACATGATCCTTAATACTGAATTCTTAAATACTGAATTCATGAGGCCGAGTAGAGGATCTACTGACACAGCATCACCTTCAAGCTACATACGTTGTTTATGCATCATTTCAGCAAAAAAAAAAAAAAAAAAAGATTATGCTGAAGTGTTAGGCAACATTTAGGTATTTTTATTTGGTTGTGTCAAGTATAATATTTATGTCTTTCTTTCTTTATCTCTTTGTGAAGATACCACAAGAAAACACAGGGAACTATTGTATACAGTATTAAAACTCACAAAACATATGCACTAAATGGCTACAGGCAACAGTCAAGATTTAGCATGGCTTCCCATGACAAAAAGTAACCCAAATAAAAAGAAACATTTGACATGTGTCAAATGAAACTTGATGGAAGAACACCACAAGATTATTGCAGTAAATCTTATATCCTCTCCCTAGAGGAGTTGAAGACACGTTGAGTACCAAGAGAAGAAACACTAAACACTGGAATCTTTGCTCTCTTTTATGTTAAAAATATAAGAAAAACATTTTAAAAATTTCTATTTATATCAGTTGGATCATGTAAATGAGAAATACTAAGGTACATTATACTATGTCATTAAAAGGTTGCAAAAACAACAACTGACCAGTTATAGGGTGTGTTTTCCACCTAGTGAATCATAAAGCATTGTTTCAAACACTGCTGAATTCTGCTAGAATGTCCACATATGTACATGTAGTACAACTTCTAGTCTTAGAAAAGCACTAGAAATATCCATTGTATTCTCAGTGACTTGTGATTTGCTGTGGTAGGACTTGATGTTGCGACATGGCTGGCGTACAGCAGCCATTGTGCCTGAGCTGGAGCATGAAACCAAGATGGTGAGCACAGGCCGCTATGCTCTGAACCTCACCTGGCTGCAGGCTCTAACCGGTCTGATGGAACGCCTCCAGGTAAACACTAAACCTCAGCGTAGACTATACTATATTCATTGAGTTTGTTTGAACGTACAAAAATGATACAGATTAATTGGTGGAATTTCAGATAATAGTGTTGTCTCTGTTAGTCATGATAAAATGACTAACCAGAAATGATGACAAACCAGAAGTGTAGAAAGTTGAAGGATGACAGTGAGTTGATGACATTATAGTTACTCATACTGTTCTGCTGACTGCTGAATAAACCACAAACCACAATCTAAAGTGCAATGACGGGGTTCACCATAAAACATTTGCTCCATGTTTTGTAACTGTATTAGCCCTTGTCATTTGTCATGGTGACCTCAGGTCCAATAGAGAACATTTTTCACTCTGGTTCTCACCAAATAGGAAATGCCTGTCTATTTTTAATACGAGAATAAGAGCCTTAAGGTTAGGTACATTTTCAATTTTTCATCTATGCTCAAAGCTTTTAGTGTAATGTCTAAACCCTGATTTTTTCTTTTTTTTTTTATATATATAATGTTGATTTCTTCATATTGTAGACTCATCGTGACCCAGAGTCAAAACAGGTTTTTCTGGAATGGCAGAAGGAGAGAGAAGAACTCAGGTAAGAGTCTGTGTGTCACAGGATATGAATAACTGTAATTTTTTTTATACTTAAAATGGTTTGAAAAATAAATGTTTGTCATTGAAGCTTTATATTTTTAATTTTTGAATGATTAATATTTTGACTGAAGCTACATTGGTAATGCATCTGAATACCTGCTCTACAACCATGTTTATAAATCTTATGAACACATCCCTTCATGTCCTAGGGTGATGACAAAGAACCTGTTCAACCCTCAGTTTGGTAGCATCTTCAGAACATGTCACAACCCCACCTACTTCTCCAGACGTCTTTGTCGTTTCTCTGACATCTACATGACGTCCCTCAGCTGTCTGTTGAACTACGACCTCTCCTACACCTTCTACCCCCGACGCACCCCCCTGCAACATGAGGCTCCTCTGTGGATGGACCAGCTCTGCACAGGCTGCATGAAAACACCTTTTCTGGAGGAGATGTCTCACATAAGATGAGAGATGTATTTACCACCAGGACTATCAGGACATTGTATTTTAGCCCTGGCGAATACTTGAAATAGTCTGAAGATTTCTTTCAGATCGCCGGGTTTCTTTTATAGCCAAAAATGTATCGCACAACTTTCTTCACAGGGTAAAGCAATACTGTTCCTCAGTGATTCACTTGCATCGTGAATTCACTAGATGGAGCTGTAAATTTAGCTACTGTTCAGAGAGCATATTTACTCAAACGTGGTACAAGACTGGAAGACACACTTCACCTGCATTGTTATGGAAATGTTGAGGAATACTGGGCTGCTGACGCACAATTATAATAAAGAACAGAAATGTTACACTATTGTATATGACTGTCTTTTTTTTTTAATCTAGAACTTTGGAAATAATTGTTGAATTACTGTAGCAAGTGTAAGTCCAACATTTGTCATTGTCACTTGTAAAGTAAATGTATGTAAAAATAAATAAATAAAAATCAATAAATTGTATTTAGTCCCACCCTCGCTCAGGACCCATATGAACACTAAGGGGGAAAAAAGCTCATGAATTGCCATAGATCATACTCTTACACTGTCATAAACTGCCAGTGTATTGTATCATTTACAATATTTCTGCCTTGATTATGTCTGTCAGTTTAACATTATTGCATCTTTCACATTTTTATCTCATTACATCGTTTAAAACCAACACCACTCCCTTGGACTCCACATTGCCTTGGTGAAGCAAACAGGAACTTATCCAGTGAACTCTGTTTAAGAAAATGAGTTCATATATCATCACAAAATATTTTCTGACAAGTAGTGACCTAAAACAACTTAGTGACACACTTCAGGTCTCAGCCCTAAGAAATGAGCTTTATTTAAAACAAATGACAAGAAAAAAAAAAACAAATGTTCCTCTGCAGGTAGTAGTAAAATTTAAATTAAAACGTGATGGTGAAAAACAGTGCAACAATTGTGGAACAGGATTAGGACCACTGGAAAAAAAAAACCCAAACATTAAGGTCAAATATATATTTTTATTATTTTTCTGAGAAAAAGTCAGCTTTCTCAGAATTCTGACTTTAATCTCAGAATTCTGACTTTTTTCTCAGAATTCTGAGTTTTTTTCTGACTTTAAACTCAGAATTCTGGCTTTTTTTCTTAGAATAATAATAAAAAAATCTATATTGGACCTTAATTATTATTATTTTTTCCAGTGGCCCTAATCCTCTTTTGTAAACAATTAACATTCTAAAAACAGAATAGCAAAAGGTCGTTTGCCTGTTACACTGAATTTCTATAGAAAATCACAGGTGGTTAAAATATTATTTAGAAAGCTGTTTATAAATATCAACAATTCTATCCTATAGGCACTTGTAACCAGAATGAATTTAGTCTGTTAATAGCGATGATTGAGTAATGATTTGAGTTGAACTTGAGTAATGATAATAATAATAATAATGATGATGATGATGATGATGATAATAATAATAATAATAATAATAATAGTTTTTGTCGTGTTCTGTTATTGGTCAGTTGGTCGCTAGGCAGCGCAGCATCCATTCATCAACACTGCGCTCTTCATCATGAATTCATTCACTTCCATCCTGCCTGAAGACAACACGGAGGTACTGTACTCTGCATCTTACAGCTTGGTCTGACCACGATTTATGTCAGTGTTGTACAAAGGTGTATATTTCTATTATTTCTACGTGGCTAGACTAAATCTGTTGGTTTTGTCAACTTTTTGTTGCGCTGTCCCGTGAAGGAACCATCGATGAAACAGCTGTTTTTCGTTGTTGTTCTGCTAATGTCGGGACACGGACGTTTACACTTTACAACCCATTCCAGTCGGCGATAAATTATTTTTACGCTTTTTTTTTTAAATCAGTCACCCTTAGGGATAGCTTGACGTATTTTTATTTATCTATTGTTTTCTTTCTTTTTTTCTTTTTTTTTGCTGATTGGTTTGAACTAGAAAAAAGCTTCAAAATCTGGCTAGTGATGCAGAATAACAACTAGATTCTCCCATTTATGTCTGTAAGCAAAAATGTTTTCTATCAGATGATTAACAATTTAAATGATATAATCGATTTTTATTGTCAATTGATAGACAAATGTACATATAAAAGAGTGAAGATTGCATCTTTTAATCTCTTAACGAACAGATATAACTAGCTAAAATGAAATTATGATTACTGATTTATTCTATTGTGGAGAAAAAGATAAACAGGTTTAATATAACTGTATGTGATTTGTATCAAGCAACAGTAGATGATTTCTTTTGTGGTTGAGGAAAAACATATTGAACTGAGCTGATACCAGATTTACCTTTGAGAATTATTCTGCAGAAACTGGATATATCTTGCACTTACTGATAAATGATGTACTATATTTTGGAGAATCACTAAGTACAAGGCATGTACTACACACTGAAATCTAGATCTTATTCTATAAAAACCTCAGGCCGAAGAAAAATGATGATAGTAGCTGTGTCCATTATAACCCATTACCCCTGCTGTTAGATGATCTTGCAATAATCCACTCATATGTTAGATGTACTACATTCCTCAAACCTTTTGGCACCATTTTAAATCCAATAAGTAACTACTCTTCAATGTTACCTGAAGACTGAATGGCATTTTCTCTCGACTGCAGCCACTCCAGTCTCTTTTCCTTAAGGACATAGAAGTACTTGTTTTTATATTTCCTCATGTTGCAGTCAAAATGTCTCTTTCAGTATGTCAAACATGTCGTGCTTGTATGGTGACTTTTATTCTTACTTAATAACAGCCAAATATTGAGTACAGCAGTCCCCAGTTTACTGATTTGCACCAACGTAGAGGAAGAAAATCAGGTTCAGTGTAGCTGTTTTAAGATTATTTTGGCCATTTTTTAAGCTTTATTGGATAGTGGTAGAACAGAGAGATAGTAAACATGGGCAAATGTAGGGGAATGACCTGCAGCAAATTGTCTGGCCATTTGGGAATTGAACCAGACACTCACTGCTCAGGATATTTGCACCCATTTGCTGTGTGGCCTCACCTCAGCTGGATCGAATGTGCCGCAAGAAACAGTAGACAATCCACTTAAGGTTGTGAAAGGTGAAATGCCAAAACTGAGCCAATACCGGTGCTACCTTCTTTGAGATCCATTTGAGGTAATATTGATGAAAGTTTGGGGTGTATTTAGAGGCAGGTTGGATTTCACATCCCATTAAACTGATTCCTGTACTTAAGTTATTTATAGTGGCTGATCATTTCTCTTACTATTGTAAACGTGTTATGAAGCAAGTGGTACCTGAAACAAAAACACTGATATACATGTCATCGTGTATAACTATATCTGCAGTTTGATTGGTGTTTCTATGCCCTTGCCCTCCTCCTGCAGTGAATAAAGTCCTTTTCACATGGGTCTAGCATTACCTGAGGGATTCACATGGGACAAACAAAGTTGTTTTTTAGCTCAATTTTACTGACATTATCCCCAGATCTAATGTCAAAGCTTACTATCAATAGACTGTAATTAACAGATAACTGTTGAACTGGCTGAAAGATGGAAATATTTGCCTTACTGTACACTTCCATGATGATGATCATCCACTTTTTTGTACTCTTCTAAAGGATTAACTGTGCTATATTGTGACATGAACCTCCAATTTGCACCAAAACAGACTAAATAAAAGGTGGAAGAAACAAAAAATGTTGCAAATGACTGCACCTCACAGAGGTCTCGTTTCAGGCATGAGTAATATTATCACAGGACCTCTGTGTTTGCTGAAATGCGGAAGGTAATTTGCAGTGGAATACTTGTTATATTTTTACTTCCTTACTTATTTTTACTAAAATGCAGATAGAATTGGAAGGCACTATGATAAGAGAGGAACTGCAGTTATTGGAAATGACCCTAGTCTATAAGCACAATGCGTCCTGATAAAAATAGTAAAACTTTCCCCATTTTTTGGACACTAGTATTGAAAAATTAGGTCAAAGTGCTTGTCAATTGTAATTTTCAAGATACAGCATTGAGTCAAAATGTGAAATTCTATGACCTGATGAGAGAATGAGTGATACTTAAGGCCAATGTTTGCCTCTGAGTTACTAGTTCTACTTAAAAATAATGTTTGGATATTAGAACACATTCACTTTTCATCATTCCTTCGACTGTCAGACCTATCTATAATGTATATGTACATAAAGTTATGTATTCAGGTAATAGGCTACCACTTTGTCCTATCTTGAAAACAGTAGCCCACCTGTGCTTTTATCATTTGTTTTCTCATTCATCTTATCAATGAAGGTTAGATTTAACACAATTTATCACTGAAGAAGGTAATTTCCATACAACTGTAGACCATTGTGTTGAGTAATAGGTATTACCAGTCTTGTGCAAATAGGGTTTATGTCTGCAATTGAGCAACAGAAGCTGCTATTGGACCAAACTTTTTCATTTCAGCTTCTCTCTCAAATGTTATCGACACTGAAATATTTCAAGAAAGCCCACATTTACAGAAAACAAACCAGCAAATAAATGTATGAGCAGAAATTTGTCAATATTACAGGTTATTTAACATAACATACATGCGATAGACTGTACCCACACACTTTGGATAGATACAGATGAGGGACCTATGTCTGTTAGTCCATAAAAAGCCTATAAATATTCTTCCTCCATTACCATTGAGCTGCTTTTCCCTGCATCCCATCATACTTGAGTGCCTTCACAATTTCTCTGCATCACTTTGCAGCTTACAGCTACATTTCTTTATGCTTCTCCTTTTACCTGTTCTAGTCACTTTACCCTTTTCGTCCATACTCTTACATTTTGTCACTTCTACATCTCTCCATTCCTCTCCACCTGTACCCCCCCCTCCCTTCCTTTTCCTTCATTTCTTGTACTTCCACTTGAGTGCTTCAGTGTGTGTCACTGTGGAGGCTATACACTCAGAGGACTGTGTGCTCTGGCAGTGAGTCCCTCCCCATAGCAGCCTCTTCTATTATTAAATGTAACGGGACCTTTACTTTTACAGCTGAGCAACCTTAGGATCTCTGCTTAGTGCAGGAAGATTTCCCCGTTGCAGATGATATGCCAACATCTACCTCAAAAACTGAAACAATAGAGAGATCTGCAGGGAAAACACAGACTTCACACTGTTTGTTGTATTATTATTCTTGTTTTGTTTTTTGTTTTTCTGGAAAGGATTGTAAACCACAACATCTTAGTTAATTCATGAGGCTTGCAGTCCTTTGGCTACCAAACAAAGGAAATGTGATGTGATGCTGTTGAAATTTTGGCTTTAACAGACACACACAAGACAGATGAACAGTGAGAACTTTGACATTTCACCTAATTGGCCTTCTCTTCCAGCAGGCATTTATTCACCGTTGGGTTAATCAGATCTAACATGAGCAATCAATCTGTATTAATAAGCTTTTCCCACATACAGCAGTTGTTGAAACTTTGGAACTTCAATAAAATTAAAACATATTCCTGACAGGATAATTGATATTCCAGAGCATGGTGATTTGTACACTAAAGATGTCTGAATGTGTAGTGTCCTGAATTCCCACTAAGGGTTGAACATGAGTTCAGTGGCTTCCTGTAAAATAAAGCAAAATATGCAAACAGAAAAAAGCACATCAACTATATAAAACTTGATAATTTCACATCATTTAAGAGCAGTGTGCATCACAATGATAATGAGACCTTTGGCACTACTTTTCATGCACATATCACATTTTAAATTAATTTGTGACCTTTATATTTTCACATATATTCATGGAAAACTTGATATATTGATGGTATTTTTACTGTTAAACTCGCACAAGTAAATGTCCCGGCAAATGTCAGCTAGGTCTAAAAGCTATTAATTAAAGATCCCACTTTAACATCATTAAGCCCTACTGACCTGTGATAAGTGGTCAGATAAGACCACTGAATCTAAATGTAAAATTTCACACTTTTTAATTGCTTAGATGACACGAGATATAGCTCAAAATAAAATTAAATAAAATGAAATGAAACTAAAGTAAGTGATTAATTCATTATTTGCAAACTAGCCTTAGTGGCATGTTTTGGTAATTATAAGCACTTTCTAGAGTTCATGTAGTTTTTTTATGTATATGTTTGTCTTCAGTCGATTCTTTCACCTCTTTTCAGTCTGGCACTACACTACCTCTGCCAGATTTCACATGGATTATTAATACATTGGTTTATGTAAGGCCACTGGCTGCTCCTGAGACGCTGCACTCTTTCATCATCATACATGTAGGATGGCCCTCTGGCAGCCTGTCAAAGATGGAAGTCGGTGAAGATGCTCTTTTCACGGGTTCAATTTACTGTCTCCAACCCTCTCCCCCTCTTATGCCATAGTTTGATGCCTAATATATTACTGAAGCCTTTGGAAATAACAGCCCTGTCCTGTGCTGTAATTAACATAGTCAGTGATACAGAGATGAGACGCTGCGTTAAAAGAAGCCATATTATGCATTGTGAGGCTGAAGGGGCCTGTGTGACAGTTTGCGTGGCTGGGGGGCAGAAATACTTCATTAATAACTGGATTTCCAACAAACTGTTATTTCTAAGATGTGTTTTAATAAGTCATTGTGCCGTTTTTTTATAAGTTGATATCTCAATTATAGAGTTCTTCCGGTGCTTCAGCAGCCACGACTAGACAAACTGTATTTAAAGCCTCATGTTGATACTTCTAGTCTTTTTTTAGAAACTAGATGCATCATTTTGCTCCCTGTTGAATTATTCATCTGCATTTGTGTGCATTCTCTCCTCAGAGAAGGATGTCAGCTCGACCGTTGCAAACAGCTCATTAGAGCGAAAGTGTACTGTGTCTTTGATGGGCTTTGAATGAGTCATCCTCTCTGTACTGCTTACGCCTTTATTATTTATTCTTGATTTTCATCACATATTGCCTTTGCTCATTGAGTAGTTTCAGCACACAGATTGAAGCAGCAGAAACACTTAGTGTTACACCACACATAGGCTAGTAATTCACCTTATGTCTCACTCTGGAGTCACGGCTTTGTGATTCAGGCCTTTATTTAGTTCTTTTGAAAAAAACTCTGTCCTCCTTGCCTTCATCTTACATGAAAGAAACACTAATCCTCTGAAGGAATTGTTATTGAAAATGTCAGTCACAGCTTCTCAGTATACAGTCAGACCTAGTTTAGCAACAGAATTATCCTTTATTAATTGACTTTAATTAGATAGAGTATAATAGTGTTTTGTATATGTGTACAGTCCACAGAAGGGGTGTATTAAGATAAAATTAATTGGCACAGAGTAATATTTAATGGCTAAATATTAAAAGCTGGCATACAAAGCATTTAGTAGAATGCTGTAAAAGTAGGTGTACTGCATGTACTCTGTGCTGAAATTATATGCATATATATTGAGTTTAAGGTTTCCCAACCGTAGTGGCACAACATCCAAGTAATTTTAGGCAGCAATTAATTAATGTTACATCAATGTAGAGACCATAAAACTGACTAAATGATGTTAGATGTAATGTTTGTAGGTGACAAGTTTTGTTTGTACTAAGCCTTTTTGTGTTGTTTGTTTATGACCTGCTCTACTTTGTCCAGATAGGATAATACTATCATCATTTAAAACCAATATTACTACCCTTACTACTACTACTACTACTACTAATAATAATAATAATATTAATAATAATGCTCTTAAATGATGTGATATTATGTAATTTCCATAAAAAAATCCAAAATATTCTTGAAGAAGGTCCTTTAAAACCTCCATGCATGCATTTAAGCCTTCTTCAAACTTAAGGAAAATGCTGTAAGAATATGAAATTATTAAAAAAAAAATAATCCAATGTAATTGTTTTGTACCCATGACTGCATGACCCCACCTATTGCAACCACAGTGCAGTTCATGCCAGCGCTGCACAGTGTTTGTCTGGAGCTTATGCTGATTCTAACTGAGTAAGCATCACAAGTGAAACATGGCCAGTGCGTGATCTAATTTAAGAAACTGCCAGCAGATATTTATAAATACTTAGATCAGTTGAGGTATCACTAATTCTTTGTATTTTCACTTGAATAGAAAAAAAAATTCAAATTCATGACGTAATTTATATAACCAGCAAGAGAGTTTTTTATGGCAGTTTAGAGCTATGTAACAAATGATATGACTCTACATTAAAAGGTGATTGTCACGTTAAGCATCAAATACAGGTCTGCTCCTCTAATGAACCCATAAAAGTACTGAGGTGTATGACAGATTAAAAACAGATATAATACATCGGAGAGGACCTCAGACAGCCTGATGAGATTTGATGAGACAAGATTTGCAGATAGGTTGGAATATTTTAGATACACTGATGAGTTTCATGGGTATGTGCTCAGAGGGATCATAAAATGCCTTGACTAATCAACTCTCTGTCACCACAATCTAGTGTTGAGTAGATTACACACAGATGTTTGCAGACATGCTGCTTGTTCACTACAGCTGTGTTCAGTGGTTCGCCTGCCAGAAGCTGCATCATGCATTACATTGTCCAGTAGAGGGCACTGTTACTTTACTCATAAATAACATTTAAAACATGGACATACAGAAATAAATTTGCACTTGTGTAAATTGTACTCTTAACAAAGTTTTAGATTATTCATAACATATATATACTCACTCTCTTTATCAACTGTCTTACTGACCTTTTCATTGCAAATGCTTCCTGGATCCACAAACAGGTCATTTTGAGTTGGTCAATACCAGCGCAGGGAAATGCCATCAAAATGACTATCCCCTGTGAGTTGAAAGCATGGGGATTAAAACCTGCCCTTTGGCTTACTGGTATTTCTCCACCAGCTGAGGGGTTTCAAGTTGAGTAGTGCTGAGGCTGTCTCTGCAGTGGCGAGTCATCTATTGATCACCTGGCATAAAGACAAACTTCTCCTCAGTCGCAGTGAACCATCCATCAAGGGGATGCTTGGGACACAGCAGAGAGATAGCGTGGCAGAATCCATTATAAGTGACACAGATATTCCCCTGCAACAAAGATCAATGAGAAACATGTCACTAGAGCTGCTGCCTCCATCCTGTATGGGACATCTGTTTGAAGGAGATGGAGTGCCATCATTTACTAATTTAAGGCCAATATATTGGAAACGTCCCTCTTTTTTTTCTTTTTTTTTTTTTTACAATGAATCTTAAAAGTACAATTTGAAGTATTTCTACTTTCAAAGGTATGTCAATTCCAGTCAATTTGTATGTAGGTATATACATATATACATACATGTATGTATATATGTATATATTCTATGTATGTATGTTGCCAATCTTAGATAAATGTTCAGAAAATCTGAAAAAGGAAATGCAAACTGATCTGTGTTCGCATCCCTTATGGTTATGCAAATATTAAGGACTAGTTCTCCATCATCAGGGTTTAAAACTTTACAAGTTAAATGTACTATTTCACACAATAACTTACTACCTAAGCTGTGGATTCAGAATCAGAATTAGAAAGACTTTATGAATCCCAGAATGGGAAATTATTGGTTGCACCATACACTGAACAAAGAGAAGACAAAGTGTACGACAATAGCTATATAAACAGTGATATAATACGATGTACAGTAATGTAATACAATAAACACAGTGCAATGACTTCAAAGAAAAAGGAGAAAGAAATACCTGTTAATAAAGTGCAGAGACATATTGGAAAATCAGTCTTGTGTCTCCCACACAGAGGAGAAGAGTGAAACAGTTTTATTGAAGAGCTGATCCTGACGTTTTTTTGATAAAAACTTGAAGCTAGTTTTAGGTTTTGACGCCTGAACTGCAAAACATTGTCTAGATCACAGAACTGTACTCTTAAAGTAAAGTAAGTAAGAGTAAAATTTATTTATCTTGCACTTCTCACAGCGAAACCTCACAAAGTGCTTTACAGTAAACACACACACACAAAACAAAAAATACAAAATGATTTACAGATTAAAAGACTTAAGACACACAAAAGAGTACAATGTGCAAAAGCATAAAAATATGAAATTCTAAAATACCCAATAAAATCAAGGAATATCCATAAAAACAATAGAATAAAGGTGCGTCTTCAGATGCCTCTTAAAAATGTCTTTGTCTAAAGCCTTTGTCTAACATTTTTTTCTGCAGCTTTTCCCACGTGGTGG
This sequence comes from Apogon hyalosoma, assembly GCA_037367295.1. Lineage (NCBI taxonomy): Eukaryota > Metazoa > Chordata > Actinopteri > Kurtiformes > Apogonidae > Apogon > Apogon hyalosoma. The sequence continues at coordinate 11,150,413 of JAPQRP010000028.1, forward strand.
TGTTTCATCATTATTTTCTATGTATGCGATATGACATTTGTGTTGTGTCTTCATTCATTCGTTCATTCATTGAACATTACTTTTTCCAAGCAAATGTGTGTCTCAAATTTCCCTTATTTCTGCTGTGTGTTTTATGTGCAAATTGAAAGCAAACAGAAATAGCTGGATCAAAATACACTGTTGTCCATAAAGTTGGAACACAGTGTTTTTACCTCTTCACATGAAATGATTGTGACACTGTGATTTATTCTTGATACATAAAGTGTAAATGGGACTCTGCATGTAATCGTTGCACCTGGTCAAAGGTGAGAACTGATGTGTATAAATAGAAATAAAAAGAAAAATGTTTTTTAAAACAAAATTATTCTAACTTGATAGTCTACAGCATACGTGTAACATTTGCCCTCGATCCATCATGGGAAGATTAAGAAGTAGTGAAGCTGTTTGTCATGGATGTATTAAGTGAAATAAAACCATGATCCAGGATCAACTGGATCAACCTGTACCCTGTTGTAATCATTTGTTTAGCTACATGGCTGTCATTAGTTCATTAGGTGCTACTGACGTGAAATATGTGCTAAGACCCTACATCTTGGTGTGGTGGTATGAAAACAAACAGAGGTATTTCTCCTTCTCAGTTTGCAATATGTTCCTTACAATATCCCAAATGGCACTGATGGATGGTTTTCAGGCTGTAGTTTTCTTGCTACTATAGTGTTTTTACACAAGCTATGCCCAAGCGGGATTTGTTGGTCCATTGCAACCTCATCTGATTTATTTGTGAGTTTGGATCTGAACTAACATGTTAAAACTCCATTTCACACAAAAACACAAGCAAGCTAGCAGATCAAGGCAGCATTAGACCAGCAACTCCTGTGTCCTGCATGGAAAAACGTGGTTTTCATCAATGGAGTCTTAACCTCTGAGGGGACTTCAGATCCCTGTCAGAAAACAGCTGTATGACGGCCAAGTAAAGTGGTGTGAAACATTCCAAATATGGCTGCATACACAGAGTTTCAGCAGTTTGGCAGTGGACACCAGTACTGCAGCTTCCTGTTAAAATTCTGCCCCTTTTTTTGTAGTTTCAGTTTCATCCTAATCTTACAAATTATACCTTTAAAGAGACATCCAGATGGGGCTATTCGTGATTAAAAATATTAATTGGACTTGATGGAAACAAAACCATCCTCTAATGTTGCCTATTAATTAAATGCAAAAGGCTGGGGACAATACAAAGAGCTGATAAATTGCATTCAGACCTAAACAGCATGAAACATAAACAGTGATGGGGCTCATTCAGACTGAGCATGTTGCTACAATACCTCTATTCTGCTGCCTTGTCTGCCATAACATCCTGGCCATCCATGAAAGGCCACAGTGTGTGTGCGTGAGGTTGTTTGTATCGGCTCTCAGGGGCCTAAGGGACACGTGACCTCATTGGGGAGGAGGATGGTTCAGTGGGCTCACCCCACGCCTCACAGTCAGACAGTCAGCAACTATTACTGTAAGTTTTTTCAGCTGAGTTATTTTCAGCCGTCTGCTAGAGGAGTCTATATGTCAGGTGTCTACAGACCCAGAGGAGGATATGAAAGTGATACAATATAGGCTGTAGAGCATTAGAAGAAATGCCCCTTCAGTTCCCTAGAAATGAAAGTAAAGTGAAAGGAAGGAATCTCCATGTATTTAATGTTTTTGACAGAATGCAAACATCTAAATGAATGAAATGATTACAGTTTTGAATAATTACTCAGTAATTCAGTCTTATATGTTCATTCAGCTTCTGAAGTTAAAAAAATGTAATGAAAATGAACAGCTCATACAGCTATAGCCGAGCTTATTTCCTCTGCTTCAAAGCACAATTGCCCTTTGAATATTCACTCCCTTCAAATATTTGTATGGCAACCTTTCCTCCGCACACTTACCCTCCTCAAATATCCAAGTGTGTGTGTACTCCTTGTTTGGTCAAGTATCTGGAAAATATTTTGAATGTATACAGCGGCTATAGGCTGTGTTTTCATCAGGTACAGTACAAATATTGTGGAGTGATTACCCTCGTTCTTTAAGGGGTTGCACATGAGCTTAACTTTTACCCTTTTAGACGTAAGGTCTCCACAATCTGCCTCTCCAAATAAATGCACTCTTTGTATAACACCCCTCACCTCTAAAATAAATAGTTAGAAAATCTCAAACACCTAAGGAATAAGTATTAAAGTGAATGCTGGAACTGATAATAATTCTAATGAATATACTTTGTGAGAGCCATAAGTAGGAACTGAGATCATAAATAGCATTAACTATGATCTTGGTATAGTTACACTGTGGAATACAATGAATAAAAAGTATGTAAATGTATGATTTTGTTGCTGTCCTTAAGGTGTCATGAGTCAGTTATAATGGTTTACTGTAAAATATATTAAACTGTCATCATTATTGTTCCTTTTAAAACTTCATGGTGTACCTGCAGTATCTAAAAAGACCACCTATACATTCACAGCTGATTTCCTACTAGTGTTAATGTGAATAAACACAGCACACAAGGCTGAATATTTTAGTGTTTTCTGTTTCAATAAGTTTCTGTTGAGCCAGCAGGGCTCCAAGCTTCACATGGCTTTGATTTATAATGTTTGTCCAGCCTCAAGCACATTTAGCTCTGTAATATAGAAAATTATAGATTAGAAACAAAATGATAAATTATTCACACCTTCTTAACAAAAGCCTTTTCACACATTGGAAGATTAATCAGTGTCTGTGGCTCTTTAGACTAACACAACTCTGATTTCTTCCTAAAGAGCCAATTTTCTGCTCCTTGAAAGCTGAGCATTAGTGATCTATATGTTTGCTCAGTCCACTGTGCAGCCCTCACTGACCTCAGCATGTCCATGGCTTTTCAGCTTACATACTGGGAACATGTAATGGGCCATTACCCAACGATTCGGGCTTTGTGATCCACATGTTACATGTTACAGATTTTCATCATGAAGTATGATGGGAAAAAATGAGCTGTTGTCTCTGCCCAAAAGTATTTATTTTTTAAATTAGGCTTGCATCCAACATTTACTATTTAAGATGTAATTTGGGATTTATCAAACAAATCCCTTATATCGTTTCATATCGTTTTGCATTGTTTTGTATCATTTCCTATCATTTCATTTAAAAAAAAAAACACTAAAAAAAGCACTATTTACAGAGTAGTAACAATGTAATGTAATGTTTGTTATACCTGAAACAAAGACTCCATCATGTATGTTTTTGAGGAGTTGAACCAAATCTTTATGAACTGTTTTGTGTTGTTTTCCGCCTGGACTGGTGTTTTGGTAGTGTGGCAGTATCAGTAGTTTCCATGGGTCTCAGGACTTGAATATTGGGACAGGATCTCCACTGCCTTTGTCCTCTTGAGTGTCTTCCTGTCTGTCCATTTCCTTATAGACAGAAGTGGAGTCAGAGCTGCTCTGAGGACTGGGTCTTGTCCCTGAGGTGATGTGATTAAAGGCTGCTGTCTGGGCTGTATCCATTCAAATGCCTCACACACACCACAGCTGCTTTAGTTAATTGAATTGTCAGGAAAGCAGACAGGACCTAAGGTAACACCCAGACTGATGTGCTGAATCAATAGATTGGCACATAAATAAAAGAAAGTTGGGCAGTGGATGAGCCAATAAGTTAAATCTGGCTGCCTGCTTGTTTGGATAAGGCAAATTTTATGATCATTTCACTTTCTAAGTGGCGATGTGGAATTAAAAATCCCAAAAGTGCCAAGTTTACATATATGAGACTTAAGGGTTTTTTTTTCCCTCAAATGGTTCATCAAACTAGCATGAGGTTAGGTTCATTTTTAAAACCAAGCAGTGCCAACTAAAGACTATGGTTGAATGTTTTTTTTAGAAAATTGCAGTCTCAGAGGAAAGAGGTGATGTAATTGCAGTGAGATGATGTAATTGTCTATCAGTGTACGCATGTTTGGCAGACCACATTGATTAATTAAGTGATTGTGTGCCCAGTTTGTACTTTGCAATTAATGTGATGAAGACCTAGTTGGTTCATGGAGAGACTGTAATTTTGGATTTCAGAGACTTTATTTATTCCTGATTTACTGGTAGTTTAACTGCTGCCAGTAAAGATCTTTCTTTGCTGCTACAAGTAGGCTACCTTTATCCTTCCTCACAGTGACTATAGAGACAGATGTGCTTCATCCAGCACTGTTTTGTAAATGGATGTCAGACAGATACATGGTTTTCAAATGTGCAATCCCTCTCTCTACATTCAGTAATCCATGGCACTATTAATGTATGTTTGTCATCGCATCTAGTTTATTTAAGTCAACAGCCATCTAAAAAAAGAGACTCACTGTCCAGAGGCATTCACTTAGTTTAATCAATACATCTCATAGTACTGCAGGGTAACTCTGTGCTGAATTAATCCTCTTGTGTGCATACCTGAGGTGATGGGTTTAGAAAAGGAACAACTAGGAGGGAGGGGAAGGTGCAGATTAGAAACTTGTACAAAGGACATTTCCGTAGTATGCAGGAGCGTAGGTGTTAACCTGGACCAGTGCTCTGTGATCAGGGAATGATGAAGTGTGAGGTGTACAGCCTGTTTAACCAGCTGTCTTCCAGTGACAGAGAGAAGGAGAACTGGTGTGGCAAGACTTGCTTGACAAACTTTCACAATGCAAAGAGCTGTTGTGTAGTTTGTCCATTGTAAATGAATGAATAATTTAGTTACCTGTAGACTGTGTTGAGTCCATGTGTTGTTTAAGGCTGACAAGAGCCTTGAAAAAAAGGGGAAAAAACACCCAAAATGATCCTCTGTCTGTGTGCTCCCTGTGATCCTACAAGACAAAGAGGATGTAGGATGTATGTGAGAAAGGCTGCCCCACGCTCCTGGTTCCCTGGGAGACTGGCATGGTCAGCAGCCCTGCCTCCACCCCCCTCCCCCCTCATCCTCTGTTTGTGAAGGAGGCGTGTGAGCAAGGAAGAGGCAGGGCACGTTAGCTGAGGCTGGGGGAGTGGAACTCAGACGGCAGGCAAAGCATACAAACACACAGATTCACACACACATGCTCAGTCAGCGTAAGTGACACAAGTGCTGGCTCCATTCAGCACTGAGTTGACTGACTCACTGCTGCTAGCCATTAGCCGGCATGCCGCAGAGAAAGAGGAGTTTCACTTTTGGAGCCTACGGAGGGTAAGAAGGAATATCATAATAATTCATACAACTATGATACCTCTTTTACATCACACCATTCACATCTGTATGATTGTGAGTGTGTGTTTGTTTCTGTCTTGCCATTTGATGGCTCTGCAGATTCTGTGTCTGTATTTGTGGCTGCATGTGCCATTTGCTCTGAAATGCATCACAACAGCCTCTGACTACCACCTTTTAGTTGTCACTATAGGTTTTCATCATGAGCTAGACCTTATTGTACTGCAGCCGCTGCTTAGTTTTTAGTCAGAATGAATAATGAAGTTCATTTTCAACAGTAACTCTGAGGTATGAGATGAAGAAACATAAACAAGATAAGGTGATGCAAGGCTCAGGTTACAGGAAGATGTCACTGAGGCCCCACTGAAGCTAAAGTTATGACTGAATTTGATAAATGACTCTTCATTCATGTAAGCCTTCATGCATGCTTGCTACACATGCAAAACTCATTCATGTGAATGCATATATTTGAATGTGCATATCATTCTGTGTAAATATTATATGATGCATTTTGTGCACATTTGCCTTTAAATTTAATTTCAGTGCTGTTGCTGCACAGTCCAGTGAATGCATTTGTGTCACTAGGACTTCAGTCATTACGGGTACTAAACAGCAGGCGCAGTCAGCAAAGACTTTTTCATGGTCAAAAGGGGAACAGGTGCTTCAATGTTAATGCATGCCTGAGTGTCTTCACTGAAGCACAGGTGTTGTGTATATTTATGTGTTTGCATATGTTAAAGGTGAACACAAAGAAATCTGAAAATGTAATGAAATATTATTTTCATTCAAATATTAAAGTATTAGGATGAAGTGATGTAAGAACTCGATAACATGTAATATAAGTAAAAAAAAAAAAATACTGGAGGAGAAGTGATCAAGGTTGTGCATCAGGACTTAGTGGCCACACTTGAAATTACAGACCACAGAGGTTCATTATTGACTGAGTAACAATTCAAGAGGGTTCACTTCTGTTTTCTGCAGAACTCAAAACTAATCTTACTTGATGCAGTGTGGTGTGTAATTTTGTTATCAAATATTACTTTTACGTTAAGTATTTTACATTTCATTTTTATTACAGCCCATTTTTTTCCCATTCGTTTGCTAATGAAATCTGGCAGAAGAAATTCAATGAAGTGTAGCGTAAGTTACATGATAACTCTGAATTTTTCATAAACTGTCTCTCTCTCTTAAATCTTGAAGTAAACAGACCTTTGACATGTTTCTCAGGCGAACTGAACTCTCTCACCGTTGTCCCCGGAGTTCAGACCTTCAGGCAACCTGAACAATGATGCTGTATGTTGTTGTGTGTGATGGAAAGAATGCATGTCATTCTGTTCATAAACAACCAAGTGGAAAAACACACATTGTTTTGAAATCTTAGCAGGATTGTAGTTGACATTCTCTGCTCAGCTGATATGAAAATGTCAATTCTTCAAGTAAACAAGCCTCTTCAGTCTTTGGGGAAAAGGTGTTTCCCTGTGTGTCACACATTTGGTTCATATTAACATTGCTCAAAAAGACAATTTAGAAAATGCAGAGAATCACGGATTTATTATTCCAGGAGGAAGAAATATGAGCTGCTTAGCATTGTTAATAAGTATCTTCACTAATAAGATTTTATTTGAATAAAAACCGCGAAGCTCTGAAAAGTTATAAACTAATTTGAGAGCACTCTGTCTCATATTTTTAAGGCTTATTGTTTTGAACATTGCACAGAGGACAACACAAAGAGAGTCTTTTTGTTTGACAAAAGAAAATGTTTGCATGACAAAAGATGATTAGACAGCAAAGGCAAGGCTGCTTGAAACTGGAGGCCATTCAAGTACCTTTCTGAGGGCAATGACAAAACAAACAGGAGATGTAGGGCAACCAAGAGAGCTCTTCGTTGTCTACTTAGTCTGTCCACCTTGCATATTTACTTTGACATTCACATTCACAATAGGAGGCTAACCACACAGAGAACAAGGCTGAGCTGAACTAATTATCTAATGGTCATGGGGCTGTCCATCAAGAACTTATTTCTGCACTGATGTTACTCTTGTTAGTTCAGATTTACGTCATGGCAGACTTTATCTCTGCAACTCAATGCTTCTAATCATTAAACCTATGTTAACCCATAAAGACCCAGTGCTACCTCTGGAAGTTCCCAAATGAATTTTTCTCTATTTCTTTCTTTCTTAACTGCTTTATCACCAATTTTTAAAATAATATTATCCTCTGTGTTTTGCATTTTTTGGTGTAAATCATGTATTTTCATATGTTTAATCCACAGAGCATGTAAATGTTCATGAAAACTCAGGGCAAATTAAAAGTTAATTGTTTCAAAACAGAGAAAAATAAAGAAAAAGTTATGTTTTCAGCAAAGATATAGCTAAGTGAATGTAAAAACATGTGTGTCCATTCACTGTTATTGATCCAACTCCATGGGTTTTACTGGTGAATCAATGTTGTAGAAGATGATGGTGTTTCTACGTTAACTACAGAGCCTCTGAACATCCAAATGGGTCATATCTGATGACCATGAAAAGATGACAAACTGCATTTTACACCAATTATTTACACGTATTGATAGGATTAGTGGGTCAACAGGTATTAGACAGTTTATGTTTGTAGATGGTTTGTGTTGTGGCTGTTTGCATCTCTGTGGGTTAATATACTTCTACAGTAAGACCCAGTAAGGCACTGAAGATACCCGGTCCTTGATGTAACCAGTTCACCTGTGGATTCTTATCGGACATTCCTCTTTTAAGAAACTATTCACCAAAAATGTTCATATCTTACCAGATTTTGTCAACAAGCAAGTCACAGTGGGTCATTAACCTCACTAAGTCAACAATCCATGGAGCTTCCTTAAAACAAAAGCTGTCCAGTAGTTCTCTAGCTTTTAATATGAAGCTGTCACATTATCAGCACATTGATGGACACATTTTCAGCAGAGTGGCTTTTAGTTTTGTGTTTTACATCAAGGTTAACAACAGGCATCAAAGCAACCTGCAGCTTTTTTGATGGCAAGGATTATAATTAAGCACAGTTATGGATATATTGGAAATAATAATGAACAGTGTATGCGGCACCTCAGTCCCAGAATTTGTTATTTGAGAAAATAAAACCGACTGTGTGTGATATGCCACCATGCAGTAAAAGAGAGGGAAATGTGACACTGACAAAACAAAAAAAAAAAGTGCTGTCATATGATTTCTGTTGGGTGGATTGTTTTGGTGGATATGAGAGATTTTGCATTCCCCGCTAGCAGTCAGCTATGGTACTTTGTGTGTGTGTCTTTGTGTCTTTCCACATAGACTGTATCTTACTGTACTGAAGCTAAATGAGAACATTCAGCACTTTGCGCTAATTTCTCTGTCAATGGTCTCATTCAGCCCACGCTGGACCGAGACACAGCAGACAGTCTAGATTTAGGCACGTTCAGTATTGTTCTTTCATTGTATTACCAGTATTAAAATAATATTATAATAGTGATTTCACCGTATCCTTTTTCACACTATTCTTAGTTGGTGTCCTTTAAAGTGTCAGACAACAGTTACTGCTTTTGTAGGTTTTAATGCAACAAAGGGACTTTATCAGAAGCTGTATATGTAAGGCACATTGCAAAAAGACAGTTAAAATCTTTACATTTTTATTTTCACAAAAGAGAAAGGTAGTGATTTTTGTGATTTGTGATTTTTTTTTGCAGTCTCTAACAGCACATTTTACCTCCTGCAGTTTGGATGTTAGAGTCAGTAAATTTGCTGTTTCAATACTATTTTAATTAATTTTTCAGCCTCAGTCTCATGTGTTCTTGGAGATATGTCCAGTTTTTAATTAACCCTCGCCCTGAACTTGTTTCATCTGAGCCAAAATGCCTCTTGGCCAACTTTGATGCCATGCTGTTTATTTTCATAGCATGCAACAATTGCATAGTTAAGAACTGCAAGTGTAATTAATTAATTAGGCTAATGTTTATGTGATAGCCTGCTTTCTGATCTACTAATTATATTCATGATGGACTAAAGGTTACATCCATGACCTCCACAGCTCTGTTTTGTTTGTGTATTATGCCTAAAAGTGGACAGTAACCTGCAGCATGTTCTGAAATCATGCTGGGCAAACTTTGGCAAACACTGACTATGACTCCACAGATAATTATTAAAGCCCCATGGAAGACGAATAACTTTCAAACAAGCTATGTTTATGTAGTATTAGTTACACAATATGTCATTTGTAATTTAAATATATTCAATCAGCAGCAGATTTTTTTGTTTATAATATACATATTAAAGCAATGACCGTCTTTATCTTTTATTTTTGTTTAATCAAGTAGAGTGCAAGATCTGTTTTTTGAAGGAGACCTAGCCAACACAGCACCCCTGTTACAATAAAAAAGAACATTAAATCCAAACAAAGAGTCAAAGAAGCAGTCATTTTTCAGCTAAAAGGCCAGTTAACAAAGTTATACAATGATGGAGTGAAACTAGATTTTTCAGATGTAAGGAGCGCTTTTATTCCAGGTACAAGGAGCAAAATGAGCAGTTTTTTTCAGCTCAGAACAAAGCCCTGGAACCTGGTAAGAAATCTACCTGGAAATGCCTCAGCTTATCATTTACACGTGTGCATCACAACTTTGAGATCAGAATGGATCTACAAAGGTACAAAACATGTAGTAATATTGTTATAATGATAATTATTATTAAATGGTATTCAAATTTTTGTAAAAGGATAGTTTCTCACTGTAATTATTTT
>JAPQRP010000028.1:11169786-11211809 GCA_037367295.1 Apogon hyalosoma
CCCCCCCAACAAATCGCACCCTGCCTACACAGTCTATGCACATAGTTTATACTTATACCCATCTGTACATATTCATATGTATATAAATCAACACACTACTCACAATAAATATATCAATGAGGAAGTTATACAAGAAGAACCTACAGAGGGCTAATTTGAAGCCAGTCCAGGAAGGCTCACACCACCAAGTCCAGAGAGGACAAAATGGCTATGTAGGGGCCCCAGATTTTTTCAAAGGAGGCATGTTTCCCTCTCACATTTCTAATATCTTTTCAGGTGTGCAGTAAGACACAAGCTGAGCTCCACTTATTTTTTCGCGTGATCAGATATCTGTTGAGGTGCTCAGTGGGTGGTGTTCCAAAAACAGTTCCCATACCTTGACCTTACTATTTATTTCAAATTGTCTAATGCACTTCCTCATTCTATTTTAATCACACTTTCTGTATTCTGGGCCAATTTCATCTTTTTTGTCTTTTATTCCTACTCATAAACACTGAAGAGGTGTCATTGTAAACAGTCCTCTGTTTGTTTTTACTGATTTCCCATGAGATGTCACTCTGCATCATCCTCTGTCTGTCCTCTCTGCACATGCGCTTGCCATTGTGTTGGTGCACTGAGAAGAGCCAGGCCGGGTGTCAGTTTGCTTGTGCATGCTCATCTGTGTATGTCAAGCTGGGTTGTGTGGAAGAACGGACATACCGTAGTAGGAGAGCAAACTGTCAAGCCTAATCATACTAGACTGTCTCTGTGAGTCTCCTGCTGTCTGACCAAATATAGCACCAAAATGACAAGCTTGCCCGTGGTTCTACGCGACTCAATAATCCAAATCCTAACATGTCATTCGCCATCCAGCACCAGCAGAAGATCTCTTAAAAAAACATAAAGCTCAGATGACAGCAGGCTGTTGGAGGTTGAGCTGGATGTCAGGGAACTTCAACAGCACATTTCTCTTTTGCAAAATCTGACTCTTCACTCTGGCAGCTTTACAACAATTTGTTCTATCTTCTTGTTTAGAAAACAGGTGTATCTCTTTTGTGGAACCTGTTCATTGATACTATCATTTGGATGGTCATGTAGTGTTATGCCTGTAGGAGGACAAAGGTGTTCCATTCTCTGCTTTCCTTCTGAATTCTCCCTTAACCTATAAAGACCCAGAGCTACTTTTGTGGCAATTTGCAAATTAATTTTTCTCTGTATTTATCTTTTCTTAAGTGATTTATCACCATTCATTGTAATGTTATTCTCTTTATTATGCATTTGTTTAATAAAAATGTTGTAGAAGATGACGGTGTTTCCACGTTCACTACTGAGCCTCTGAATGTCCAAATGGGTCATATCTGATGACCATGAAAAGATGACAAACTGTATTTTAAACCAATAATTTACATGTATTGATAAGATTAGTAGATCAACAGATATTAAACATTTAGATCAGTTGATGTGTTTGGACGACGGTGGATATTTGGGTCTTTATGGGTTAAAGGGAAAGGAAATGCATGTCATCAGATAATTTGGATGCTTCCAGTTCTTCTGCAAAGTATTTGTTATAGTTGTTCATAGAAGGGATACAAACTTGCTTATCAAATAAATAAAGGTTAATGTAACAGACAGAAACAGTAACTCTAATATCAGAAAGAACAACCAGACCTTGAACTGACCATCCTTTGCTGAAAAGTCACATCTGGATGTTTGTGATTTCCCCAGAGGGTACATACATTTCTAAAGACTGGAAATGCACCCACTATAGAAACTGGACAATGAGATTATAAAAGACACGTAAGGTTAAAAAGTGCACCTTCAGCGTTGGTAGAATGTGCATCTTTATTCAAAGACACCTGCTGTACCTATCTGTTCAATGCATACTGAAAATGGCCAGCTGTGAGAGGAGGTGTGTGTTCTTGTGTTGCCAGAAGAGAAACCATCATGGATTCATCTCACGCATCAAATCCCACAGATAACCTGCTTTATTATTTATAATTCTGAGCATGTAGCATTTGATAGTGCGGCTGTTTTGTATTAGGCATTTTTATGTTCTTGCCACAAAAACACTGTACTATTGCATAAAAATGTAGCAATACCATCATGCAAAAAGAAATGGCGTTTTAAAGCCTCTTGATAAGAGCAACTAACTACTGTTTTCATATCTGACAGTTTGTGTAAAACACTTTCAGAGGTACTTTTCCCTGGGGAACATGCTTATCTGCTTTGTGAATTTTGTCCAATATTTGCTTTTAACTGATTGTGAGTACATTAACTTTGAAGACAAGGGGGCCTCTGAAGGTTGGGGATTTCTGAAAACAGATTTAGAGGACTTCCTGGAGTAGGTTTTAGTCCCTGCCTTTTTCGAGGTCAAAATTTACATTTGAAGCTGTTAAACATTATGTTATATGTTTTTATGTAGCCAGAGTTACTGCAAAAAAAAAGAGTTGAAACATTGTTCTTGGGGCTCAATGGCAGCCATATGAAACTGATACAAGCACTGTTCAGAGAAATGGTTTCACACCAGAGACAATTACTGTCCCATTTCTTTGAGGTCTTCATGCTCGTCTGAGGGAGCTGTGAAGGATGCCCCTGTGAACCGGGCAATTCCACAGTCTATTTACGTGGTAATTCATGGCATATATGTTCCTTATATTTCTGTCTGTTTCAGGACAGATCATAGGCGAGGCAGCAGGTGCCACTTCATGATTTATTTCAAAAGATAGAAGACGAAGGCCAGGCCCTAATATGTGAGCTCGTCAAGGCTTTTATCTTTATATAGGGTGACACAGGGGAAACCAGATCACAGAGCAGCTCAGGCATATGGTGCTGGTGTTTGAGGTACATTTTCACACATTTAGTATGTATTAGGGAACTTAAACTATGTGAATTGTTCATTGAGAGGCTGCTGTCAAGGCATTTAATGATAGAGGGACATAACAATAAAACTGAATAATGCCTATTTTAATTTATTCTGAAATAAAATCTTAGTCTGTTCCAGGAACATTTCTATGTTAAAATGTAAAGGCTGGTAATGCAGCTGTAATTTAATCATGAAAATATTTGTCTTTTACTTTGCCTTAAGGACCCCCCCCCGTGTAACCCCATTACCCAGATCAAAACAACATGTTAAAAAATCCTGCATGATTATCAAACCAGTGACAATCACAGTGTCAGTGGGGTTCATGTTCACTGCAGAGAAAACATAGTGGGGAGGTAAAGTTTCCTGAAAAGTTCGGAAGCAGTTGGTACTCCTACTTTGCCTTGCAAACGACTTAAGGGCTTGATTAACTAAGCTGATTTGTTTAAGGCTGAGGAAGTGGGGTTTAACAAATCTAAAAACAGCATGAGAAGCATCAGTTTCCCTCACTAGACATTTTAGTAGTTGACTGGCCTTTACTCTTTATTTACTGGACATTGCACTTATTTTCTGTAGCTCACCATAGCTCACTTATAACAAACACACATGCAGTCTTGTAGAAACCCTTAAATTATTAAAAAGTGGAATTCAAGTGTTGTTTTTGCCACAAACAGATGTTCAGTACTGCATTCCTCCACCTCCTGTCTCCTTTTTTTCTCTTGCGGTCGACCGCCACTAATTAAATCTTAACCTGTGGGAAACAGTCAATGGTTATGCATAAATAACTATTCATTCATATTTTAAAGCAGCAGCCATTTCACCTGCATGAGGCCTCTGGCATGTTGCCGCTGTATGGTTTACCCATAATTGGAGTTCTAAACGTTTATCTTCTTGTGAGGTCAGCTTCTAGTCACACACGTGACACAGCCTATACCCTCAGCTGCTTCACTCATATGCATATAGTACATGCCATGTAGTACAATGTGCTCTGAAATTTGTTGTGTTAATACACATACTTTAATGACAGCAGTTACGAGTCTCAAGTTGTCTTAGTCTAATCCTTCCAGCTTTAACAGTTATCTGAGCTTGTCCGTTTAAGGATATTGTATTGTTATCTGTTGTAACATGTCTTGGTTGAAGAATAGCTGTTAAAAGGATTGGAGGTGAAAAACTGAAATTGAGATGGACAGAGAAAGAGGCAGAGAGAGTGGAAGATGAAGAGATTTCAGGATAGCAGCAATTCTCAGAGGATAAGGGAGGGGGCAAGAGAGGGGAGTGACCACAGACCATTTCACTGGGATAATGGAATGGGAATCCCTGGCAGCAGGGATGGTCGGAAAGGATTTACTGTGAGACTCTGCAGTGTGCATCCGACTGAGGAGGATACTGTCAATTTAAAACCAACTTTATGCCTTCATGCATGGTGACAATGAAAACTAAAGGTGGCTCAAGAGTTTTGTTTGTGATCATTTCTAATAGTCATATAGTGTGTTGAATCTGCAGTAATGACTGTCATAATAAATCCAGTTGGTTTTCATTTGATAGGTGCCAGCTGAAATGATTTGTTACTAATCAGATTAAAGAGAACATCTGATTGCTTTTGCCAGATAATGTTTTTATTATTTATTTATTTATTTATAAGCACTAAAAAGCCTTCATGAGCTTTTACTTCCTCTAAAACAAACTCCTGCTTCTCGACCTGAATCTCTGATAAATATATTTAATCACATATCTTACAAAATTTATTCAAAAGAAGATTACTGTCCAACAACAGCAGGACATGTCAACAAATTTCTGCTAATCTGGGCATTGTTGAAGTTTTGTCCCCTGTTGTAATAGTGTGTGTTTTACCATAGTGAGCTTTGGGCAGTGAGAGGATTATTTGCTTTGTTTATTTCAATACACGGCTCTTAATGGGCCACAGTATGAGGCTGTTCTCTGCTGTAATCCCTTGTTATCTCTTCATTTGTAACACATACAGTTCTCACACATATAGTCTTCAAGCATACACTTGTTCATTCAGAAGCTCTGGAGAAAAGAAAGATGAGTTGACACTCTCACTGCATTACTGTGTTATTTAGCAGGGATTTAGTAGGAAGAGCAGCACTGGTGACATTAGTCACAGGTCTGCTGGGAACTGCAGATGATAGCTAAGTGCAGGAAACACACGTGTTCATTGGGGATTGAATGAGAAATTAAAAATGCTTCCACATGTTCTTTTTTTTTTTTTTTTTAACTAATCCAGGCATTAAGAAAGCAGAAATCCCTGTTTACCTTTGGGACTTAAATGTTAAATATAATCACCTTCTTGAAGTTGGAAGATAATGAACATGCATGTGCATGTGTAGATGTTATTTTTTTCATATGTGACTGATGTGGTTGCCACAGCAACAGCCCTGGCTGTCTTGTGAGGCACTGTGGGGAATGGAGGCAACCCCTGTTACCCTAATCAGCCCCACTCCTTTCTGCTGCTCTGTTTTTTTTTTTTCTTACTGAGCAACAGACTTCAGTCGTCCCCTAAATGGATTATGGGGGAGGGTCTTCTGCTTTGAAGGTGATGGCTGGGGGTATAGGGTGAGCTTCAAGGGACTAGTATGAGTTTGTGTGAGTGAGCTGGAGAGCAGACAAAGAGGGTGGAGATGGGAGGAAGTGACAACTAAAGAGCGCATATGTGTGTGAGAGACTGAGTGGGAGGAGAGAGTGTGAGGGAGGAGAAACACGCAGCAGAGAGGATGCTCACTGGGACTAAGCGACAGTCTAAAGAGCTGAGAGTGGAACCAGCAGGTGAACGACTCATGGGAAACAGCAAGTGAGCTGACCGGAGCTGGAGAGTGACGGCAAGAGGAGGGATAACTGAGAGAGGGAGAGAGAGGAAGTGAGACGCTTAACTAGGAGAAAAGCACAGACAGTGAGTCATCTGCCCGACTGCTGGTCACTGTCCGGACCCTCAGAGAAGAACCCAGCGTGTAGCTGCAACTGTGTCAGTAAGTTTGCTGCTATGCTCCACACAACACAGGTCACACACATGACATGTTGTGACTTCTTTACAAGGCTGATTTCTGTGGTGCATAGCTAACCAGCTGGGGTGTGTTATGTAATTTGTTGTGGTGTTGGGATAAAGCTGTGGCTTAGTGCTGCAAATTGATCTGCAGGAGGAGTTATATAGTAGTAGTAGTGCACAGTGCAGTCAGGTGTGTGAGAACAGCAGTGTGTATTCTGTGCCATAAAACCTGCTTGTGATGATAGAGGAGTTGGTAATGAAGCAGAAAAGACTGAAGAAGATGTGTGTTTTTCTGCTACTTAAGCTTTGCTATGGTGGGACATACTGTAAATGGTATATTTTTTCCACCTGCTTTTATCTGTTTTGGCTATGACTGTAATGTTTGCACAGTATGATGCACACCATAGCAAGTGCATTGCTTAAAGACAATTTCCATATACTTTTTTTTAAACCAACTATTTTAAATGTAAGCTGCTTTTCAAAATGTGTGTGTGTGTGTGTGTGTGTGTGTGTGCGTGCGTGTGCGTGTGTGTGTGAGTGTGTGGATATATGTGAGTCCTGGGCCTATCTATTGTGCATCAGTTCTAATTAAGAGTTTGGGACAGCTGATGCCCCATCGTATCCTACCCTCCCATGGGAAAGCTGCTGCAACCTCACCTCATTCATGTTTGTGAGCTTCTTTAGCAAAGTATTGTTCAAATTCAGAATTATTCCATTGAATGTAGAATCTGCCTTTCCTGAATATTTGCTGGTTGTGTAATAGCAGGCTGTGCTGTATGTTAAGAATTCTAGCCTCTTTCCTTCACCTCTATGTGTGACACTCAGTGGAAATAAAACAGATTTCTTCCTCGGTGGTTGTCCCTCTTTAGGAGCTGTTCGCCTTATCTCCATCCTCAGTACCTGAGGACCAGCAGCCTTGATACAATCACTAATGTGACTAAGAGCTTTGTCAGCACAGCCAACCTCACTATCTTGAAAAATTATTGTTTTCCAGCTAAAGAGTTGACCGTTTTATCTCACTGAGTTACTGAATACATTGTTTCTTTGTGCGTTGCGCCTTGCTTCTTCACGGACATTTCAAGTCAGTAAGTTTTTATACTGATTTATTACACTGGATAGATTGAAATAGATTAAATCGGTCATAGAAATTGAAACTCTGCCGTGCAAACTAACCAGTTGTCAGTGTCAATAGGGCACCATATCCAGCAGGCGTATTGATCAGTGTCCCCGCGGGATAGATCTGCAAAGAGCAAATCATCAGTCATCTCTGAATTCTCTATGTGAAGCTCCTGGATTAAAGAAGAGACATGTTGTTTGAATAGATTTGTCATTAATTGTATTTGAATAGACCTTGGACATAGGTTAGGGTTATATAGTATAGTAATATATAATAGCACATTGTGCACTAAACAATTAATAAAGAACTAGCACAAAGGGGAATGGATATATCTTTGGAATGATGTGGGGATTTCTACATATGGCTTTAGCAGAAATGTTTAGGGCCCTTTATCCCTTTTTTTCTATACACAGTCTGAATTATATTGCACATTTATCGTTACAGTTTTATTCAGAAAGGTGAAATATAAAAGGAACAGTAACTACATTTAATAACAGCCCTTTGTACTAGATTTCTAGAGGTGGACTAATAGTGTTCTTTAAAAGGCTGTTTAAATGATAGGCCAAATGAGGAAAAAACTGAGAGCAAATTAATCACCACCGTCAGAAATGAATGATCTTTGACTTTATTAAAAACTACAAAACTGTTGAACTGAACATCAAAGTCAAAGTAATAAATACTGAAAATCAAACTAACCATAAAAATGGAAATGGGGTGATTTTTATTTTCCTTCAAAGTCAGTATTTCCAGATGAGAAATCACCGAATTGGTCAATCAGTCAACCTCTGTTGCTGTTTTTGTTTACTTTCCTCACAAATAGATTCTCTTGTAAAATGGAGCCAAACATGTTTCTCGAGGCATTATATTTTGTTGTTCTCATGCCTGACCTCAGCCTGTGTGACCTTTTCTGACTGAATTTCCTCATGTATTTGTCTGATTGTAGGAAACAGGATGGGAGCGACCCCCGAATTTCTGCAACTCTAGAGCCCCAGCTGTTCCAGCCCACGCTCCCATACACCACCTCTCCATTCCATAAGGTAGGAGGAAGATCAGCACTAGCTGAGAGTGCACTTTGACCCTTGACCTTATCTGATAGACCTCTTTGTGACCTGTCATGCTGTGATCTTTGTTAGGTGTCTGTGCTCATCTTGTCTTTTACACCTTCTTCTGGTGCAGCCTATTTTCTGTCTATATTTAATCTCTACTGACTATTTAAGACTCAGCCTGTCTGTCTCCATTGTAACTTTGATTTTTTTATTCCTGTCATCTTTTGTTTAACTTCTGTAATTAGTGTGCAGAGAGCTCAGCAATGGATCATTATGTTTGTCAGATTCAATTAATAGAAATCTATTTTTAGTGATTCAATTGGAGCCTAACATGTCTCATTCCATCAAAGCAAATAAAACACAGCCTTTCTAATCAATTATCATTTGTGAAAAGATAAGCTTTTCACCCCTTCTGCCATCTTTACCATCACTGAATTTGAGATTTTGTATGGAGGTTTAGATGTTATTCAGCTTTTTAATGCTTTTGTAAGCGCTAAGTCAGTTACTGAAGTGTGAGTTTAAACATACTCAACCAATTTGACTTTAAATCCTCTCTTTTCTTGTCTTGTATTTGTATAGGTGCTTTACGCTTCATTTCATGACAGTTTTATTCAATTTTTTGTTCTGATTCTACCCTTAAAGCTTGTAGCTTAATCTATAATGCAGTTTTTCAAGAATGTCATGTCACATTTACATTACATTTGTATAAATTAAAATGCAGATGCAGGGTGTAAAGTGTACAAGTGAAAATGATTGAAGAGGAAATGATTTGATTAAATCAGCTGTCTGTCACAGTACCTCTTCAGCCAAACATATTTTCTAAATGTTCTGCTATTACAGTTCTCGTGCCTACCTTTCTGTACAGCTTAACATTTCCAATGAGCGACTGCAGTGTAAAACATCCTGGGGATATTTTAGGAGCTCAGAAACTGAACTCAGCTGAGCCTGGTGGTGATTAAAAGTGGATCTAATCTCACTCATTGGTTTCACAAGGTCCCTCACATTTCAGATGGGGCTTACACTTACAGCAATTTGACTGGATGTGAGAATAGCAGAGGAGCTGCAGAAAGTAAAAGATTAGAGACGAGAATTTGGAGATTGGGTTGTTTTAGCAGTCATCCCTGATCCCTCTCACTCACAGCATGTGTAGGTGCCTCAGACTTAGTTGTAAGACACAAAGAGAGGATTTTTAAACTTCTGTGGGTTGTACAGATTTGCATGTACGCCAAAAAAGATATTTTCATCTGGAAGACATGACACCCTGGTTAAGCAGCAGGAGAGAAATGCAACATAGAGAATATCATTTACTCTCTCTGAAGGGACTGAGCAGCAGTCAAAATAAAGTTAACCCATATTTTTCTGCTCTGTTGATTTAGATTTGAGCAAAAATGGACCCGCAGTTCATGGTGAGGTTTTTGAGGGACAGCATGGTAATGTGCTGCTCTGTAATATGCTAGGGGCTTAGTGGGACAAGGCTCCGAGGACCGTATCACTTTAATCACAGTCTTGCTGAAACCAGGTCAATCTGCAATTAACCCCACCAGGTCTTATGGTCACTGCCTAATTCATATTACACTGTTATAATAATAATCATAGCATTCCTAAGTTGAGAAATGCACATGGCCGAATATGATGTAGTCCACATCAAACCTTGCAAAGCAAATCATGCAGTTGAAGGCAACATTGAGATTCAGATGCTAATTAGCCTATGCAATACCAAGGTGGTTTATCATCACCCGCATTAACAGCACTTTCAGGATATGTACACACAGACTATTTGAATTTCTAGTTCTGTCCTCCTGTGTTTTAGGTGGGGTTCTTAATGCACACCAGCTTTTTATCTTCTCTTTGCTTTCAGATCATAAATTTCAGCTGATAATTTACAACCTGTTCCTTTCATTTACCTTCTAAAATCCTATGCATCCCTAAATAAGCTGGAATCAAAATGCAGAACTGAAATGTGACATGCTGCACGTGAAACAACATGTCCTTAAAAAGTGTCTGGATGAAGCTGGTGTTCTGACATTTCATGGAGTTGGTCAGAGTTTTAATGAGCTCTGTGAGGAAGCACTGAGTTGCAGCTGACAAGTGTAGAGGAGGTCTCTTATATGTAATTTGCTTCTTGTTATAATGACGAATCTATTAGCTGCTATAATGAACGGTCTCAGCTCTAACACCTGCAATGAATGCTAGCCTGGCCCCCCTGCAGATCTCACCTCTTCCTCCTCCACTCTGGTCACTAATGCAAAAAATTAATTTAACACTAATGCGTTTTTTCTCCTCAATAGGTTTATGTTTTTGTGCTGTAGGTTTATTTGACTATTCCTCTCAGAGAAAGTTTATTGTATCCCATATAGGGTAGAAGGTGGTTGCAGGACTTGTCTATGAAAATAGAGGAGTTGGACTCCACCTCCCATCACCTGTCAGATAGAGAGATAAAGACAGAGGTGACATGAAAGTAGGAGTGATAACATGTGATCAGGAGAAGACAAGATTCCTGAAGCTTCACAGACAGGATCAGCTCTGCAAACTTATACGCAGCCTGAGACGTGCACCCGCCAGCTATTGATGATCTTGTGTGTTCTGAGCACACACACCGGGAAAGCCTGCAGATCTTTCCTCTACCTTTGTCTGATCATTGTCAGACATGAACGCAGATAGCAGGGATTCAGCTTTACCTTGGGTGTCACAACGGGACTCAATCAGCTGTCTGCCATTTGACAAAAGCACAGCAGTCAGAGGGAGAGTCTAATGTTGAAGTCAAGTCAAGCTGAAACATCTATTGACGGATGCCAGTTTGAGGAAAGTTAGAAATGGCTAGAAATCATGACAACGACTTTAGATCTCCAATGGTGACAAAGGCACACTGGAGGAAACCCAGCCATGTAAGTAGCTTCAGCTTAGACAAATGTTGCATGATCAATAGTAAAGAGGCAGATTGAAGCTGTGGATTACATATGTTTGCTTCTTGTCATTTAAACATGGTATGTATCCAGGCTACATTTTATATTTGCATTATTGTGTTTTCCACAAGTACAACACTGCGGCTCCTCACTCTCCTCTAAGCTCTGTTAATGCTGTTGAAGCCAGGCTTATTTACTTTTAGGGTTTGTGGCAGACTATTGTTTGCACATGGTGGAGGACTTTACTCAAACTCACTGAAAGCCACGACTCTATTGCTCTGTACACAAACTGACTATCAGGCTCTGTAGGCTCAGCCTGTCAGCCTTCATTTACTACCAGACACCGAATGTTTCTATAGACTGTCGTAACTCAGTGTTTCATTTAGCAGCTTGATGTGTTGTGGAGTGTGTTTTTTTTTTTTTTTCCTGGCGTGAGGACATACCAACATATATGGAAAGACAAGCAACTTTGGGTCAGACTAAATTTTGGAGATTTTAAAATTAGTGATACAAAACATGCTGTCTACCAATAACCATTTCTGCAGCAGACAGTTTTCCAACTTTTCAGATGTTGACCATAGAAAATAATTGTTTTTCCTGAGCCTGGATTAAATGATAAGAGGCTCCACAGCTACAAAAAAAAAAAAAAAAAAAAAAATTACAGGTGAAAAAATGACTTAATCTCAGCAACAAACATGAACTTAAAGCATCTTATCTTACTCTCCTCTCTCCAGAACCCAGATTTATTTGAAATGATTGAAAAGATGCAGGTAAGGTGATGCAATGATCTCTACATTTTTCTCAGCTTTCCAGGCTGCTACACTTATATAAAAAAAACTAACTACTTAGTGTGTCTCTTCCTAATTCTGCAACGCTTTGGCTCTCTCCTCAGTTACAATACTCATCCTTCTGTGCATGAGATGGATTTCTGAGTCTAGTAGTGACAGAGGAGAGTTGTCAGAGCATTTTGTGTGTGTCAGCGTCTCTGTTAACATTCTGGTTGTGACACTGGCTGACTGTGTTGGAAGCTTATTACTTCACCTCAGACTCTGTCTCCTGTTGTCTGAAGGTTTAGGAGGGATGTTTGTTTTAAACAGACAGTCTCACATGAGGAAGCCTCTCAAAATTCATGAGCAAGCTTTATTTGTTGTACACATGTCAGCATCTCAGCATGTTAGCGTTTGTAGTAACAGCTAATTTTGGTACTTTTAAGTTTCCTAAATGCAAACATGCATCTGTAGCAGGGGTTGTGATGAAAGCAACATTCTTCTCCAGTCAGGCAGTACATAGTTTTGCCCTCCTGGCATCTAACATCATTATAATACTAATTTAGTTTACCCATGTCTATTTCTTTGCATTACTCTCTCCTTTTCACACACGTATGCCTTTCATGTCCACTATATATGTCATTTTAGGAGCCAGCTTTTGAATCCTTGGAGTCTCATTACATTCCCTTCTTTTGTATTATAAACTTCTATTTTCAGTCTTCTTTTTCCATCCCTCTGCATTTGCTCTTTTGGTATATCATAGATCTCTTCCTTTATCTTTCAATCTGTCCCTGTCTGACTTTGCTTTGTTGCCTGCTGCGTATCTTTTGGGAAAACTGTTATATAATAATGTTGATTGTTTTTCTCTAGTTTTGTCAAAGTACTCTGTTTTTTTATGTGTTGCCTTGCATTATATAGATTGTTTCGTGTTTATAGTCATAATGCTGATTAATTTAAGTGCTTGTGTTCAATTCAGTTATGAAAGCAATACCAGCTGTTGTATACATGACTGAGCATGACCCTCCTCTCTCTCTTTTTTTCTGGTTTTCTTATCTCACCCTCTCTTCATGTAGGGCAACAGGATGGATGAACAGAGATGCACCTTTCCTCCCCCACTCAAGGTTGGATTCTCCACGTAGAGACAGAATATTATTCACAAGATGTGCTTATTGCTGCACCATATCTTACTCTGCCAGACAGGTTGATTACTTCAGCACACACCAGCAAAATATTATTCATAATGTGGTGAAATTATTGCATGTTTGTCATTTTATACCAAGACAGTTATTGAGGATTCTGAATCCTATATCTCATGATGCTTCGCTCAACAAATAGAGAGGGTGAAATTCACACTAATGCAACCTCTCAAAGCATTAATTTTCCAAATAAAACCAATACTTTGATCAGGGATTGTCTATGGATTGATCCCTACATCATACATAGATGCCAAATTCATTTTTTATTACATAACCGTTATGCAATTACTCTGAAACAGTATCCTATGGGATTATAGAGTCAGACTGTGTAGTTATTTTTATTCTTTGATGAGGAAACAAAGCTGTGTGTCTGTGTTTTATCCAGACTGAGGAGGACTACATTCCATATCCAAGTGTTCATGAGGTAGGATGCTGCAGTAGCAGTTTTCATCATTAGAGTGCACGTTTCCACTTCTCCCTTGGGAGAACACAATATTCAACATATACAGCTGTGTTTGGTTTCTATTCTGTGCTTCACCCCCCTCTCGTTTTGTATTTTGTGACAGGTTTTAGGTCGAAAAAGCCCTTTTCCTCTCATCCTCCTGCCGCAGTTTGGGGGCTACTGGATTGAGGGAACCAACCATGAGCTGGGTGATGCAGTCAACTCAGAGTTACCACAACCTCTGTCCCCGAACACTCGCACAAAGCTGGAATGTAACACAACAGCAACACTATACCGTAAACACTTCTTGGGCAAGGTTAGCCACTTCATGCAGTACAGACATTTTTTGTTTCACTGTTTTTTAATGGATTATATGCTTTTATTAAGATATATTCATGAAAACTCCATACACCAGTTTCCTTCCTCCACAAATGAGCCTCATTACTCTCTTAGAATATTTTACAATCAATTTCACTTTGTGCTCATTACAGTAATGAAATGAATAAGCAATAAGTGAATCCTAGGGGAGTAAACCACTAACAGCGGCCGGCCTCACTCTTTGGCACTTCATATACTGTAGCTAATGAAGATGCATCAGGCTTGGCCACCTGGTCTTACACACTCGTAATCTGAACAAATTTGATTTGTTTGTAGAAGAAGAGCGGTAAGTAAAAAGGTACTCAGATTAGTATGACATTGGAAATGACTATGGCGCACCCACATGTTTTGCAAATGTGTGTGTCTGTTCATGACATTAATGACTGTTCCCTTGCTCTGTGCCCCCAGGAACACTTTAATTACTATTCAGTGGACAGCGCTCTTGGACATCTGGTGTTCTCACTAAAGTATGATGTGATTGGTGACCAGGAACATCTCCGTCTAATGCTCAGGTATAATGCTTTTCCTCTGTTAAGTAAAATGTTGATTAATTGACATATAAAATCAAATCTTTAAATATGCGCATCAGAATCTGAAGTAATGTATTTGTACTGTAAACATAATGTCATCTGCTTAAGGTCTAATAGGAAATAGATGGAAACATGCAGTTTTTGCATCCCTAAAATGGCAAGTATTGATTGGATCAACACATCCTGCCAGCGATGGTGTTATCGCAACAGTCATAAAGCAAGAGAGAGTGTCAACAGCACTGTCGCGTCCAAAGCAGAGTAACAGATGGACTATTTAGGCCAGCGAGTGGGTGGGGATGGAGAGAGGGAGGGAGGGAAGGCACAGAGAAGCCAGGGTGGGGATGTTTGATAATGGTCCATACCGGATGAGCTCTTTCTCATCTGATAAGTTCTGAGAAATGTTGCATCACATTGTTTAGCTTTAAGACTCTGCTGATGGTTTTATGACTCCTACAGGACCAAACTGAAAACGCACCATGACGTGATCCCTATCTCCTGTTTGACAGAGTTTCCCAATGTGGTCCAAATGGCCAAGGTGAGCATATTTGTTTGTTTGTTTGTTTGTTTTTTATTAATAGTAGTCTATAACTAATCACATGTAACTGCTCATGCATTGTTACATTTTCTCTCTGTTTCTTTTTTTTCTTTTTTTTTCCAAAAGCTTGTCTGTGAAGAGATCAATGTGGATCGATTTTTTCCTGTTCTTTACCCAAAAGTAAGATCTGAAACTGCTTTTACCATTTACCATAAACCATCCATTCTCCACTTGTGATAACCTAATGTTTCTCTTTATATGTGTAATTGTTTACAGGCTTCTAGACTTATAGTCACCTTTGATGAACATGTTATAAGCAACAACTTCAAGTTTGGTATCATCTATCAAAAGTATGGACAGGTGAGCTGTGAGGCTTGGATGGTGCCTTTTCCCTATCAGAGATGCTTCTGAAAAAATTCAAGCATTTTTTTTTTTTTAAATATTGTATCCTGTTTAGGAACAACAAGAGAGTGCCACATATTATAATTTCTCTTTTCCACAAAGAAGTTGATTATGCTCAGAGTTAATTATGGCTTTCAGTCCGGTCTAGTCAGTGCTGCTGTCATCAGTGCTCCCTCTCATTTTCCTTGGCAATCACAGCCCTCTTGTTTACTCTTGTTGTTGGGTAGAAGAGCCATTTAATGCTCAGCTGAGGACACTTGTACCTTTGAAATGAGACCTCAGTTTGTAAAGATCCTCACTGCTGTTTCCTAAAGCCTGCAGGAGTTAAAATACATCAGAAGGGCATATTATATTCAGTAAGGGAGAGGTAAATGGAAAAAAAAAAACATGATAATAAACAAGCAGCATAAAGGAAACAAAACACAAATGTCCAGTAGCTTGTTCAACATCACTTCTTCAGCTGGAAACAATAGATAATTCACTGTCAGTCACAGCTGATCTTTATTGCACAAGCCCTCTAAAGTCTATCTATAAATTAATGTGTCCTTAAATGCAAATGAAGTGTATCTGGAGTGCACTCAGCTTCCCTATAAAATTAGTTACTGATCCTACCAATATGTTGCGGTGATGATACTTTGTTTCTCTTCATTTCCGATGCAGACAAACCCTAACCCCCACAATCTTCTTGCTTTCTGATGCTATAACATTATTATAGGATATTACTGACTGATTTCTTAACTTACAGCTATGGATGTGGTAATCTCCTCCTAACATTAATAATTATGAGTCATTTTTCCTGGTTACAGACTTCAGAAGAAGAGCTGTTTGGTAACAGTGAAGAGAGTCCTGCCTTTGTGGAATTCCTGGAGTTTGTAGGAGAGAAAATTGAGCTGCACAACTTTAAAGGGTAAGAACCTCCGTGGTTTGAAGCTAATAAACATACTCTGCATAACATGTTACCAGCTGCATGTGTCATTTTATCAGGCTAACTACAGGGATGATGGTCATGCTTCTGCTGTGACTGGAGAGAATATCCTGTTAGATATGGTTGTGTGTGCTTGTAGTTTCCGAGGAGGGTTAGACGTGACTCACGGGCAGACTGGCACAGAATCTGTCTACTGCAACTACCGCAACAAAGAGGTCATGTTCCATGTGTCCACAAAGCTGCCTTACACAGAGGGGGACACCCAGCAGGTACTGTAATACAATACCAGATCAACACACCTTTCATAACTCACATAAAGCAGTCAGACAGGTTCCCTCTGGGTACCATAGTACCACATTTTGCATGTTCCTCGCTCCTGATGCTAAGCAACGCCACTGGCATATATTCACAAAACAAAAACAAAAAAAAAAAAAACAACACTAGTAGTACACATGAATCACCTTAAATGTATGCATTATTTCTGCCTATATAAGCACAAGTCCTCTGTCACTGTGAATTTATGCACAGTCCTACTCCTGCTCACACAAATAGTAATTAATTTGCACAAGCTCATACATTGTTACTGCTATCGTGGTTTGTACAAACACAGATGAGGCTGTAGTGGGAGTTATGCTCCTTTAAGCCAATCGGTGCTTTAACAGAGTAAGCAGCACTCCCTGGTGGTGTTACACATGCTTCAATGGTCAGACATTAGGTGTGAAGAGTAAGCACTACTTTATGATTATTTATCATTTCTATTTTCATACTCTGCATAAATCAGAGAGAGGATATTTTCAATTCAACTTCTTTTGTTGTGCTATAACAATGTGCTGTTCACACCATGAGAGTGCATTTCTGAAATGTGTCTGTTTTACATGCTTTGTGTTTTCACTGGCATCAACAGTGAATAGATTAGTCTGTGACACAGAATGGAAACATTTACCAGTGTGCAGACTATACCATAGGTTACAGTGGAGCTCAGTTTTCACTTTTTCTTGAATAGCAATGACAAGAAAAACATTTATAAAGCACTTGATTTAGCTTTTATTTATATATTTCATAATGTGTTTATGTGACTAAGACAACAGAGGAAGCACTGCTGTGCTGTCTCAGCACCACAGAGCCAATGACGGGGGAACACTGATTGTTTTAATAATACTGGTCCATTTTATGCATTTTACTGATGGAAATTATGTTTAATTAAAAATCTGTTTTCCAAAATTAAGAAGGTAAATCTGTACAAATCTTACTGTTGATTTTTAAATGGAAATTAATTTACTGGACTATTTACATTGCTTTAATAGTAAGCAACACACAGCATAATTTTGATTTTATTTCTGAGTGTTCTTAACAATAAGAATTCATTAGGAATCATTTAAATATATGTTTAAAAGATATAATATATTTAAAAAACAGTATTTTAACAATCTGTGATGGTGAAGGTTTAGAAAAATATAAATGCATGGGAAAAAGTAACACATTGTCCCCCAAAAATGTCATGAATTCTATTTTCAGAGAAGGTTATTAAGGCTCATTTTCATCTGCAGTCTCCTTGCAGGCTACAAACATCAAATTATTAGCCAAATACCATTAGCATTCTTCTATCCTTGGATAACTATTCATCACAGAAGCTAATTATTACATTTTCTCTAAACAATAATGTAATTTTTATGTTGCAGCTGCAGAGAAAGAGGCACATAGGAAATGATATTGTGGCCATCGTATTCCAAGAAGAAAACACTCCATTTGTTCCGGATATGATTGCCTCCAACTTTCTGCATGCCTATATTGTAGTCCAAGTCATGAACCCCTGCTCTGACAATGTGCTTTACAAGGTAACGTATTTGTTTCACTGTAGTCTTATTCCAATTCTTTTTAATGAATAGTGATAATTACCCAACCCCGCGAAGGGGAAATTTTTTATGAATTTTTAAAATCTTTTTTCCCATTGTTGCATCACAGAATGCTGGACAATAACTTGACGGCCAAAAAAAGAATAAGCCAACAAGTGTCACATACAAATTACTTTTACTTATTCTTTTAATAAACTCAAACACAGGCCGCTAACAGAAAAACACAAGGCCAGAAAAACGAGGTGGAGGCTGTGACTTATACTTACTTATAATGGGTGAAATTTCAAATGTATATAGCTGCAAAACTGTTGGTTGAATTCATACCAAATTGGGTTTATAGACTGAAAGTGACCCAGAATAGACGTGGTTACATTTTGGCAAAAGTAGGTCAAAGTTCAAATTTGGTATACATTTTTTTTAAATTTTTTTTTTTTCTCCCATTTACTTATAATGGGCAAAATTTCAAATGTCTATAACAACATAAATTTTGTTTCAATTTACTTCAAACTTCACACATATATAGAGGCAATTGATATGCTGTCATCACCACAAGCATAGACATGATGACATCTGCTGGATCGATGCCAAAATAAGCTACAATATGTGCAAGGGGGTTTGTTGTGCCTGGCACCACTTGCTCATCTTGTTTTACATTTCTAGGTATCAGTGACAGCGAGGGATGATGTACCTTTCTTTGGCCCCGCCCTTCCAAACCCTGCTATCTTTAAAAAGGTAAGACAGAGACCAGCTTTTTTGCCTTCTCTAACCTGTGTGTTTCAGTTCTGATGCCTTCTGTTTCCATTTATTCTCTCTCAGGGTCCTGAATTCCATGAATTCCTTTTCACAAAACTAATCAATGCAGAGTATGCATGCTACAAAGCAGAGAAATTTGCCAAATTAGAGGTGAGTTATTGAAAAGAATTGAACATTTCAGCTAGAGCTGAATGCCACGTCCCTTTGCTTTGATGCACTATTAATGTGTGAATGTGTGTGTGTGTGTGTGTGTGTGTGTGTGTGTGTGTGTGTATGTGTGTGTGTGTGTGTGTAAGGAGCGAACACGGTCTGCCTTGTTAGAAACGTTGTATGAGGAGCTCCATATAAACAGCCAGGCCATGATGGGTGTCGGAGGCGAAGATGACAAACTGGAAAATGGGAGTGGAGGAGGAGGGGGCTTCTTTGAGTCGTTCAAGGTAACCAGAGGGGCTTCCACAGAGGCACACCCCTGTTCCTCAGCACCACAATTTGTTGATCATACTATTATATTAACATTTCCTCACAAGTGTTTATAAATTACATATGGAGGGACCAAAACAGTAGTAATATCAGAGGTAACAATTTAGACCCTCTGGGCCTTTTCAAAAGAATTTTTAATGTTGATGAAGGGTTAAAATGTTAATATGATAGATAGTGTGATCAATATGTTGTGATGTTTCAAGACAAATTGAAAGAAAATGTCTTGATAAACTAAGCAAAAGCCCCTTTTATATATATTTCATAGTGATGTTTCAGTCGAATTCATAGCAAGCCATTATTTGACCTGTTAAAGAGGAAAATATGTTCGCAAATGATCAAGTGATTTTGAATGGGAGTCAGTGCTGTTTCACCAGATGTTTAATTTTCCTTCTATGCATGTGAAAACTGGATGTGTTCTCTCTGGCAGTCTCTCAGGACTGCTTTCCTTTCTACATGTATGAAGACGGCTGTGCTGTGGGGGCTTTATCAATTCCCTCTATTTCTCTGCTAATCTCAATGAAGAGGCGCTACCTGCTGGAACACACTGCTCTTGGCTCCTCAGCTTTTCTTCCACATGCTTCCCAGCTCTGTTGTGCTATTTTTTCTCTGCATGCCCCAGTTTGCAGTCACTGGTCACTTATTCCAGAGAATCTGCCACTTTCATATGTCAGTATAAAAGGAATGGGTATGACTCTTTTGCCATAAGATGCCACTGCTTTTCCTGTGTTTTCCATGTCTGCAAAAAGTGCACCGGGCTTTAAACATCTGTGGCTGTGTTTAATCTCAGTGCGGTCAGACATCTGTGAACCACTTGGCCCTTCTATTTCCCTTCTTCTCTTTACCACCTACCTAAATGTAATGACTCATCTGAAACCCCCTCGGGGCACTAAAGCTTAGCAGTGTTCTCCGCCGCTTCCTTGTCTGTCAGGATTAACGTCAGGCCAGTGCCCTCTGCCTGTAGTGGTCAGCGTTCAGGGACAGCCTCGAGGCTCCTCTCAGCTTCTTCTTCGTACTGCGATGCTCAGTGGTCACAGGGGTCAGTGCCATCTGAATGAATATCCTCCTCCTCGTCTCTCTCTGTAGCGGGTGATCCGCAGCAGGAGCCAATCTATGGACGCCATGGGTCTTGCTCTCAAGAAGCCACACACAGTCTCCACTAGCCTCAGCAGCAACTTTAACCACAACCCCGCAGACAGCCCCAAATTCCCAGGGATAGTAAGTACAGTGCCACTCCTCCTGGTGTTGGGTGAGGCCAGTCTCGCTCCCTCTGCCTCTTTAATACCCCCCAGCTTTTCTACTACAGTTTATGCCCCTTCCGTCACTTGCCTGCTGCACTAACATCTCACAGAGATGGGCTGCACCTGCAATGCTCGTGTAGAGCGTTTATGCCTGAAACTTAAACTTAGCTTCCACTTTGCAGTTGCACTTTGTTTCCCACCACAAGATGGACTGGACACTCACTGACTTTAATCATTCCAGGGCACAAGATCAATTTGTTTTTTGGTTTAGAGCTGTTCTAATGCTAATGTTGTTTTTTCTACTTTTCTCATTATCTAAATCCCCATGCTTTTGGATTGATCATCAGCAATCACTTGAATTTTAATGAATGTGGGTGAAACCCTCTATTTACGAGTGTGTGAACGCATGAGATGCCAGTGAATGCTTGAGGGTATATAAAATTGAAATGATCTGTCATGAAGTAAAGACCTTTACCTGTGGCCTTCAAAGTTTTGGCATTTCTGAGTTTAATAAACTAAAAACACTGCAGTACACACAGTATTTTACAGCTTTGCATTGTTCCACTTAAAGGTAAAGGATGAAACTCTATTCCATTCTATAGGTATAAGGTCTTTACTTAACACTGGTCATATATATGTTTGCTAATATAATATACAATATGCACAACTGTTTATTTTTTTGGATCATTTTGATCAAATGTACTGATTTGTATGGAGGTGAACATCATGAAACTTGAATGTGTTTTTATTAAGTATCAGTGGGGTATTTCAGTGTTGTAGACAATGTCAGAGGTCTAAGCTTCAGTACACCAAAGCCTCCTTAACGATCAATAGTTAATTTCCTCTCTAACTAGCATGACTATTATTAACACACATGCTCTATTAGTGGATATATAGTAACTGAAACTTGCTTTTCATCCCTAACCCTGCCTTGATATAAGATCTGATGTATAACATGCTGAATGTCCTCCTTGGCTGTTTTGTTCTGTTCTTCATTCTCTTCCTCACAGGCGTGTGACTCACATAACTGGCTCATCATTTCTCTCTCCCATTCAGCTGCCTGTGTTGTTCCCATGGAGCCAAAATGTCGCCCTTTGTATTCTGCAGTTAACACATGCTTTGTATTTTGTTTGAACAACATGACTTACTGCATGAAATCTCATTTATATTTGTATATATCTCATGTTTTCTCTTCCCCCTTACCCTTCTCTCTCCCTTTTGTCTTCTGTCCTCATCTGTCCCTTTCTCTCCCTCCCTCCCTCTCTCTCTCTCTCTATCTGTCTGTCTGTCTCTCTCTTTCTCTCTCTCCTTCCTCTATCTGTGTGGCTCAGTCATTGCTTGTCCCAGGCAAAAGTCCCAGTAAATATGGACGTCGAGGCAGTGCCATAGGGATAGGAACAGTAGAAGAGGTTCATGTCTAATTCTAACTACACTCTAACTTTCTTCTTTGCTTGATTTTGTTTGCATGGCTTCAATGCATCATGACCACAGTGTCTAGAGTGTACATTTTAACACCCTAATGTGCATTAAATGTAACACATAGTAAATGTTTAAGACAAGGTGAATTATAATAAGTCTTAAGAGGTGGTTTAGATATTATGGCCTCAAATTTTCACATTAAATCCACCAGTTCGAATTATTTGGGTTTTATGTAAGACTACAATAGCAAAAGCACTCATATGTTAAGATATAAGCAGCTTTGTAATGTGAATATAGTGCGTAGATATTAAAATTCTTATTTATGCTGCCTTCTTAGGTCTTTACAGACTTCAAGTTGAGGATTTTTTTTCTATTCCCATATTCCTATCAGCTTCAGTGCAGTGTGTTTTCAACTTAGCCTCTTCTGACTAATCTGTGTTTTAATCCCAGTATGCTTAATTCTCTATTTGTTTAAAAAAAAAATGAATATTAATGATTTAATGTCCCCCTTACTGAAGAATTATATAAAAAAAAAAAAAAAAAAAAGAATCCTCCTCCTGCTCTTTGAAGCGACATTGAATAAAAGGCTTTTTCAAGTCCTTATTTTCAGAGCCTTAAAAGGGAGATTGAATGAACAAAGCAGTCGCTGAGAAAGCATATTTAGTGGTAGGGCCTGGAGCCTTTAAATCCATCTTTCATCTCCCGCCTTAGTGTGCTCTGCTCTGGCTGAAAGACTGGCACTGGTGCTTGACATTAAGCTGCTAACTGCATATTTTAACGTCTTTTTCATCAGAGTGCAGTGGCAGTCTGATCATTTAGAGCTACATAGTTTTAATTATATTTTTCCATGTGAATTGCCAAAAATGAAATTAAATGGCCATTATTTCTCTTGAATAGCAAATAAGAAATTTTCTACTATGTAAATAATGAATGCATTGATAAGCACCTAGCCTTATATTACTTAAAAAAGTTTGAAGTATTTTAACTTTGAGTCTGACTGTCTCTTCTTTCTCCATGGCAGTCTTTGATCATACCAGGGAAAAGTCCAACCAGGAAAAAGTCTGGTCCTTTCAGCTCCAGGCGAAGCAGTGCCATTGGCATTGAAAACATTCAAGAAGTCCAAGAGAAGAGGTGAGAGAAGAGTCCTTCACAATCTCACATAGCCAGACCTATCTTCATGCTTGGTTAGTACTGTGCCAGTGCTTTAAGTCTGGCATCTTCCACTATCATTCTGGAATAGGGGTAAAAGTTATCAGGATGGTTCCGCTCATTCTTGGGCAGCACGAAGCACAGTATTCTGCAACAACGCATTTTCAAAATAATGTAGAGAGAAGTTGCTTTGGTGGAAGATGGGCACACATCAGGATATTAAAATGACTAAATCCCCCCAAAAATGGCAAAACCTACCATTTTCAAGGGGTATTTGGAGCTCACATAGGTAGCAGACAGAAGGTATAGGAGAATCCTTCAACTGTGCAATAGAAATATTCAGCCTTATTTTACTGGAATAGTTTCCCAGTACCATTTGCACAGTACTGCTATGCTGAATTTGTGTGTGGATGCATAGGCCATCATTATATAGTCCATTTCTCATATTTTATTAATCTGAAGCTTTGCCATCAAGGGTGAAATAAGGCCAAGTTGAGACTGAATCTAAAAGTCCCAAACTTATTCAGACTCTACATTGAAGTCAAATGTGTACAACACAAATGATATGGCATCTGATAGTTTCAGTTCCTGTTTGTACAATTTGCATATGTGGTCCTAAATAACATACAGTTCAGAGTTTTTGCAGTGCCATCTCATACATATAGAAATTATTTCAACTTACTGTATATCTCACTGACATTCATTATAATTCTGTTCTGACAAAATTCACACTCAGAAAACTTTCCCTTCATCCTCATCATCAAAAGATTCATGCAGGTTAACTCAGGATAGTGACTAGTTTACGCTGAAATATAACATCAGTTACATTTTTAAAAAATAGCACTAAGTCTTTGATTGATCATAGCCTTAGAATTTAAAGTTTACTGAAATTTTATATTAGAATATCAGTGTGTTGCTTTTGTCTGGTGGACCTTATTTGTGATCAGTGATTGTTTTGTTCCACATCTCTCATGCAGCAGTAGAGAGAGTTCTCCAAATACCCAGAAGACTCCTGACAGTGGTCACGTCTCTCAAGACCCTAAATCTGACAACTCGTCCAATCAGAGCTCTCCTGAGGTGCTTACAACTGCCAAGAACAGGTGTGTAAAACAAACACTTGATATGAATATGAATCAAATAAGTGATGCCTTTGTGGTACCATACTTTCTGTGTGTTTGTGGGTTATCCACCATTGCTGCAGCATGTTGAATGACTGTATCCCAAACATAAGATAAATTCAGACTTGGCTGTGTGGAGAGTGGTTAACCCAGGGTGTAGTTCTTATCTTGGTGGCAGGGCCCCATCCATCACTGAGGGTCATGACCTCTCCCGCTCCTCCTCCAACGCTAGCAGCTTCGCCAGTGTGGTGGAGGAGAATGAAACAGAGGCCACAGAGGACTATGACACTGGCATGGTGAGTGGCATGGTCAGATGTGCATGTGTGTACAAGAGAAACGTTTGTGTCGTGGATACTTGTCTTTCAGTCTAAAATCTCCTCTTCACACACCCCAGGAGAGTCTGTCATCTGCGGGGACACCTCACAAGCGAGACTCCCTCACCTACAGCACCTGGCTGGAGGACAGCATGAGCAGCACCAGTACAACCAGTCGTGGTAGCTCCCCAGGTGAGGAAAAAGCAGATCCAGGAAGTTGACACTGACTTGACACCGCATGATATTAAAGCTTTCAAAATAAGGGAGTATGATTTAGGAGGATAAAGGAAGAAGAAATAGCACAATCATGGACAGTTACATTTGACCAATATTTCAGTTAATCTAGTAGTGTGTTCCTAAAGTAGCTCATGTGACTTTTGTTTATAACAAGTGATTGTGCTATTGCATATACTCTATGTGACTTTCCATCAGGGCCCAGTAAACCTGAACGAGGAAAGGGGTCAGACATCCGTATCAAACTGGAACGACCACATGATCATCAGTCCTCATCAGTGAGTAAAGCTCATGTGGCTTAAGAACCATCAACATCACACTGACTGTACCAAGACTGTTAATGTTTTCATTCTGAATTAGTGTTGCACTGAATAGTTGCAACTGTACGGTGTCTCTGCTCTACTGACCTGCAGCGCTGCATTTTAATATAATGTCCTGTTGTTGTTTTTTAATGTATGTCTATGCATTTCCATCTGTAGAATTGTTAACCCCAGTCACCCCATTGTACCCTGGATCTCCATATTCAGGTAAGACATGGATTTAAAGTGTTTAGGCATGGACCACACAAACATACGAACATGTTAAATTACTATGATTAACAATCTAAATTCTATGTTGTAAATGTTATGAGTTTTAATCCAATGTTTTTGTCACTTTCAAAGCATTCCCATAAGTCACAGTCCTTCTGGGAGATGAGATGAGTACAGGTGTTCGCCATGACCAATGATAAGAAGGAGGAAGACGGTGTAGAGGAGTGAAGGCAGGTGGAGCCAGGCCAGTCTGCTGCTCTGTGAAGCGAGAGCTGGCGAAGAAGACGCACAAAGAGGGGCCAGCTTTTGCACAATGTTGTTTCCTTTCACTCTCATCTTTGCCTGTTCACACGTCTGTTGCCTAGTTGTAATTTTGTAACCTGATTGTTTTTTGAAGCTCCCATTTTATCTATGAATTCAATTGTTTTATTTGTAAAATATATTAGTTTGATTCTATGTGTTGTTAAAGTTTAGTTGTGCTGGCTATACAGGGTAAAGACAGTGCCACTGAGCTGTTTGTAGAGATTTTTAAGGGGTCATAAGTGCTTAATTTTTATTTATTTTTTTTTAAGGAAACAAGTTGAAATAAAGATCTCTAATGTATACATAGAGTAAAACCAAATATTACACATCAGTACTCTCTTCTAACAAAACATTAATGGGATTGCTCCAGTGGATGTTGTGAAATGTGACTATTATGGGGGCAAAAATCCAAAAACAGGTATATAGTAGCTGCCCAAGTATACAGTTAGACTTCTGTTTTAATAGATGTCTAACCATTGTATAGCTGCCATGATTGTTATATTTCCTCAGCCACTTTTATCTCCATAATATTAGATTTCTAGTTTAATACTTAAGGTTACAGTAAAGATAACACATTTGCAAAATGAAATGAAATCGCCTTAAAACCTCAGTTACTTTGTCCCTTTTATTTTACCTCACTTTTTTGATCCACATGATCCATAGCCAAAAATGGGACGTCAGTATTAGAAAATTAAATGTACAACTAATATATTCAGTATAATTTTAAGCACACTAGTTTCTTCAGTGTGGTTGTGCCATGCAGCTACCCACTGTCTGTATAGATTACTATAAAGTAATATATGGATATATCCTTCATTGACTGATTTAAATGCTTTGATCATCTTGTCAGTCAATGTAAAGTGTCTGCATTTTGTTCTAAGTTGCATTTTTCTTTATATGTTTTTATTTATTGATTTGGTTGAAGTGTCATTAATGGTGTACATCTGTTATACGGTACCTCTATGGTGACTACATGCAGCCTCCTGTCATAAGCTTATACTGTTAGTGTTGCTTTGAAGTAAATTATAATGTCTGCATCTGTATAGCTCTGTCTTTTCCAGGGGTCAGATCTCTTTTTGTGCAGTACATTTAAAATGCAATTTAATAAAACAGTGAATATTTATTTGTTTTTGGGTGAGCAAATAGCTCCGAACACAGCTACTGATTTTGTAAATAGAGGTTACATTGGAGTACTTAATATATAATGTATAGGCCACTGAGTGAAGATGAGATGACCAATATCATGAAAATACTGCCAAGTTACCAGTGTATTATTTCTCATATCCTTAACTTTGAATATTATTTTGAAACAATTTTTGGAATAAACTGATTTTAAAAGTTTCTTCAGACTGTTCTGTAAAAGGGAAAAGCTTCCAGCTGATCATTTCAGTTGCCTTATCATCACAAACTGTTGGTGTAAGTTTAGATAGAAGAGTAAATACTAAATAGCCAGCAGAATTTACAATGACATGAATGTTTCGTTGTTGTTATTTTTATTGTAAATAAATATGCTGAGAACTTGAATTTTACTGTACGCATTCTGATTTCCTTTGAACTGTAGTTAATGTTAATATTGTGTGAAAAAATTAATTAATTAATTATAAAATATATATATATATATCCCAATTCTGAAAACCACAGAGTAAAAATCCCTGCCGTGGAATTCCTATACATTGTACATGCTCCATTTTCAAGGTCTTAATGAAAACTGAGAGAGAAAGCCCCATGAATAAATGATTTGATGTGGCTGCCCACAAGTATGTAAAACTGGAGCAATCTAAAAGTGGATTCTTTCTTGGTTATACAACTGTGCCACATGGACGAGAGAAGCATGCATTTGTAGTGTATCAAATAAAATTGGACCACATTGTGGGTGTAATGGGATTTCCACATGTATCCATACACAGTCCTCTAATGGACATGCTTAAAAATGTCTTGACAAATGAGATCTACCATCTTATACTGGTAAAAAAACAAGTGACAGATGACAGAAGACCTTGGGAAATAGTATTTCTACTCTTGTCAGGTTGGACTCTGTTTTTCTTTTTGTACATCGTTAACATGTAGGTTCCTGTGTGGAGAATAACTTGAATAGTTACTGTAAATAAAAGGTCAGTCACTGTGAATCTGGGCTTTAACCACTGCTTTATGAGGATATGAAAATTCGAACACACACATACAGGCTACTCTAGCACAGTATCCTATAAATGTTTGTCATGCACCCAAATGCAATATTACACCCTGCTCTATCTACACACGACTCTTTGCTATGTGTGGAATTATCAGTTTCATTCAAGTTACAAACAGCCCCAGGCTATTTTCTCTCTGTATATTTGTTTATTCTGGTTATTTGGATGTGATGCAGTGTTCTATAGCCATGTTCAGTAGACCAATCCATGTAATTTGTAAAAATATTGTCCATTTGAGATAAATAATTACAGGTCATTTTAAGTAATAGCGCTTGTTAAACCTTCAATATTCAACATATCCAATAAAATAATAATAATAATAATAATAATAACAACTATTATTATTATTATTGTATTATTGAATTATTATTATTATTATTATTATTATTGTTATTATTATTATTATTATTATTATTATTATTAGTGGTAGTAGTAGTAGTAGTAGTAGTAGTAGTAGTAGTAGTAGTAGTAGTAGTAGTGTAGACGGAACCTTTTGTCAACTCTCGGAAACAGGAGGTGGATTAAATTTGTGTCGGACCGGAAGTTATTTTCCGGAGTCACATTGAAGAGCTACCAAGTTATACATGTCCGGTCACAGTACTATTTTTGCAAGGTAATGTACTTTTTAATTTGATATTTCGTTTTATCTTGAATTTGAGCCATATGCATAAATAATTGTTATATTGCCAACCGAAAAATATCATGAATTTAAGTCTGAGGCTAATCTACAGTGTTAGCTAGCTAGCATTAGCATCAGCCTTAGACTTTTATGCCGGTGTAATGAAAGTATATAGCTTATTTTTAAGTACCCATTTAAATGTCAATCTTTTAAGTGATACAATAAGAGTAGTGTGTGGTTTCACTATATTGCAGTTAATTAACGGACTCTGTATCCGTGAGCATTAAATATGGGCACGTCTTACTGCTCAATAAGCGAAGAGAAGCGGTAAAATGATTCCCAATGCTAGTTCGATGTGCTGTCAACATTTGATCCTGACGTGATACTGAATAACAATCTTTAAACATGCAATAAATATTTTGCTCC
The DNA here is from genome assembly GCA_037367295.1 of Apogon hyalosoma. Lineage (NCBI taxonomy): Eukaryota > Metazoa > Chordata > Actinopteri > Kurtiformes > Apogonidae > Apogon > Apogon hyalosoma. The sequence goes on from JAPQRP010000028.1 coordinate 11,198,493, forward strand.
TATCCACAGGATAAGTGAGCAGTCAAGGCATTCCTGATGACTTCATGTGAATGATCATCAAAAATGTTCACCTCTAAATTAATCTCTCGTCTGGGTTTATTACACAGAGCAACATGTAAGTATGAAAAACCAGTCTACACTTTGGTCAAACTAAACGTGTAATACATCATCCCTGAAATCAAACCTTGCCTCATAATTGCATTTTTTAAGTTTTACCAAAGATGTTTCAATGACAGGTGGGTTCATTATTCACTGTTAAGGTTTATGCTAGCAGCAGACAAACTAAGAATAGATGCTATCTTTGTAAATATAGGTTTGAATTGTTCAACCACAAATAAGAAATGAATTACACAGTGTGGAATGTAGGGAAATTAAACATGTTTTTTTTTTGGTTTTTTTTTTTTTATGTTTCATGCAAACCTCTGAATGCTGTATATGTCTTGTTTTGTTTGGTCAACTTTCTCTCACATTAAGGCTGTAACACATACAAGAAAAGGTACAGGAACAATTTAGATAATGATAATCAATCCAGTGTAGTTTGAAATGGGTCATGTGAAGAAGTGATTTAATCATTTTGTATTATTCAGGAAAGCTCTTTTAGGATTAAACACAGGCAGAGGATTGCCAGTTTTATAAACGTGTAAAAAGCTAGTGAAATGTTTAAATAAAATGTTTGTCGAAGAAAGATAGAAAGGAATTTGAATAAATATAAACATCTCTCTACTGTTCAGAACAGAATTAAGAAATCTAAGAACCTGAATGCATTTTATTGTGTTTAAGGGCAAGGACACAAGCTGAACACTGAGATTTCTGATCCTCAGACAGCACTGCACCTAGAACATCATGTATCCACATGGGTTTAGGAGTACTTTAGCAGTCCTTAGTGAAGCACTACCATATGGAGTTACATCCACAAATGCTTCCCAGCTATAGATGAATGACAGTTCATGATGTGGTTCCATCTCAGGGTTGCAAGATCATAGTGTTTAGCTACTGCCCCAGTCCTTCATCTACTGAAATTCATTCAGATTCCTTGAGTCCCAGAGGCTGAATTACCCAAATCTCTTCCTTTCTTTAAAGAGCATTGTTTTTAGACAATCCAATAATTTTCCAGATTTTTTGAGAAACTGGTGATCTTCAGCCTGTCTTTGTTCGACACCTTTCCTGGATGCTGCAGTTGTAAATCATGATTACAGTCACTTCTTCACTTCAACTGCCTCAAATCACATTATTTATTATTTCCCATAAATTGCTTCTGTTCCACCTTTTTCTTGAATGTGTTGCAGCTTGAATGTGATGTACAGATGTATGTATATTTACAAATAAAATAGAGTTGACATGACGTGTTCATTCTGTCTACAGTGAAATACAGATGTAAGTAAATTTTAATATGACTGCATTCTTTTTTAAGTTGCATTTTCCATACTGATTAACTATTTGTTATTTGGGGTTGCTGTAAAAATGACAAAATATGTAGCTTATTGATTGTACATATTTTTCTCTGACACCAGGCTCACCTCTGTCTTGTGGAGAAATTTTCAGAAGCCCTGTCCAACGGGTTCTTCCTGCTTACTGCTCTTCACTTAAAGAGAGAAACTACTCAACAGCAGCAGACAACACATCTCCTCCTCGATGGGTTCAGCTTGAGCCAGAACTTGAAGAGGCCCTTGTGCCTCGTAAGCTGTCAGTAAGTCCCCTGGAGAGCTGGCTCTCCCTGCGTTACTCCCTGCCCCCCTTGCTGGAATCTGCTCCACCACAAGAGGATTTGGAAGTGCTGGAGGAGAAGGTCCTGCCACCCATTTCGGTCCCTGTCATAGAGGATGGTGAGGGTTCAGTCACACCCCTTAAGTGTAAGAATGATCTAGAGGTCCGTCGACGGAAGATGAATCGGCATAAATACAAAAAGCTGCAAAAAAGGACTAAATTCCTGAGGAAGAGAGTGCTGGAGGGCAGAGGAAGAAAGAAGCAGGTGAGTTTCCTCTATTTAAAAGTAGATCAGATGAGGGCATTTCACACTTAGAGTAGAAAATATGATCTGTTACAATCATGACCCTTGTCTTTTTCCAATATCATCTGTAAATGTTCATACTTAACCTTCAGACAATAAACAGTTGTGATATTTGCTTGTGTAACCAAATCCTAACTGAAAAAGAACAATTTTTAACTCATAAACAAATAGAAATATGACTTTGTAACTTCTCTTACAGAAAAGATTTGAGGAGGATCTGAAGAGGATTTGGACACGCGCTGGACTAAAAAAGGCCCCACAAGGATGGACGACACCTAAGATCTTCCTTAAACAACATGGAAATAAATATGACTGAAAAATCACTGTATTTTGAGTTTTTGTCACCTCCTCCTCACAGATCATACACACAATAGAAAAAAGTCAACCTACTGTCAACACCTTGCAGCAAAAAGCATGTTTCACCGATGACAACATCATCTGTGTACAGCTGGGTTTTTTTTTGTTTTTTTTTTTTAAGATGTGCATTATCCAATAAAGTCTGTTGAACTAAAAACGTGTTTCATCAGTGCGTTTTGCTGTTGTAGCCTACATTTTCTCTCTTCCAGCTGCAGGGGGCAGTGTAGTGCTACATATGACAATCCCCCGACGCTTAATTTCTATTGCCAAGTATGTCTCGGGTTAAAAGAAATTATACTCTAACATCCCCTGTAATATATGTTTCTATTTATGCCACAGTTAAAGCTGATATAAGTGTCAGCATTGTAATCTTGGAAGAGTAAAAAGATTAACCAGTAGATAGTAATTATTCTGGTAACATTGCTTTTCTTGTGCAAGTTTTGCTTTGTATTCATGCATAGACGTTGTAAGTGTTACTACATTAGTTAAATTAATGATTTGAATTTATTTTTAAGTGGTTAAGATTGGAAGTAAAAGTTCATCTGTATTTAGGTGATGTAAACATGCAAAAAACCTGTGTACCAATAGTTGCACCCTTTAAAGCTTTTACTGTGTTTTTGATTTTAGCATTGGCTGTAGCCTTTTATTTGTATTCAGTTCTATTCCAGTTTCGTTAAATCATCATTTCTTGTTTTCTAGTTTTAGTTTTCTTTGTAAAATTCCCCGTTTAGTCACCTATTACTCCACATTTTTGGTACTAGAACATCCGCCACAGTATTGGATTTCATTGGCTGACTGGGGCGGAGCGTGTGCAGGATCCAGACTGCAGGAATCAAACAAAATACAGCTGGACTGTCGTTCACTCAACTTGGGGCATTCTTGTGCTCTTTGTCCGGCTCGTATCTTACCTGCAACCCTCCCCCTAACAAAGATGCACCTGGACATGACGCTCCTTCAAAGTAAGTTCTTAACACAGAAATAGAAGAAAAAAACTACTCTAAACTGTGTACATCTGCAGCCATTCTTAAAGTTGCTGTAGGGAACAAAAGCAGAGTGTTGTGCAGTTTTTTTTTTTTTTACTGCAGAATTTGCTCAGGAAAGTTGTTTTAAAACTACTGAAGACCAGAAAGTTATATATTCTAATTTGCACATTTGTGATTATTGTTCACTTTTGTATTAATGGTGTTCAGTCTATCTATCTATCTATCTATCTATCTATCTATCTATCTATCTATCTATCTATCTATCTATCTATCTATCTATCTCTGTTGGATGTAAAAGTGAAAACTATCCTTATGTACAGTAACTGTGGACTTGCCTGTTGATAGTGTGTGTATATGGGATTTTTTATGGCTTCAGCCCAATGTGTTTCTAGTTAACTGCGGTCTGAGTCGAGGAGTCAGCACAATCCAGCACCCAGTCATTATATGTGTCAGTAATGAGTGTTTCACCACGAGTGGGTTTCTTTGAGGCCGGACACCGTGGAGGAGGGGGATTGCCACTCCATCCTTGTTTATGATTGGCCTCTGTCTTAATTGACGGGCACGAACAACAAGGTATGGAAAAGATTAGAAACTGAGGGAAATAATAAGCGGTTGGGATGAGATGCCCTTATAAACAATAAACAGACTCTGGTAGAATAAGGTGACGTATGACAAACTCAACCGTTTCACCAGGCATCGACTTTAAAGAGCGGTTTGTTAAGCAGAATTTTATATTATAGAAAGATAAATAATAAAAAATAATAATAAAACGAGGCCTACTGTAGAGTAATAATGAAAACATCCATTTAACCCTTACAGACCTACAACTATTTCTGTGGTAACTTCTAAAGGAATTATTCTCTACATTTAACCTATTCTACATGATTTATCACCATTTATTATAGCATTAAGCACATTTTTCAGTGAAAATCAGGATTTTCCTACATTTAATTTACCAGTTAATTTACCATTTAATTTCCTACATTTAATTTACAAATTATGTTCATGTAACCTCACAGTAAATTCGAAGGCTATTATATCAGAAAAGAGAAAACTGTAGAAAAAAAAGTCACTTTTTCAACAAAAATATCATTAACCAAAGATAAGAACATGCATCTGTAACCACTGTCATTTGTCAAATTACATGGGTTTTACAGGGGAATCAATGTTGCCGAAGATGACAGTGTTTTCAGGTTTGCTACAGAGCCTCTGAACCTCCAAACAGGACACAGCTGATGCTGCTGACAAGCTGAGAAGCTGCATTTTTTTTCCTGAATTATTTACATGTATTGATAGGGTCAGTGGATTAGGTCTTTGAGGGTTAGATCGGTGAAGAAAAAATACACATCAGATACATAACATTCAGTTATAGAAAGCAGCAAAAAACATTAAAGGCCTAATATCTTAATGCCATCTGATGAAATAATAGTCTGAACCACTGAAAATGACTTACCTGATATAAAAAGCCTGCAAATGTGTTTGTTTACTCATGTATAACTTATAGCTCTGCTTCACAGTGTTTTTAGGGGGAATTATTTGCTTCAGAGGTAAAATGTGCTAAATCTTAGATACTTTTATTAGATGAACTGGAAAACAAATGACAGACGTGATGATTGAGTACCGTTTTCAAAATATATGATAAAGTGTTATTACATATATAGATAGTTGTAGGTATATTTATATGATAGATTTATAAATCTGACACTAGAAGGAATCTGAGAAGTGGATGTAAAGCACAATGTCATGTAGAACTGGTAGCTCAGTCACAGCTATTCCCTTTGAATAAAATGATACACAGTTCAACCCAATACTGCATCTTAACTTATTTTTTTCTTTATTTGTAACCCAAAGTTGTTAAAGGTTCACTGTTTTTGTTCTGGAAGTATTTTGCTCACAGCTTAGTGTTGCTTACTTGAAGAAAATTTCGACAAATACTCTTAACCCCTTGAGAAAAATCTTGAATAAATGGGTATTGTATTTAGTATCTGGATGCAATAAAACAGAGTTTTCCTACTTCGCTGTTCTACCAGAGTCAACAGGCCCTCAAAGCATCTGAATGTGCCTTTGTATGTTTGGCTGAATCTGCAGCTGGACAGATTTATTCTGTGACAGAGCTGTGAGTAAACTTCACACACACGCAACATCTGTGAATCACAGAAATTCTGCTGCGCAAATTCATGCTTTATGGTTGAGTAGAGCTCATCACTGTTTTTTTCATACCTTAGGGACAGTTTTCTGTTAATGTAATGTAATCCATCTGATTCCAGAGATTACTAATAAAAACAGTTCTATTGCATGTCATTTGGTAAATGCCTATCATTAAGTGTGGTAATTCAGTAGCACATTGTTAGGTCTTTAGTGTTAAACCAGCCTCTTGAGTCATCAGCCTGTGTGTGTCTGGAGGAGAGATGAGAGAAAATTACAGGGTCTGGGACACTTTGTTTTACCTTCTGCCTGAAAGTTTATACCCTTCAATAGAAAACCCACCAAATTTTTCCAGTATGTGATCCGTTCCATTATGCCAGTGTGTGTGCTAAAATAATTTCACTCAGTTTGATGTATTATTATTATTATTTTTATATACTCATAAAAACACTGCATGCTCTGCTCAGCCTTCACTAAATCCCTACATAAAGCAGAGTGAAACTTTGTTTGGATGAAATATTCCTCATTTTCCTGTTGCCTGCATGCATATGAGGTCAAAAAGCCACATGCAGCTGTGATGAATAAAACACCTGGATAGAAATACCTAACAAAACCATAACCCTGGAAAATATGTTTTCTGCACAGAAATATTTATGATGGCACTATTTAGTGGTTGATTATAGCATGGACCAAATGTTCATGTGATAAAAGAAATGTTTTAAAGTCATAGGACACAGTGAGTGGATTAAATCTGACTGCACTGCTTTTACAAACTTTGCATTTGTTGTTCATTTCTGTGTATTTTGTGGTAAATCAATGTGAGTCAAACACATTATGTGCAGTCTGCTTTTGAGATTCAGAGCATCAGTGAGCATCAATAAAAATGCAATTCACTGAGCTCTTTGGTGTTTGCTCACTGATTGCTTCTCACTAATCCAACTTAATGTGAAACATCATTACAAATGGACCAGTTATTTCCTGATCATGGATTTAAAATAATCCCCCGTTTATTCCTTCTAATGTAGTTAGTGTACCAGCAGGTTTTAATTACCGTACACAACTCTGCACATTTATTCCGGATAGTTCACGGTGCCCATTACCAGTGCACAGGTGTTTGGTCATGTTTCTAGACTTTCGACACCGTGCATTGTGACTGAAGCGTGCTGAATGGAAGCCTGGCTCTTCATCCCCTCAGGATCATGGCCTTGCAACAAGCCAGCGGCAGCCAGGATGAATAGAGGCTCTGTACGCTTTGGCTGCATGCGTCTCTGCTGGGCCTTCAGTAAACAGACGATGAAATAGCACTGTGGGAAAATTGCATTAGAAATAGCAAATGTGCTGCTGGAAACTTTTCTATCAGTAGAACGGGAAAAGGCAAACAGCAAAGTATGTTTCCAGAGGGTATTGTTTTGATGTTCGGTCTATTTAAGAAAAAAAGTTTTATCGGCTGCTGTTTCTGTGGAATTAATTCTTCCCACGTCCTTGTTTCGTTTATTTCTTTAAGCAGTCCAATAACTAAACAGAAACTTCAGCCTCTCAGCAACAGTAGCTATTATGACGAATCCAGGTATAAGTTTTTTTAGACTTGACTGAACCAGTATCTTTGTAATCCTTATTATTTCTGTTTTTTCTTTTCAGTTCTTGCTGTATTTTTCCTGCCAGGAGGTAAATATTAAACATTATTTTTCCCTCTTAAAAGCATTTATGTTCAGCATGTACTTGTCTTTGACCCTTACATGGTTTGATCTATCAGTTTGGAGCCAGGGCAGCACTGGACTTGGAGTGGTGGTGGAGGCCAGGAACATCACCCTCCCTGCAGGGTCTAAAGCTGTCTTGCCTTGTCAAAGCCCCCGCATGGTGTGGACCCAGGACCAACTGAAGGACCGGCAGAGGGTTGTGCACTGGGATGTGGTTCACAGCAGCCCTGAGTACTCAGTAGAACGAATCTTGGACATGTCTCCTGGAGCCCGCCAGAGAGTCTACAATGGCTTCAACAAGGGACGTATCTCCATCCCAGACACTGCTTTCACTGATGGAAACTTCTCCCTCATCATCAACAGTGAGCCCTCGGTCATTTTACAGTAGCACCATGAACCTTCCTCCGTTCAGAAGTTTATCTCACAGTATTTTGGATGCTTTTTTTTTCAGATGTGGTCCCAACCGACAAAGGAGTTTACACCTGTAATCTTCACCATCATTATTGCCTGGTTCACCAAAACATTCAGATTCAACTCAATGTCACTAAAATAGGTGAGGTTTTGATTTCATGTAGCCTCATGTTTTCCCATGAGTCATTATGCACAAAACAAGTTTGACGGAAACACATTTCTCATTCATATGTTCCAGCTCGAAAAGAGAAGCGTTACTGGGATGGAGAGAAGACTGTGTTCGTGGTCCTGGTGGGCAACTCCGTGGTGCTGCCTTGTGTGAACCGACGACCCCTGTGGAGGGAGGGTCTCCAGGAGGACCAGCAGCAGGTGGCCCATTGGGACTTCCAGCCCCCTGGGGTGCGTCCTGATAGGGCTGACCGCCTCGTGGACCTGTATGCCTCTGGAGAACGTCGGGATTATGGACCGCTGTTTGCCCAGAACAAGATGAGTGTGGAGGAGGATGCTTTCACATTAGGGGACTTCTCACTGACCATCGCTGATTTGAAGCCTGTGGAGAAAGGCCTGTACTCCTGCCACCTACACCACCACTACTGTGGTCTTCATGAGAGGCGCATCTTCAGGCTCACTGTGCTACCACCGCTTCCATCGACTCCCAGTACAACTTCTCTCATTGTCCAGAACGATGTGCCAGAGCCAAGTAAGACACTCACAATTTAAAAAAAAAGGAAATAAACACCACTGCAGCTTTGTCTTTACAGACACAAGTAATGGCATTTTCCATATGACTTCTAGGCTGAATTGTGCAGTGTGAGAACAGTGCTCCTGGGTTTTTATTTATAGGCATAGTTGGTCAGTTAACTCAGTCGCTTTTCTTGCCAAGTTTCTCCCCAGACCTTGGTGTTTTTGTGTTTGAGCTGCAGAAGGAGGGAGGAGGAAGGAATGTGGAAGCTGGTGATTCAGAAAAAAGAAAGAAAAAGAGGTCAAAAGTAAAGAAAGAAGTAATTAATTTCTAGATGTGAAAAAGCTTTTTATTTAGACAAGGCAGAGCCTCCTAAACATAATGACCATTATGTTTAGTCTTTAAATACCAAAAAAGAAGTAAATATAATGTTTTAAGGAACCAAATCAATGTGACCTCTTTCAAAGTTAAAATCATTTTTCATTGTGGCTTTAACCATCCCTAAAAGAAAGAAAGAAAGAAAGAAAGAAAGAAAGAAAGAAAGAAAGAAAGAAAGAAAGAAAGAAAGCTTATAAATCTGAAATCTTGGATTTTCAGAGGGAACTATTTGTTTTTCTTCTTGCAGCAAATAGCCATAAAGTGGCTGCAACGGAAGTGGCCTCATTTTACTCGCTGACTTTTTCATTTACAGCTTTTTTGTTTACAGCTGGAGCCATTTTATTTTAATTGCTTGTAGCAGAAGAGTGGGATAAAGCAGTCAGTAATTTTGGGAGTGGAGGGTGATATCTTGTGTTTTTTCCTCCATTTGACCCCGTTTTTCCCATGCGTCTAGACCGGTTACACTGTATCTTGAGGTTTGTTTATTCTTCTTTTCTCCCAGTTTTTGCTCTGGTTCTGAGCAGATTTGTATCAGCCTGTGTCAGAGGCGTGTTTACCGGCAGTAAAAGGAAGTCTCATACATCTGTTCAACATCTGGACCAGCTGTGACATGAAAGAGTAAAGTAAGGGGAGGGGATGAGGCTATATGTTATAGATTTAAGTCTCCCTTTAAAAACACGCCGGTCCATTTAATAACTCCCTAAAGTATGCAGTGAAAATATGCACACGTGGATAGATGGCATTGTGCCTGTGCTATTTGAGTTCACCTCAGCTAGATATTCAGTTGTTTTTTACGCACTGTTGATCTTGTCTTTTAGATTAAAACCAAGTTGCTTGCGTTCAGTGAGGCGCCAACAATCTGTAATTGCAAATATCAAGAGAGCTTTCCTTAAATGCAGTAATTATTCATGCCAAGAAAATAACATAATTCCTTTGTAATCACGAAGGAGGTATTTTGTGAGCTGTCAGCAATTCAACAGAAATCTCACTCTTTGAAAATAAAGATACGTTCGTTCATTTCATTGACTTGCAAATGTTGCAAGTCAGTGAGCTGAAGAAAAACCCTACATGTAACCTCTGTGCAGCATATGTGAAATAGCCATTAACGCATACACACGTGTCAGATCTGTCAGGAAAATGGAAATGGGCTACTGCTGGGATACGGCTGTGGCTCTGGAGACAATGACCTTGGACATGTCTGTGCAGTTTCATGCATATTAGGTACATTGAACAGTGACAGGTGATAATTACTGTCCGTGCTGCTGCTGCCACCGTGGATGTGGGTGATCAGGATCAAACATGAGGGGCTGATTTTAAAAGCATGGTCAGAAATGGTCATTGTCAGTTCTGTTTATTCATTATGATGCAATGGAAGAGAAGTGTTGCAGATTTAACATATATTTAAGTAAATATATGCTATGATAAATGTGGTCAAATAGGTAAAAGATGATCAAATGTCGTATTTGTCGTACAGTTTAAAATAGAAACATTTGCAGTCATGAGCTGACTTGAACCCTCTGACTTGAAGGTGTCGCAGTTATTTTCCATCCATTCACAAACTAGACGATGGTGTTTTTGAGGAGATTTAAAAAGGCATAACTGGAAAACTAATACAGACACACAGACAGACCACATAACAGTGTTCGTCTCTCTTTCCTCACACTTCTCTTTTCTGGTCAGCCTGTTTTTCACTGAGGAGAGAAAAAAAAATAACAGCTGCATGACATCAGGTCTGGAAGTCATTACTGCAGAACAGCTTTTTGACATTTAACTCCTGCTCTCCCTCCTCCTTTTCTATGAGGCTTTTGAAAACAAAAGAAAAAGAAGAAGCCTTTAGGGAAAATAATATTTGTAGTTCCACAGAAATCAATTTAGGTTTCATTTTTGTTTTTCCAAATCCAATATATTACTGTCAGAATGTGACCAGTAAATCCCTTTAACACATGCCATTGTTATTTTATTTAAAAGCAGTTAATAATAAAAGCTGATTATAACCGTCATATACATGGTTTTCAGGGATTGAAGACCCGGAAGCTCCACGTGTGGTGAATGTTATCCTTCCTGAGCATCGTGGCTATTTTGTCCATCATTTGGGTTACTTCCTGGCAACCTTCTTACTGCTGGCCTTTATCGTCGTGGCCGTCATTGTGTTGACACGGCGACGCAAAAAGAGAGGTAGAGTGTGTGTTAATTCTATTATGATCCCCTAATGCATCTTGTCACTATTTTACTGCACCTTGTTCAATAATACTACAGATTTCTATTTTATACTTTATATGCTCTATATTTTACAACCATGTATTTATTCCTGTTTTTATCATACTGTGATAAAATCTGAGCACTTGTGTAATTCTATTCTATTCTATTCTATTCTATTCTATTCTATTCTATTCTATTCTATTCTATTCTATTCTATTCTATTCTATTGTAATTACTGACATGCATCTGACAAACTGCAAGTGCTATTATAAAAAAAGACTTTAATTACTGTTGTTAAATTTATTCTAATGATTTAGGGTGTTTCTCTATCTTTTTTAGGACTTGAGTATGACATGCAAAGATACGAACGGTAAGAAATTCAAAATATAGCCAACATCAAACATTTTTTTTCTTTCAATGGTCACTCAACAATAGTTCCATTATTTTAGGGGAAATATAACGAATGGTGGTGAGGTAACATTAGACTACACAGAGCTTGGGGCTTGCAACCATGAACCTCTGAATTCAGGTAAAGTGAGCTTCAATCACACACATACAGTAAATAATACACTCTGGATTTGTACTGTTTTCTCATTTATTAAACACTGCAATCCACAGACTACAAAAACAACCTACTGAAAGAGAAGGGAATGGCCAAAGACTGCAATAAGGGTGAGTAAATATTATGGAATTTAGGAAATGTGTGGGGGAGTGATATCCTAATAACTACATAAAGGTATGTTGTAAAAACATTTCATTTCAATGATATGATGTCCTCTTTTCTGTTTCCTCATTCAGACTTTGATGGGAAAATGTGGAAGTGAGTGAGATGTTTCTGAAATGCTGCTGGCAGGTCCAGGGCAGAGACCGAAGGAGTATAAGACCGCGGAGAAAGGACAAAAAAAAGAAGAAACCCAGAAACCCAGGAGAGGACAGGAGGAATGCTCCCTCTGCTGTAACTCTAACACACTAAGCTTTTTCATTAAAGGCACCAGGATTTTTAAGACTAATTATACGGTAACATGCTTTTTCACCAGCTGTTCTAGCTATGTTTTTACATTTTTGATCTTTCCACTTTATATTCCCCGGTTGGTTTATGTTGAATGATGAGTATTTAGTTGCATTTTTAATCATCTTTTTAATTTTTTTAATGCATGCTTTGTATTAAAGTATTTTATGTACTTTGCATGCTTACTGAGCTGCAAGCTTACAATTCTTTTTTTGCACAAATTCTGCTGTACTGTAATTTGTAAATGATATTTCCCCATGTTTCAAAGGTTAATTTACTGTATGTACTCAATATCAGAAGAGCTCCGCATTTTTAGCTAAAGAAATTTGAACAATTATGGTACTTTTTGTTATTTTGTTGGAACAGCCTTGTACGAATATGTTTAGAAATGCAGAATGTCAGACTTAAATTCTTCTGATGTTATGAAAGGGACCATGGACTAAAGGCTCAGTCTACTCACACTCAGGAAAGAAACCAACCTTTTAACAATTTCTGTGGATTTCAATGGACCATGTAGTACTTGTTTGCATCAAGCATGTACAATGTATTTGTATTTGTAAAACACTGACTTTATTACTGAATCTGCTGGTTAATAACACACGTTGACTGCTATAAACATCCAAGTGTCACTCTGTGATGTTTACTCCAACATTGACTGTATTGTATCAGTAATCTACTTGTCATAGCCATAACTTTCCCTTTTCTCTTGTGGAGGCAGTTGCACACAGTTTAATACTGGTCTGATCTAATTAAAGATTTCCTCTGTAGATCCATAAGAGTGACTCATGAATTCCTGTGCCCTAGTTAATGCATGATACTATATGGTATGAACCTATAATATCAGCTGCCTGCTGTTACTCGAAGTACAGACAGTAGTATTTTAATCAGGATCTCGTGAAAATTAGCAAGTAATTCATATATTTTAAATAAATAATGAAGTGTACTTGGCCACCTATTCTTGCACCCAGGATGGTCATTGATTAAATTCATATGATTCATACAATGATTTAATGGTAATGATTAGTTATTATATAATCATTATATACTTAGTCTTCAGTATGCAGGACATGGTGAAAATTCCCATATTGATGTAATCAATGATTACTATATTATTATTATCATCTTCATTATTATTATTATTATTATTATTATTATTAGTAACAATAGTACGTATTTGATCTTTCCAATTCATCAGTTGGTTTATGTTAAATGATGAGTATTTGGTTGCATTTCTAATCATCTTTTTAATTTTTCTTCACCACCATCATCATCATCATCTTCTTCTTCTTCTTTTGATAATAATAATAATAATAATAAAATAATTATTGTAGTAATAGTTGTACATATTTGATCTCTCCATTAATATAAAGTGTACTATCTATCTATCTATCTATCTATCTATCTATCTATCTATCTATCTATCTATCTATCTATCTATCTATCTATCT
>JAPQRP010000028.1:11217436-11231073 GCA_037367295.1 Apogon hyalosoma
ATCTATCTATCTATCTATCTATCTATCTATCTATCTATCTATCTATCTATCTATCTATCTATCTATCTATCCTGTCGGTCTGTCTGTCTGTCTGTCTGTCTGTCTGTCTGTCTGTCTGTCTGTCTGTAGATGTGTGTCTTATTTTAGTGTGAGTACTATATATAATTAAAAAAAATTTATTAAAAATTGATTGTGTAGTAACCATATTTTCACATAACACATATCCATCTATTAGGGCTGAGTATTTTAATTACTTTTTGAAATTCAATAATTGAGCCAATTTTAGTTGATTAGTGGTTTGTCATGCCATTATCATTAACATGCTCTCTCCACCCAAAACATAATATATTACCAACCAAATAATAGAGGGAACCACCAGCTTATGTATAAAACACACGTAAAATGTTTTTTTTATTTTTTTTTCAGGCTTTACTCAAACAGATGCAGTGCTCAGGCAGAAACAAGCCATAAACATTTGTTCAGCGTTTCTATGAAGTTAAAAAAAAATCTCCTTTGTGTAGGTTTGTGGTGGTATTATTGAAAATCAGTGCTGTGTGTTGTTTTTTAGGATTCTGGCAGTTTTCCTATGTACATCATATTTTTAAAATATTTTTCGGGTTTTGTTACAGCTGCTTCTCAATGTATTCTACTATGAGGATTTAGAATATGTCATTTTAGTGTCATTATTTAATTTGTGCAGTGTGCTATGTGTTGTATCAGTGTGTATATATCACCCTACTATGACTAAATAGAGTGTGCACACCTGCACTGCTTTACTGATTTATGACCCTGTCCTTGCCAGGTTAACTGTCTGTTATCACATTGTTGTGCTTGGTGTAACTGGATGAACAGTGTTTTGCATAAATCACTGATAGAGTCTCACACAGAGAATGACACTGCTGCTGCTCATTGAGCTTACCCATGGTAGCGAGGGTGCAAAGCTGGTTGAAAGCCATGTGGAAAATGTGGCTTACAAAGCGTGAATGTCTCTCGGTACGTGTCAGCTATGCAGGGAAGGGAAGTGTCTCTAGGCTGTACCGTGTTGTGTTGAGCTGAGTCTGTGTCCTTCTGCTGCTTGGTTGACACTATCTGTCTGTGTGTTCCCCAGGGTTGTCAAAGAAGAGATTTCCGATGACAACGCCAAGCTGCCCTGCTTCAACGGGAGAGTAGTGTCCTGGGTAAGTAAGATGGATGGTGTGCCTATGCTGCCCCTCTCTCCTGGCTGCTTGCCTGGCTCTGCAGCCTCAGCTCTAACTAAAGATATGTGGAGCACTCATGGATCATGTAAATGTAACAGTGTAACACCTCCACAGAGCTGTTTCAACACTCGGGGCCTTGATCTCACTGATCAGCTGTATTGTAAAGGCGTGAGTGAGTGATTCCATCAGACACTAAAAATGGATGCTGTTATAAAATACAGCCAGTCGTAACTAGGCTTGACAGCTAAAATATAAAACATACAGTCGAGTAGAGCTCTGGAATAGAATGATGAGCATTGTTATGGTGATGTACATATTTATATTATGATATTTAATTTTTTGTTTTGTCTTTTGAGGTTTGTTTTCATTGTCAGCTCAAACTGTTTTTCAATGTGTGGTTGTTTAACTTATTTTTTTATTTTGTATACTTTAATTTGGAATAATAATTTTTACTGTTATATGTAATTATTATAATTCATTTCATTTATTTGTTTATTTCGAGCATTTGCAGAATACATGCAAGTTCAAAAATTCCAAAATCATTCATTTACACTTGAAAAGGAGTGGGAAGAAGAAAAACTTATTTAATCCCACCTCCATTCTCATCATCAAATAACTTAACACAATGACGTTACTCACTCCTGTCCTTCGACTTCAAGTCAGAACAATGAACAGTATAGGCCTATACCAAATTGGAATATACTCATTCAACAGTATTTACATTATATAACCAAAATGCATGTGAAAAATAGAAACAAAGTACCTTCCTGGTGGTGTTGCCATGGATAACACTTAACCATCAACTTACATTATAATAATTACATACCAGCAATGGTAAGAATAAAACTACAATACCACAAATGGTAAAGAACAGCACATACCAGCGATAGTAAGAACAATACCAGAAGGTAATGGACAACACATATCAACTAGATGAGGAACAACAAGCACAAAGACGGAATATTGATTTAACCTAAGTATTAAGACCCTTTATCTTTATACTGGGACCAGACCATATGTTTATATAACAGTTTAAATAATCCTCATCATCATAATCATCATAATCATAATAATAATCATATAATCCCTTTGGTTTACTCCCTTTGGTTTATCGTCCCCCCGTGCACAGCCTGTTTCTGTTTCTTTTAGTTTCATTTAGGTATTTCTGTTTGTGTGTGTGTGTGCGTGTGTGTCCGCACATATATGATTGTGTGGTGGAGGTTGGTGTTGGTGATGGGGTGCACTGATTTTATATGTTAAGCACTTTGTGCTACATTTTACTGTATGAAAAGTGCTATATAAATAAAGATTGATTGATTGATTGATTGATAATCATAATAATCATAATCATCATCGGCCTTTGTCATGCTTGGACCATAAAACAGAGTTTAAAACCACAAGTAAGGCGGTTTCAACTTTTTCTCGGGACTTGAACAAAATAATTAGACATTTATTGTAATAATTAATAATTATTTTTATATTATATTTATTTGTTAATTTATATAATAATTATTAATAATTAATTTAATAGTTATCAATTTGATTCTTATGAAAATGTTTAATGCGATCACATTTTAGGCCATATCGCCCAACTCTGCCATTGACTGATACTATACTGTTCTTAACCTTGAGCTAAAAGGGTCACATGATGATGATGATGATGATGATGATGATGATGATGAGAAAAAAGTCTTAAGCGTATAGTGTTTATGATTTATAACGAGTTTTCCTCTATAGACAATAAATATCAAATTAAATCAATTTATCATGTTAGAAGAGGATTTACATTTTAATAATTATTGTCAATCCCACACATCAAAGATGCAGGTTTAAGAACTGACTTAAAATGTCCAAGGAAAGTAAGAACTGGGTTGTATAAGTGTGTTTGATAAGCTTTGATAATTGCACTTGATGATTCACCTTGATTCATCCACTTGAACAACTGTCTTTAACGGAGTTGCCTATAAATGTATATCCTATATATTGATCTGTATGGGAAAATTCATTATGTCGTTTTGACGGGGAGGTCAGAGGTCACTCAGTAGTAGCTGTGGAGCTGTTAAACACCTCTCTGCTCAATGACATTTAGGCAATGAAAATGGAAGGCATTTTTCCTGCACAGGAACAGTTTAATTTACACTGTGTAAACTGTGAAATATTCTGTCAGACACACGCACATTGAAATAAAATAATCAGATAATCATTGGATAATTAATGCAGTTTTCCAGAAAACTGGAGAACCAAGCAGCAGAGAAAATCTGCTTATTTTTAACGTCTTAAAGCCAGAAAGCCAGACAGCAAACAGCAGACGCAGCAACAGAAGGTGATGGAAAGTGCAGTAACACTTTCAGTCTTTGAAGTGCAGCGACTGAAAGTAACCCACAGGTTCATTTAGGATTCCTGTGCCACAGATGAAGGAATTGTACTGTCATAATGACACCTGTGAATCCCAAAGCTTGCATTAGAATAATCAGTCCACACAGTTGTTAGTCTCTCTATGGCTGCCTGCTTTAACTTTCATTATTCTGACTCAGATGAAAGGAGAGTTGCTGTATCTATGGGTCATTGTACATCATCCTTTGTACTGACACTCAACTGAGTAAAAGCAGTGTGGTCCTCTAGGTTTTTTGTCACTCTGTGTTTCTCAAGTTGTTTATGCGTCGTCACCCATCGTCTGAAGGCTGCATCTCATTTCATATCCTTTCCTTATGTGTATGATTTGTACACAAGATGCGTGTCTCTGGTGGAAACATCACTGTATATATTTATCTCTGAGTGTTGATGTTTTTCATCTTCCCTCATCTACACTATGGGATCTATATCATTTGACAAATATTTATTATTGCTCATTTCCTTCCTAAATAAATCTGTCAGGTCTAAAATGATTTTTTTCTCTGCTCTCCAATGCCTTCCTTTAGTTGGTTCTGGCAGAAAGCACCCACTCTGATGGGGGATCCCAGTGCACAGAAAGCCATCCGGAGCTGCCCCCTCCCCTCGAAAGAACAGGGGGCATTGGAGATTCACGGCCCCCCTCCTTTCAGTAAGTCGGCTGATTACGGCTTGTCATATATGCACAATTACACACACAGGCATGTAGGCAGATGTATTCAAGCACACAATTCTGTGACCTTTTTATTTCCCGGCATGCCATATGTGCTCATCAGAAACTGAGTAGCTCATCAGTTGGATTCATCTCCGAGGGCTTATATGAGAGGTGTAGGTTTATACGCCTGTATACTGTGTGAATATGCCATGAAGTATGTGCTAAAGTGAGTGTGGGAACATGCAAGGGTGTGAGTATGTTCCCCACTTGTGTGTATATTCCTTCCTGCCCACCCAGCCGAAGAGTAAAGCGTTAGTCCGCTCATCTATGTAAACATGCATATGATGCGTACATTGCCAGTGTGGCTGATTCTTGAAATAGCCTTTGCAGCATAAACACCTTCAGGCAAATACTGGCACTCAGGGAGCGTCTTTGTATTCAGTCACTTGGAGCATTCATCCATCATGAGCTAGCACTTAAAAAAGAGAGATATGGCACAAAAACAAATAGTCGCTTAAAAGCTCAGAAATATAGGTTTTCTCAGGAGCTTGATAATTATCAGCACAGTTTAGACTTGGCTGCAAACCAGTAGATCACAGAAGATCACTAGACCTTCTGAAGAGAAGTCCCAAGCTAAATATAGTTAGAAGGGCTGGGGGCAGTGGGGGCGCGAGTTGTTGCCATTGCAGTGCCAGAGCAATACAGCTGAGGATCTATATTGAGAACATGCAATCTGTCATGTCTCTGTATGTCTTTATCCAGTGTTTGACATCTCAGCTCGCTCTTGCCCTCTATGGGCTGCAGCCTGCTGTTTTGGCTGTCAGCTGCTCAGATGCTTTTATTGTTCCTGGCCTGCTTTTACTATGACTATCGCCACCTTGTGGAGGAGCAGGACAGTGGTGCCGGCCCCTTTACCCCACGTCATTTCCCCTCCGCCCCTCCCTCCCTCTCCCTTTCTCTTTCCCTCTTTGAGTCATACAGGCAGGCCTTTCTCTCAGAGAAACAGAGTGGTGAATTCCCAATAGTGAACGTCCTCTCTTTCTGAAATAAATCCAGTCTCCCTCCCTTTACCGCTCTGTGTAACTACCTCGAATATTATTACCACTTCATTTTCTCTTTGTGCTTTATTCATGCATTTCATGTGTTTGTTGGCTTGAATGGCTCTATTTGATGAGCTCGTAGAATAGGTGTTTTGGGCTGAGAATGGACACAACTGATGTGCTGCTGCCTGGTAATCCGGATTAACAGACATTAAAAGCACCCATCTACATTTCCCAGGAGGGAGGGGTGGCAATTGGCAGCACAGTGGGGAGGTGGTGGTGGGTGGGGGAATTGAAAGGGGGTGGCATTTGTTCACAGCTGCAGCCTTGCGCCTTGGATAATCTCCCACAGGATCAGCAGATCTGATACTGACAGGCGACGGACAGGCCCTCAACAATACATCAATAATCAGTCCCTACAATCACTACAAATAAAAACCCAGCCCAACTATGAATCAGTGTTCATAAAGTAGAGTTTTAACATGAGGTATTTGCACTACGAGCTGACCTGTGCTGCTAAATCCCAGTCCAGCTGCACCCATTAGTACCATGACACAAAAACATGTAACTATGCCATATTGAGCACTTTGTCCCGCTGTGTGAACACAGCAGACACAGCGTCCTGTCTGCACTTGTGTTTTTAATTTGCATTGATCATCCACCCTTTGCCACTGAGGTGTATGAGAACATTATTATTACACCCCTCCAGATCCTTTTTTTCTTGTTTATTAAACTTTATATTTACAACAGTGACATACAGAACACAACAAAATTAAATACAGTTATTTATGTGGTTGTTTAGTTGTCAACTATTAAATGAATTGCCAACTATAATTGATTATTTTTTAACCAAATTTCTTATGTTTTGTTTTTTTTTTTTATATTTCCTGTGACATTAAATTAAATACTCTTTGCTTGTGGACCAGACAAGATATACATTGAGGATATCATCTTTGGCTTTGGAAAGCAATTATTGACATTTGTCACCATTTCTGGCATCTTATAGAACAGGATAATCAACAATGAACATAATAGTCAACTGCATTTCTGCTTATGCACCAAAAAATATCTAGATTGCCATGTTCCCTCAAATTGTATTTGTTCCTTTGACACATTCATCACTTTATTTTTTTTCATGCTGTTGACATGCAAACATAATCCATTTCTCACATCCCTCTTGAGCTCTCTTACCGTATGTATCCCATTAGTTTTCAGCCACAAACTTCTTTTTTTCTTAGCGGTTCTGCCTTGAACCATCTCTTTGTGCTTTTATATAAGCTGACAACAAGGTCTTCATCAGATATCTTTCTTCTCATTAACTCAATATCTATCATATTACCAAGTACTTTACTACTGTCTAGTACTTGGTAATATATTCTGGGGTCTGATATATCTATGTGATAGAGATGCTGTATGTAGATATGAACATACCATAACCAAAATACATGACAACAGTCTACATTTATTTCTTCTTTATCTCCAACATGGATGTACTATAGTGAATTATTTGTTCTTCAGTTTACATGTAATAAAGAGCCTAATTACATGTAAGGCAGTGTTGTGTTATAATCCAAATTTGTAACTAATCCTCTTCAAAAATGATCAAATCAGATTCTTTTTCCCATTTTATCTCCATTAAATGCTGATACAACATGAATACTTAATCCTCAGCTCTAGTTATCATTATGCCATTTTTCCAAGGTTTATATTGTACGTAATTTCTCTATCAATTGAAATATTGTTTTGGTTATTTAATATATGATTTTATTTAAGCACTTGGAAACTCTATTAAATTATAAAATTTGGTCCTATACTGATGATTGCTGACATGTTTTATGTATCTTTTTTTTCTGTTTATACACAATTAGTATGACACTGTTATCGTTTAAGCATGAGTGTGCGTGCATGCATGCATGCATGCATGAATGCGCCAGCATGCAAGTGTGATTATAGATGCAGGTATAAGGTACATGTAGCATACATGCCTAAGTGTGTGTGACAGTTTGACAGGGTTGAGTAGAGTTCTCACCAGCCTCAGGTTTCATAGGTGCCCGGTGGCTGTGTAAATCCCTTAACCCAGGTGCCTGAGGCCACGGCGTCTCCAGCCCTCTGACAGAATAACAATCTGCCCTCCAGCTCCTTCAGAACCCCCAGACTCCTCCCAGATCCCCTGGTACATAGGCCTCCTTATTGCTCAGCGCACACCTGATCTACCACTTCTGCCTTTTTCATGCGGTCTGTCACTCTCCCCTCTCTGTCTCCCTCTCTGTCCTGCTTCAGGCACCATCTGGGCTTTCAATAGGTCTCATTAATGCCAGTATTGTCCACAATGGCTCCCTCTCAGGGTATCTAGTCATTAATGACACTTAGTGAAAAACACATCACATACCGCAGAACAATAAACCTGCTATTTTGGCCAGAGGGATTGAATTTGAAACAGAGTCATAATATGAGTTGCATATTCCCCTAAGGCTGAATGGCAAACAAACAGATATTTTAACAGAGAGAAGAATATTGTAGAAGGGGATTATATTCAGGAGCATTGGTCGCAGTCTGTCTAGAGAATTAAATGGAAAGACTTGCTGTGAGACAGACAGAGCGTGTGTTTTGTTCATCATTATGAATCTGACTGAAGTTTTCCGATGTGTATGTGTCGCAGCGCCAATGCGGTGAGCAGTCGAGATGGCCTGGACACAGAAACGGGTACAGAGTCCCTCCTGAGCCACCGCAGAGAACGAGAGAGAGAGCGAGCACGGAGGAGAGCAAGAGAAACTGAGCGTGAGTATTATCAGTGTGGAACAGATGGATCCTAAAAATGCAATTATGTTGTCATTTCCAAGTTATTACATTTCACTGAATCTTACTCACTTATTGAACATAAGACGTCAGTCACCCACAAAAGTGGACGAGCTGCAGACATGTTTTTAAAAAAAATGGCCCTGCAGCGTCACATGCTACATGTTGAACTTTAGCTTTGTGAGAACAAGACACACATATCCAAATTCTGGAAAGAGCAAAGGAAGTGGAAAGCAGTAAATATGTTTTCTGCATGTCATTTCTGGAATTTTCTGTCTTGCCCAATAATTGTCTTTCCTCTGTTTCCTGTGTCAGGTTTATGGTCAGAGCTTGTTTTCCACTCAGTAGTCAATCTCCAGTCTTGTAGGATGATTATACCCTGTCAGAAGACACGTGTTTGGTGAAACATCATAGTAAAGTCAGTTTATGCCTGTTTTTCTGATCTAAATGCAACTATGTACCTGAAAAAGAAAAACGTGGTTGCACTTTTTAAAAACCCTTGAGGGCCTTTAACAAGTTAAAGGACATGTGCGTGATTGTTGAGGTCACTGAGACACTTTGGATTTTGGTGCAGTTAAATACTGTTCCTGTTGGATCACTTTGGTAGGAGAAGGTGGGCTTTCTCCATGTTCCCTCAGAGAAGCTGTTCTGCTTCACAGAATCTCTGTTTTTAATATGATAGTCTGCCAGGCAGCATCGCATGACTCTGCTATCCAAAACAGAGCTGGTGGTGCAACAGGAAAACACAGAACAAGGTGTGTTTTGTTGGCAGTACAATCCTACTTGCGATATTCTGGGATATCCACTCCAATCTGTTCCCGTCCTTGTCACATTCACATTTTGGCTAAATGACTTGTTTTCGTGGCTGAAGTGTAATAAACCAGTCTGCAGTCTGCTGTTGTTATTTTTTCACTTCATACCCACTGCAAAGCCACTTGTCTCAGTCTCTCCACCCCTTGTCCTCTCTTCACAGCAAGCCTGGCTCTTTGCATCCTGTGCTCCAGGCTCATTAACCAAATACTCATTAATTTATGTGGCACAATTATTATAACAGCATAAGGTTGAGGTAGAGGGAAGGGCTGGAAACACACTCAGCCAAATGTGAGCTACAGGACCAACTATCCTCGGAGAATAACTGCATGATCATATCTATTGCTTTTATCGTGATTATTGTCTTATACTGTACCACTTGGGATTGTAGACTTGATTTGGCACAAGACGTGTTGTCCTTGACAGCGTCAGATCCACTGTTGCTGTCTGCCAGCTCCACATCTGTTATTTTGTGTTTGATACGGAAATACCTCGAGCCTAATGAGCCTTTTGTCCGTCTTCTATCCCTTTTCCTATTTATTCAACTTCAACACAAATTGAACACATTTACAGCAATAGAACGTGGAGTGTTGCATCAGGATCATCTCTCTCACACACAGGCAGTCTCTGCTTCCTCACCTTATATCCTGTGCTTGTTTGTTAGTTCTAATTAAGGGAAACCATCAGGGGAATTGGGTGTTTCCCTCTTGGTCTACCAGCAGCTTGCAGCTCGTAAATCTAACAAGCAAGTCCTAATGCAACGTAATTCAATTGTCTGAAGACTGTGGGGGCTCAGTGGCCATGGCTGGATATAAAGATATACAGAAGAGGCGAGTAGCTCCGCCTCTTGACTTACCTGCCTGCAGCATCAGCAGCAGGAATTCCCCTGTCACCCAATACACATGCTTCAAGTGATTCAGCCTCAATGTGAATACTAGCTGTTTTACAGTGAACAGCTAAAGTGCTCGACTCTGGTAAACATATCTCCTCTTATTCTGTGTCTGTGCTGCAGCATTTCAGATTGAATGGATGAATAATGCAGCAGTTGAAAATTTTGGCAGGGGTGAACAAGTGTAGGGCCCTGAGGGCAGCAAAGATGTATGGGATATGATCCGATGTTTCAAGGCCACCAGGAGTTTTGCATCTTAATCTATTGTTCAGACTAGACCTCTGTGTTCAGCTTTTGCGAACATGTAATACTAAAATAAAAGCAGTGGCGGTGCATTACGCATTACACTGATCTGCACTGCCAGGATTTCAAGGTTGAGGTCAAAGAAACCATGGCTAAACCAAAGCACTTATGCTTGTATTAAAGTGTTAACACAGACCACAAACACAGCCAGAGAACTCAAACTACCCTGTCACACTAAAACAATCTTTAATTTTTGTGATGTGATGCTCCTAAAAGCATGTGGGCTTTTAACAACCTGATGTTTTTTACTTGGGGCAGAGATGGGAGAGGACACCACATCGTCTCCAATCTCATATTATGTGTTCAGGAAAATACCATCACCTGATTGGTCAAAGGCAGATAAGCAGTCATTCTATATCACATGCCATGGGAGGGAGCTCAGTTTCAGCTCAGTTTCTCTGTGTGTCGGATGAAGGCTCGCTGTCGAGTGTGGTGAGGGATTTGTTGTGTTATTTCTGTGGCGTTTATTTCTTGAGCTATGTTATATCTTATTTTTGTGGGATTTCTCTAAGTTTTTTTAATGCAATATATTGATGATGATAATAGTTAAGATTCTGAGTTTTGTCTCGCTGTGATGACAGTGAGAAAGTGTGTGACAGTCCTGAGCTTTTGTTACCTTTTTTTTTTTGTTACCTGTTGTTTTGATAAACTGATAATGATGATAAACTCACCAGTAGAGATTAACAGTGAAAATTTCCACATTTATTGATGTAGCATCATATCTTGTAAAATTAAACAAATATACATCATCTAATTTTTTTACCCTTTTTTACAAACATTTTATTCTTTATGCTCCCTGTTATGTTTTGTCACATCTTTGTAGTCTTTACACTCAGGTCTTGCTCCTTGCTCTCCTATGCTCATTGCTTTTTTTTGTTACTGCCTCTATTGTAGATAAACTGTGAAGCCTGTCAGCAGCCGGCCGATGTGCAGAGAGCATCCAGGGCTCAGACTGTTTTTTAGAGATCCACTAGCACAGACGGAGCACAGCACAAAGTCACAGACACACTTGTTTGTTCTCTTTTGATTTTCTAGTATGCCAGTCATTTAATCATGGGAGGAAATATGTTAGAGTGACTCCGGACAGTGGATGTCATTCTACTGATTAAGTGCTTATGTGCAGCAGATCAGCTTTCATGCGTGCACCTTTTGGGCGGAGCTAGAAATGGGAACTACAACATTGCTGGAATGCTTTGCTCGCTCTCGGCGAATATGCTGTCTGCCACACCCTCTTCGCCTTAGGAGACCTTTCCAACCTATACGCTGTTTTCCTGAGACAGCACCACCTCACTGTCGATGTATGTATAGTGATAGAAAAGGATTACAGCTGGAAATAACTGGAGATACAATATTGTTTTATGTACACTCTTGATAACCTTGTCATTCCAGTAATTTTGAAATCTTTCAGCGCTTTATCATTCATGCTACTCTTATCTTCAGTTATCAGATACATTGCTTAAGTCTTTTTGCCAGTGTTGCCACTCTCAGTCTGAGTCTCCTCCTCCTCTGGTTGCTTCCTCTTTTCTGATCTGACCCTGCAATAAGCAACCTGACCTCCTATGTGACTCATAGCTGCTTTGCTCTTTCTCTCCAGTTCCTCGCATTAACGGCCACTCGAAATCAGAGCGCACTGCCAGGGACTCAGCCATGGGCTACGACAGCGCCTCAGTAATGAGCAGCGAGCTTGAGTCGAGCTCATTTGTTGACAGTGAGGAAGATGAGGATGCTAGCAGGTAAACTATCAAGTCACATCTAAATGCATTTCTGCTTCATTCAAGACACTTAATATAAATCATCTGCCCCTGTTTGCTGATTTATGTTTGTTTTATCTCATTTAAAGACCCCAAAAGGAAAGAAGCGATAAGTCAATTATTTTAATCACAGTATAACTCACACTATAAATAACTATCTGCTTCGTAAGTCATGCATTGTATTCATTTTAAATTTATTGTCCTGTGAGTGTTCAAGGAAACATAAATCACTTAGAGACACTGAAAAATGATGTGAGTGCAAGACATTAGGGAAAATCATCTTAAAAGCATGAGAAACTTCAGCAATCTCATATTAATGATGTTGTCTACCTCCCTATTATAGAAAATCTGCATTTCTTTACATTGCAAGTATTTTGGCTCATAAATCAGGTCTACAGTTTTCGCACATACACAGCACGTACTCCTACTTTGATCTAATATCCCTGGTTTGCCCTACATTTTTTCATTCCTCCTCTTCTTCTCCCCCTCTTCTTCTTCTTCCTCTTCCTCTTCTTCTTCTGTGTTTCAGGCTCAGTAGCTCCACAGAACAAAGTTCTTCATCACAGTTGATGCGTAGACATAAGCGTCGCAGACGGAGGCACAAAGTGGCCAAAATCGACCGGGTGAGCACCTCTAAGACACATCACTGTTACCGCTGGAATTGAATTAGACACTGAGTGTGAGAAACAGATGAGATGGCTGATTGATATGGACTTTACGCCACTTCTGCTGTGCGTCACTTACTGTTTCCACTTTGTGCTTTTCCAGTCCTCATCCTTCAGCAGTATCACAGACTCCACTATGAGCCTCAACATTATCACCGTAACACTCAACATGGGTAAGGGTTTATTTTTACAGTTTGATAAAGGATTTATAGATTCTGTTGTTACGCCTGAAACCGTACACATTTTTCTCTTTGTTTCATTACAGAGAAGTATAACTTTTTGGGTATCAGTATTGTTGGTCAAAGTAATGACCGGGGAGACGGCGGTATCTACATCGGCTCCATCATGAAGGGCGGAGCAGTGGCTGCTGATGGTAGAATAGAACCAGGAGACATGCTCCTCCAGGTACACTGATGCATGTTGTTGAATTTTTGGTATATTTTGTCAGGTCCTTGCTGATGCTGATACTGTGTGATAGTTGTCACATGAAGGGATGACTGTATTGCTGTCTGTGGTTTTGTGTCTTATTAATAACCACAGTGTTGTACTCGCTTCCGTTGCTAGACTCTTGTAAAAGTTCTAATTCTGCCTCTCCTTTTCCTTCCTGTTATTGCCTCTCTTTGATCTCTGTGCCACAGAGCTCTAAAGCTACACCCGCAATGAAACACATAATAGCTGATTTCATTTTCTTGTTGCCCCAACATTCACAATATAGGTTTTATTTGGGCTGTGTATCACACAGAAAGCAGCTTAGGATTTGCCTGTATCTGAAGGCCTAAAAGCACTGTAGAGATTAATGTGTGCACAGTGCAAGTGCCTAAACAGATTGAACTCCTCTGTACAGCTTCAGAAAGCCACAGAAACACACTGTAAATATCTGTGTAATGTAATTTTAATGAGTTAATTATATGTTTTCTTGTCTGTCAACCAGGTGAATGATGTAAACTTTGAAAACATGAGCAACGATGACGCCGTGAGGATCCTTAGAGAAATAGTTTCTAAAACTGGGTAAGAATAGTTAAGAACATATGAGCTCTGCAAAAATCAAAATCGTACTAAGTGTGTTTTTCTCATTTCTAGTCAAAATATCTCATCACACTTAAAATAAGATATAATCACCTAAAGAGTAACTTTTCAGTGA
>JAPQRP010000028.1:11231173-11284331 GCA_037367295.1 Apogon hyalosoma
TATATTTCACTGAAAAGTTACTCTTTAGGTGATTATATCTTATTTTAAGTGTGATGAGATATTTTGACTAGAAATGAGAAAAGTACACTTTGTAAAATTTAGATTTTTTCCGGTGTGTGACTTTACTTGGTGGTGTGGACTGTGGCTTATTAAGGGTAAAGCTTAATGTTACATTTCACACTAAAGTTTAGCTGTCTAGAGAATCAATTGTTTCAATAGTTCCTTTGACCAACCACTAAACCTTTGCATAACAATCAAGGCGTCCACGAATCCTTAAAGTCTTACATTTGATTGGCCTCAGTTATCCTTAATCATCACTCTAGAAATCTGGCACTCAAAAGTTTTGAAAATTCCACAGACAGTAAATGATATCACTGCATTTGCTTTGGAAAATCTTTGTAAAGAATTTGTCAAATTTGTAATTAGTTTTTAGCATTTTATGATAACAGAGATGGGAATGAGTGGAGCCTCTGACTCATTCATAGGTGGGGGGGTTCAAGTATGAGCTGTAGCAGCTTGAACATCAGTAGCAGAAACATTTGTCAAAGAGAAATGGAAATGTAATGTTACCTTGATTAAAACATGGTTAAGACTGGTTCAAGGAAATAACTGAGTCCTGTCGTATAATTTTTATGAATAAGGTCGTAAATTTGATCAGATGTCTTGAAAAGTATCTCAAAAAGTCATACATTTTGCTTCCTTCAATCTGCAGATACACTGATGATACTGTAAATTCAGTGTTAACACCACAGAGATTAGAGACTAGTATTTAATTTGGTTTCTTCCCGTGATTCAATCTGACAGTTTTATAATACAAGCAGGGTTCCTTGTCTTAAAAAGTCTTAAAAGTCTTGAATTTACAAATCTACATTTAATCCCTTAAAAAGTCTTTAGAAGGTATTAAATTTGATACGGTAGGTCTTAAGTAATGTTGCCATATATGTGTTTAAATGTGTCTGAGAAATATCCACACTGCAAAGAAAGTCTACTCAGTTCCGCCCTTTTCAACCCGACAATTATCGCTAACTTTGCAGCCCCTGGTTAGAAGTGATTCGGAATGGGGGGGAATCAAGGTGTTGGAGTAAAGAAATAGAAAATTTGTGACTCCTAAATTCTGGGAGTCACAAATTTTTGCCAGTATGGCTGTGAAATAGGCATTAAATTCTGTTCTAAGCAGTCTTAAAAAGGTCTTAAATTTAACTTGTAGAAACCTGTAGGAACCCTGTATAAGGTGTGAGTAATATGGTTAGTTAAAAACATGTTCATTAGTCAAACCTGATTTGCTCTAATTTCTTTGCTCTGTTTGGTTTCAGTCCGATTAGTCTTACCGTTGCCAAATGTTGGGACCCTTCCCCTCGCAGCTACTTCACAATCCCACGTGGTAAGACAAGCACCAGAAACATGTTGCATGAACAAAGACATATTTCTTGTTCACACACAAATATTTTTTTTCTCAAATCCAAATGTTTGTTGTTGGCTACATTTGAAGAAGTAAAGCTAAACCATGTCCTGACCAGGTTTACGCTGGTCCACATTGAACTGTACTGTTGATCAGAGCTCTTTTGTTGCTCATTTTTTTAGCTGAACCTGTGCGACCCATTGACCCTGCAGCCTGGATTTCACACACCACGGCCTTGACAGGACCTTACCCACATTACGGTAAAGAAAACCACCATTCCACTGTCGATGAAGTATACAGAGTTTCATAACTGTGGTAATTTACAACTGAAACCGCTTTTGCTCTCTTGTCACAGAGTTTGATGACTTGCCGTTGTCTGTGAGTAAGACGGACATGGCAACCATCGTCAAAGTGATGCAGTTGCCTGACTCTGGTTTGGAGATCAGAGACAGGATGTGGTTGAAGATTACCATTGCCAACGCAGTCATTGGTAAGAAAGCTGACCTATACCGGCTCCCACTCAACTAAAGTGTGTCAGTTCAAATGCTTTTTAGGTTCTACAGTAATGCAGTATTATATTCACCTTTACCTGAGACTTTTTTTTTTTACATTTTCTATTAAATTAAAAAAAATTACTTCATTTGAAACATTGTGAAACACTAAACCATGACTAAACTTTTCTGTGAAACTTTATTCTCCCTAATTTTTTCACATTGCTATATCAATTTTTACTGGTTTAAATAAATTTTTTTGTAGATTTATTCTAGAAATGGTATCTATTTGAATCGCATATCACCAGCTTCCATCAAATTCCACACGTGTACAGAGTTTAGATCCATTCTTCATATTTTTGCAATCAGAAAAGAACAAAACAGACAAAATAAATATAAAAGAAAGAACATACAAGTATAAACATTGGGTGTTCCCATTTAGCACACTAGAATTAAATAATTAAAAAAAGAGGGATGTTTCAAGGAAGTGTAAGCTTTCCACTTCTCCCATACTTTCTCAAATTTTAAAAAGTACAAGTTCATATCTGATAATCTGACCAATATTCTATGAATCTTGTGTTTGAGCCAAATACCTTTCTGCAGGCATATTCAAGATCCCAAATGAATATTTGATTCAATATTTGTGACGTCAGTTGTATGAGACCAAACAGGAGTTCATCCCAGCTAAAAGCAATTTTGTCTCCAGAAATAATAACTAATTCTGTATAAATTTTATGGCAAAAATTATGGCAGGACCAAAACAAATGGAAGTGATAGGGTTCCTGGGAGCCACAGTTTCTCCAGCAGCAGGAAGAGCCTTAGTAATGAGATTTCTGGACAGGACTGATAAAATATCTAATGAGACTCCACATCCTCCATGAGGCTGAGTTTGAGATTCTACACTGAAAGTCACATTTTCACGTAAATCAAGTTTTTCCCTCTGAAACATGGTTATTAGTTTCTTTTACTCATTATAGTTTAATATAGATATAGTTTATCATGTGATTGAATGGAGATTCATTTTAAACCATATAAACTGCTTCATGTGCAAAAATAAGAAGTTTCAGAAGAGTTTAATTTCAGAAGAGTTTTGGTCCATTAATATAAAACTAATGTGAGCTCATACTTACAGAAATCATTGTTATTCACACCATGTAGTTGAATGTTTGGAAAGTTTTTAGTAGATTTCTCACAAGTCTAAAATGATCATGGGTGTACATGTATTTATATTTGTGGTGTGTACATTTACTGCACTGGCATCTGAAAACTTCTTTCCACATTGAGGTGCTTGTTTAACTACTTTGGTCACTGTTGTTAAGCATATCACCAGTATTTTTAGCGTCTGCTTAATCCATCAGAGCAGAGGCCCTCATGTCTGTTTGCTCTGTGTATCAGGTGCCGACGTGGTAGACTGGCTTTACTCCAGAGTAGAAGGATTCAAGGACCGGCGGGATGCGAGAAAGTATGCAAGCAGTCTGCTGAAACATGGCTACCTGAGACACACCGTCAACAAGATCACCTTCTCTGAACAGTGCTACTACACCTTCGGGGACCTCTGCCAAAGTACAGCCACTTTTTTCTTAGTGTGTCAATAGTGCAACGTTGCTTTTTAATGAATAGGAGGATTGTGCTAAATGTTTCCCCTTCTGGTGCTGTTTTCTCTCCAATAAGACATGGCATCACTCAATTTGAACGAGGGATCCAGTGGAGGAGGCTCTGAGCAGGACACTTTGGCACCACTCCCACCCACCAGCAACCCCTGGCCCCTGGGCGGCCAGCCATTCCCCTACCCTCCCTTTCCCTCCGCACCCCCCAGCTTCCCACCAGGATACTCAGACCCATGCCACAGTTTCCACAGTGGGAGCGCAGGGAGCCAGCACAGCGAGGGTGAGCACTGAGCAGGAGGGACAAGATGGGCCTTTGAGTTTTCCATTAGCCTTTCATTAATTAATGTGATCATTTGACTCAACATGCAACATGACATTATATTTAATTTAAATATTCCGGGCATGTGATGTCAGTATGAACAAGTGTCTGACTCATGCTAATGTCCGCTTTTGTTGGATTTCTGGGCAGGAAGTTGACACTGAATTGCATTTTCCGTAATTAAATATCTAAAATTTTATTGTCAAGGTCAATCATGAGCATCTTGAGTCATGCAGCGGACAGCTCTGCAGTACTGGGTGTGTACAAAACAATCTGATTTCAGCCATGTGATTACAAACCGCCAGCTTGAAATGATCAACTCCGAGTCCATCCCTGCCCATCTGTTTCTGAATGATCTTTTGTTTTCATCTGGAATCAAAACGTGACATTGCCTTGTGTTGCTGCTGCATGGTTTTTAATATCCGCATTGAGGGAGACTGGAAAACAGGTGGCTTTAATAGTTTAGTGGGTGGTGATGATAGTGTAGCAGGAGTGTCCATTTTAGACTAGACAGGCCAGACAGATAATGGTAAGTTTCATGTAACCATCTGTCAGTCTGTACTTTTCATTGTTTTCAGTGATTCATCCAGACATTGCCATATCTTGCTTTCAGCCTGTTGTCATTCTTTCAGTCGGTGTATCTGCAACCTTTGCAACACGGTTGGAGAGAGATGACAAAGACAAGTGTTTTCTATTAATTACAATTTTAGTTTCAAGCGTCTCTGAGCCTGCCTGTGTATTAGAGTGCATGTGTGTCTGTGGGGTTAACACAAGTTACGGGCTTAAGGTCCAGATAGAGCAGAGTAAATTAGGTAGTATCAGAAGAGCTGGGCTAGGAGGTGTGTGTAATTCTGTTGTTCCCTCTGTTTATGCTGGGCAACGGTAGACTGAAGGAGGAGGTAGTCCCAGGACACTGGGGGAACCGGTAAGCCTGCTAACCCCCTCTCCTCCTCTGCTGCTCTCTCTCTCATTAATCCTCTTCATTCTTATTCTATCTCTCCTCTCTTTCTCGTGTGCTCCACATTCTCCATCTATCATAGCTTTAAGGTTTTTTTTTCCTCCACCCGTCCCATGCGTTCTCCTTCGTCCATGTGTACTCTATGTGTGACTCTCCCGACAGTCCATTCTCCTCTCTGCACCTCTGGGCATGCATTCGTACTGTGCTGGGATCGCAGTGAGAGAGGTGCATGATGCAGGATGATCACTCTGAGGCTTGTGTTATCATTCTCACTGATAGGGGGCAATCATGCACCACTTTACCCAGTACTGTTGGGCTCATTGCGGAAGGGGAAGTGTGGAATGTTTGATTTTGCAACAGTGTGGTACACCTCTATCAGAGTGACGCCAGCAGTGTGAAATGTGACACTAAACCCTTAACAAAACCCGAAAACATCACAATCCCTTTGGTTTCTGTTGTATTTTTTTGTATCAGCTGCTGAGTTGCAGTGTCTATCTGATGCAGGTGTATCGTTTACATTAATTCTACTTTCTACTCTGTGAATGTTTCAGTGTTTGTATGGACGTCAGAGGAATCTCACTGCATTAGTTACTTCAGATCAAACTTGGGAGAAGAAACTTTAGAAATAATCATAATTGCCTTTGGCAGTTGACTCTTGCTAGACTGCTTCAAAAAGAAAGTCACACCTTAAACAAACTACATTAATATGTATAATAACAATAGTGCAATTTACTGTTGGGCTGTGTGATATGACCAAAATTACATACATGTAATGAACAAATTCTATACAATTATTGTTTTTTTATAAAAGGGCTACACAGAAAGGCCTATTTGTTCATATTCTTGACAGCTAAATGGTATTTTCTTCTTTTCTTCTTTCACTTTCTTTCTGCATTTTTTCCAATGGAGATGGAAACAAAATAGAAAATATTAACAAATTACTGTGTTACTTTTATTTCTAGAATAATTTGCAAGGAATAATTAATTCCCTTCTTCTTGTCAGACCTTGTGACTGAAGTGGCCCCTGTTTAAGTAATAAGGTCTTTAGTAGGTCTTTTATCCTGGCTGATCAAAACTTTGTTCCCTGTGTAGAATATCCCTGTTCTTCTATATCTTTGTGTTGCTTTTAGAAAATTCACACATTTTCATGTATATTTGTCAGTACAATAACAGTAACAAGCAAAATACCAAACAATAGATGTTTTCTCTTTCCTCACCTATTGTCATGTCACACAGCCTTATTTTACTGTATATTAATGGAATTTTTATTTCTGTAACATGTTTTGTAAAGTGGAATGTGCAGTTCATGGCCTTGTTTTTTGCTTAATGTGTGACTTTCTGCCTTGATGTAGAAAAACAGCTGTTCTAAGTCAGATTTAGCCTGTAAATTGAAACATGTATTGATGGTTTCGTACCCTAATACTCAACAAGGCCAAGCTGAAACGTCGTTGTTGTTCCCTCCCGACAGGAAGCCGAAGCAGTGGATCCAACCCCAGCGCTGGCAAAGGTAGACGCTCTTCCCCACAAGAGAAGGGTCACAGGTCAACATGCAGCGAATCAGAGCCAGGCGTCCGTGGAGGGAGACGCGCTGATAGGTCCGCCAGCCAAATGAGCCATCACAGCCACGCCGTCTCCAGTCACAGTCATGCCCGATCGAGTCTCAGTCACAGTCAGTCACACAGGAGCCACTCACTATCACAGAACACCCATCCCTCCTTCACTTACAGTCACGCACCCTTCACCCAGCCGGGGCCCGGCTCCTGCGCTCACAGCGAGAGGAGCCACGCGTCCTCCTACGGCCCCCCGGGCTTACCTCCCCCGTATTGTCTGGCCCGTCTGGCCCCCAAGACCTCAGTCAGCAGCAGCACGCCCCCCGGAGCCCCTCCTGGGAGGGAGTTAGCAGCCATTCCTCCTGAGCTCACCGCCAGTCGCCAGTCGTTTCAGCATGCTATGGGCAATCCCTGTGAGTTCTTTGTTGATATCATGTGACAGGACAGTGCCTTTAAAACTCATCGAGCACAAAACAATTCTTTGTGAACCCACTCAGTCTTTTGCCTCCGACTCCGGCCCTCTCCCTGTCTTTCTCTCTGTCCCTCCGATGTCTAAGCAAAGGATTATGGGCCGTAAGAGCACAACAGAAGGGAGTTCATACACACACGACAAGGGTCTTCTGTGGCCTCAAACCCACTTTTGTATTGACGTGACGTGTACAGTTTGTGAAACGTGAGTGGTATTTAATGTGGTGATTCTTTAAAGCTGCCACACAGACATTCTCGGGAGTGTTTATGTACTCGGCGTAGGACATTTTCTGATCTGCAACACCTTTAAGCTGGCTGGGCCTGGATCTCAATCCCCCAGACCCAGACTCAAAACCAGCCCGCACTTACCATAAGAACTTTTCTCTGGGCCGAGAACTTGGACTGGACCCTCAGACTCATATCTAATTAATTTTAGCACGTTACACCAAACCTCTGGCTGTGTTTTCTTTGTGCTGTGGCATTGCCATCAGCTTACTTATTTGTCAAGGTGAGTTCTTACCTGCCAACTACTAAAAGTTAACCAGTTTACAATCCATGGATTTATTCAACCTCAAAAGGGAGGCCCTGTAGCCAGCCATTGATTTAATTAGGCTGCATATTGCATGACTGTCTCAACTGCTTTAAAGAAAAGAAACTTTATTAATTTTGTTTAAAGTATTACCATTATTTTGGGAAGGGGTTCCTCTTGCCAATGTTCTAAAGGAAAAATCCGTACACTGGATAATTTTTGTGATATTTATGTGATCATGTTGCATTGATGGTGTCAGACTTTGTCTACTACGCTGACTGACAGACAATCAGACATCACTGTAAATCAGTGGCCAGTTCCCACTGTCCTAGCTGTGCTTTGTCGAATGTATCATTATTCCTGAACCCTGACATTCACAACTCCTTGGTTTCAACAAACAGAACTGAGCAAATCAACTTGTATACAGATTGCAAACAGTAAACACCCACCACAGCTTTTAAAGGAACTCAAAGGGTGGGCATAAGATAAACGGGTTTGCTGAGAGCATCATAGATGAGCTTTGATCAAAATCCAATATGACAAAAAGCCAAAGCCTCACATAGTGTGGTGGATACTTTATAATGTGGAAGCGGTCTATGATGCAAATCTCTTTATGATTATCATCAAACACTTCTCATTTTACAACTTCAAAGTGACTTCAAGGGGAATCTTGGCTTTTAGATTCTGAACTCCTTGCAAAACAATGGCAACCCCGGGTGTCTCTACCTAAAATACAGCTACAGGGGGGAATTACACACAAACTAATTTTATGAGCACTTTTCCATTTTGTCTCTCCCTCCCTTTAGTATGAAACACTGTTTGCAATCAAAGCTTTCTCTTTTTGTTTCTTTACAAAAGAAGAATAAATTGTACATAGAAATTTATTATATATATATGAATAAAAAAATATATATGTTCAAAACATTCTTTTCTTTATGTCCATTATAATAATCTGTATATTTTGTCTTGCTCTTAACACACTGAATTCTTTTATTCATTTTTTGACAGAGCCACTAGATGGAGATATTCGCTTTCTTATTTACTTTCACTTTAATTATCATACAAGATTTTTAATATATGAAGTAGTTTAATAACTTCATATAATAACATAAATGTTGTTATTATTATTATTATTTTTTTTTTTTTACAATGATTCTTTAACATTTCAGTCTTTTGTTGTTTGTCAAGCAGTGGGTAAATATTTGAAGTCAAGACTAAAGACAGTGAAAAAAAATACATATATGAAGGTATAATGTCACCACAGCAGCAAATGTGTCAGCCTCATTTCTTTTGCTTTGACACCTCTGAGTGGAACTTCCGAACACTCTGCGTACTTTCCCAGTGGGCTGACATTTGACTCAAACGCATACCAAACCAGTAGACCCTCTCGTCTGCTTGACCCACCAATCGCTAAGCTTTGTAGACAATAATACTTGAAACTAACGTCAGACTCCCCCATATGAGGAGATGTTCTGTAAGACATCAGGAAGGAAGTGATGTCAGAGCCTTTTATCAACACCCTCGTGTGCAGACTCAGATTAAGAAGTACCCTAGTATAGAAGCTGCCTCAGAGAAGTGTGGTGAGCTATGATTGGCTGCACAGCACAGCCATTACAATCTACATAGCAATTGTAAAGTGAAAGAAACATACAGTCCCACACTGACACCTCTGTCTGACTTCTATTACAGCAAACATGGTTGCAGTTTCACTCACTGAAGCCTACGTGCCAACACAAACACTAATTTACCAGCACAGTGACTGTCATTATTACACTACTTACTGAAAAAAACGTATTTCCCAAGCTGTTATGTTAATTGAGCTGAAGGGGTTTACTGAGCTTCATAATTGGATTATGGGGGAAGTTTAAGGGTATATGTGGGAGGTGTTTCTTGGCCAAGGATGTGTAGGCGGACGACACAGTGTCTTTTGACCTCACAGTCTCACGTAACAAACGTCTGGCCTTAAAGTGGGCGAACCCTGGTAGGCTAAAAAGACGCATCAGAATGTCAAAGGCAAACTCTGTTAAATGTCACTCAAGTATAATGTGATCACACCCAGCTGGATGCCTCAGGCGCATGTGATCATACTGGTTTCCTGCTTCTGCTGTTAAAAAATTCATATTTATAGTGAGTCACAAATAAAATATACAGCCTCAAATAACCTTTTACGCATGGGTAGTGAGAGTATCTATGAGCTCATAGTTAGTCAGCAAATTTCCCTACGTTCTTAGGCAAAGTGCAATACAAAGCACTTACTGTAAGATGACAACTTCCCTTTTTAAACAAATAAAATCCCTCATTCTGGTTTTGAGGAAAGGGCAAGTTAATAGATCATTCAAATCAAACATCCTGAGAAACAAGGCAATGCTTTCATTATAGTATAAAAGGTATTCACTGTTGACTTTTGGTTTTAGTTTCCTCCTTTTTATCCTGCTTTTGCACTTTCTGTTTGACGGTGGATAATGAGCAGCTGATTAAGGCAGAGACAGGAAAATTTTAAAGTTTTTAGAGGCTTTCAACTAAACATATGACTGTGAGTAAAGCTTCGTGAGTAACCTCATGCTCTGTCGTGACTCGTCAAAATCAGCTGCTGTCAAGTGTGATGGATTACATGTACTCAGCGAACAACTCCGTGAATTGCACTAAACAGTATGATAGCTTAGAAATGTTTGTTTAGTGACGGAGAAAAAGATTTTGTGACGTGAGGATATGTTTTTACATACCTCCCCTGTTTCTACAATGACATCAACTAAAAGCAGTGGTCACTGAACTATGTAGGTCAAACCACATCCACTTAAATTTAATTAGATCACAATGGATTTCACACCAAAACACTTTAATTCCTAAGAAAATAAGGAAACTATAGGGTACTATTAGTTTTATAACTTTGCAAAAGTGCTTACATTCACAGCATTAATAACATCCTCTTGTAAGTGAAATGCACAAAGGCAGATTAAAAAGAAATAAGGGTATTTCAGATATTTATGATACACTAGCTCACTTAGATAGTGCTTTGTTTTGCAGGTGAAAAGAAATAAATTCCATCAAGGTGCCGAATCTGGGCATGTTCAGGCAAGCA
Source organism: Apogon hyalosoma (assembly GCA_037367295.1). Classification (NCBI taxonomy): domain Eukaryota; kingdom Metazoa; phylum Chordata; class Actinopteri; order Kurtiformes; family Apogonidae; genus Apogon; species Apogon hyalosoma. Next base: position 11,241,574 of record JAPQRP010000028.1, read on the forward strand.
AGGTGTTCCTACAAAAAAAGGTTTAAGTCACAATATTGCACCACTTTTAATCTGAGAACCTGGTTTCCATGAGAACCATGACACCTGGATGATAGTTATTAAAATAATCAACACGAAGTTCACATGACTATTCCTGTGGGAGGACTTCATTTAATATAACAGAGAGGAACTGATTTGATAAGTACAGTAGTTACCAGACAAGGAATGTTGTGATCTACAGGGCACAATAATTCATCAGGAAATCTATTCAGGTTATGGGAAAGGAAACGAAAACTCCCAACATGATCTGGGGATTATGATCTGCACATATCTTTATGCATCACGTCCTCAATGCAATATAAAAATGAATTGTAAATCATTCTAGTGTTCTAAGTCTTAACAATGAATGAAGGAATTTCCAGAACTTAATATCAGATAATAGTAATGAACTATTTTCTCTATCAGAAAATAAGACACACCCCCAAGAAGGAGAAGAAAACAGTCAGCATGAATAATGTTTTCAGTCATCTCTTGGCTGCTGATGTGGGTAAAGACCACAGAGGGCGTTCCTCATCCCACAGCTGTAGCACTTTAGCTAAATGAGACTGTTGAGCATTTGGGCTGTCAGACTGAAGCTGTAGCTGAGAAACAAACAAATCAGAAAAGAGATTCTTTTCAGTTTTTTGAAATATCTTGGATTTTTTGTGATTGGATTATCCTTCTGTTCTGCTCATCCACACACTTGAAGATCTGTTTTCAGGATGACCATAATCCTGTGGACTGTGGGTCTCTTTCTACTCATTCAGAGCTGCTCCTGCAGCATTGGAGAGACCAATATAGGCTGCATCAAGTGGAAACAGAGTGGAAATAATGTTTGCTGTGAAGCCTGTCATCCAGGTAATAATGATAATCATGATATGAGTGTATATGAATGTAAATGTGCTTTTATTTTAGAACACAGACTCTACAGGTTATTGTTTCATGCCAGATTAGTATCAATACAGTATAATTCGAACAACTGATACTTAATTGTAATCGAAACTTTAAATATTCCTTTGTAAAATTAAGTCGATGTTCTTGCAAAAATTGAAAATGTGTAAAATATATTAAAACTTAAGATCCTATTCATTAACTGGACTAGGTTAATAAAATTAACTGGATATCTTTACTCACAGGAGTTAAATAGCTTCACAGTAGTTTAAAATTCCAGAGTGTTTCCCAGGATAGTGTCTCCATAATGAGCTGAGGTTGAGGCAGATATTTTACTTTCTGTAACTTTGATACCTGACTGTGTACTTTGATCTATTTAATAATATACTTGGAAATGAAATCCTCCAAGTTATAATCAGTATAACTGATACCTATTTGAATATTCTCATGGTCACCATGTTATTCTTTCAGGACACACTCAAAAATAAAGCCATAAACCTGTGTGTGATCAGAACTACACTGTCCCCATGAGAGTGTTTTCTATGGGTAACTGTATTCCAGACTCTGAGCAGTTCCTTTGTGGCAGCCTCTGGCAACCAAATAGTTTCAGTGGTTTTCAGCTAATACCACAACAAAGGGAAAGTGTGGATGAACTACAAACTAACTGAATAATGTTATACTTGGTGATTTCATGTAAATGTAAAGAAATCAAGTCACTTCTGTAATGGAAACCTGCAGCTATTGTTCCTACATGTACCTTTTATCAGTGTTTGATGTTCTTTGTACAGTTTCGTGTGGGGAGGGTTATATTTCTTTGGGTGTGATATGTTACATTATCTTGTTATCAGACCTCACAATGTTGCCATTGTCTTTTTGTTTGTGTGTTTACAGGGAACCGTCTTGTCAGAGACTGTGGTCCAAGTCCAAAGGATCTTTGTACACCTTGTAAACCTGGGACTTATACAACTGACCCTAAACACCGCAGGTGTTATGGGTGTACTCAGTGTATAGGTATGTAATACTGACTTCTGAAACATATATTCCAATTCTATAATGTGTAAAAGCCAAACAGTCAAGTCTTAAAATCATTTGGATTATATGGCATCAAAACTCTGCTTTTCTTTTTGCATGTGTAGGACCTCAGTTCACAGTAAAAGAATGCACATCATCTACTGATACTAAGTGTGGCTGTAAAGACGGACTGATGTGCGGTAATGAACAGTGTACTTTCTGTATTGAGAAGTGTGGTAAAGGCCAGGAACCAACACAAAACCGTAAGAACATTTTTTTTAAAAATACAATACAAATAGCATATATATGCAATTTATGACTCAAACTGATGCTAAAGCAAGTGCATAACTGTCTGTACAGGTTCTTGCAGACCATGTCCTCAAGGTACCTTCAATGACCAAAGTCACCAGAAGTGTAAACCTTGGAGCACCATGTAAGATATGAGTTATATTTTATCTGTCATAAAAACTATGGGTGTTTTCGCACTGACTTAGAGACACATTGACTTTCTTAAAGGTGTCCCCATCCAGACCAGGTTATTGTGGCCAAGGGAGATGCAATCAATGACATCAAGTGCAGCAACTTTTCAATTATGCCATTGGTTCCAAAGGTTCCAGACAAAGGTCAGTAAGAACTGCTTTTAATGTTTCTTTCATTCATTCATTAATTAAATCTCCATATAAAACAGAATTAATATATACAAATAAAAAAACCCAATAATAACAGAAACATTATTAACATTGTATTGTGTTTCAATAGACCTGTTACAGTAGGTTTCATTGATTTATTTTTCTGCATGTGCATTGGTCAGATCACAAAGAGGCGTGGCCGTGGATCTTATTTATGGGAATCATTTGTGCAGTTCTGATGGTGTTCAGCATCATCATCTTCACCACCAGCACGACCATAAAAGTCCTCAAGAAACACAAGAGCATTAAGAAGAAAAACAAAAAGACACCAATAATCAGAACTCCTACAGGTCATTATTTCTGTGTCTTGTCATGGACCAAATATCTGAGATTACATTTACATTGACTCAAATGCTGTAAAACTACAACGTAGATGAAATTGTGTTTTTTTCGTCCTCAGATGAACCCAGGACACTGATGGCAGTTGAGTGCAGTTTTCATGAAGCCCAGCAAGAGCAGGGCAGCAGCACAGAGACGCTGGCATCCAAGAACTCCTCAGATCCGCTTATTCCATGAAAGAAAAGGAACCAAGTGTACCGTGACACTCAAGTACCTGTTGAAATATTTTGAAACTCAGGGGGGAGAAACAAGATAGGATCAGGTCAGTTTTTTGACACGTATCCAGGTTTGGAGGATGTCCTCAGAGGATGTACTGTGCCAAAACCCATGGCTCTGAAAGGGAAAAAAAACAAAACAAAACAGGAAACTGTTTTCAACTAAGTTTTGTTTTGTTTTTTAATCCATTGTTCTTTCATTTACAAAAAAAATACTTTGGGCTGGTTTAGATGTAGCGTTGAATATTTCTCAGTAATTACCACACAGCACAATGATAATGTGACTTTTTAATATTGCAATAAGGTAATCAGGAAAGGAAGGGGAATTCTAACAGGGAAAAACCATTTCTATTATATATTTACAGCAGATAATTGTGGCCATGGTTTTTCTTTTCAGTTCAGTTTTTACATTTACATTAAGTTTAGAACCTAACTTTCCAAAAACATCACTGGAAACCTTTTGAATCTGCTTGAGCTTTGAAACCAAAGGGCTTCATTTTAGCCCAATCTTAACTCCAAGTTCCTGTGTGTAACAGAATTGTAGCATTTAGTGTGAATGAGTTTGGCTGCAGCTGTTTGGTAATCTCCTGGATGTTGCTCTGTATGAATGTACAGTTCAGTGGGTGTGAGACAGCAGAGAGGTTTCAGTCACACCTAATGCTGAACCTCCAATCTCCAAAAATAGACTGGGTTTTGTTGAAGTGCTGATGCTGAGCCTAGAAACCTACTTTTTACTGCTTAATTGTGTAACTGTTAGTGACCAAAAATGACTGTGTTGTGCTGATATTATTGCAGTTTTTGAACATGACACTTAATCTATTAAGGAAAAGACCTGGCTTCCTGCTCCAGTGAATGGGAACTCCACTGTGGGACTGACTATGATGGTGACCTAAGATTAAAAAGTACTGCCATGTGCAAAATAGCATGGCACCTCCTCTTTACCCCACTTTGTTTTGCCAGGAATTGCGTGGACTTTCCTGACTGCCAAAAAGGTCAGTGTAGGGAGTTTCCCTACATGTAAATATGTGTTTACTACATCGTAAGACTAATCACAAGTTCTGCATAACCTCAACTTTTGTCTTTTATTGAGGCTGTTTAGAACCGATTACTGCTGCAGGTTACCTCTTTGATGATCTACACAATCCAGCGTTTCAACAAATTTATCATGTTACCAATCATGCTCAATCTTGACATTCCTAACAGGTCGTGAGATGTTTTTTCAGGAGAACATATGACTCACTTTAGGGAAATGCAAAGGAGACGTAAAGATGCCAACCAAGGCTCAAGTCTCATAAGAAAATATCCCCATCCTGAATACTGCTAAACAAAAAATGTACACGTGGGCAGCTAGATCAGACATAGCGGAATTTTACTTACTGTATTTCTTTTACTGTATTGTAACAAGTGTGTATTATCTACTGAAATGGAACATTTGACACCACAGACTGTGTGGGCATGTGAGCATGTTAGCCCACAACTATAGTAATGTATCACTGACTAAGTATGTGTCACACCTGCTGTGGCTGTTTCGGGTGAAAGGTAGCAGGCGCCGCCTTCAGTTACATAAATTAAGAGCTACTTATCTGGACTGCAGCACTTTATTTTACCTCAAAACTGTAAGGAAATAATGTGATATGCCTGTATTTTTGTATAATGTGATGGATTTATATTTTTTTCAGCACTGGCATCCATTCTTTTACACTGTACTTTTCATTTAATAAATTCTTTCTGTATTCAGAAAGTACTGTACACAATCAGTGTCATATGTTTTTATTTAAAAAAAAAAAAAAAAAGGACGAATGCAAAAACAGGATAAACAAAGACAATCTAATATCAGACCAAGTTTCATAATATGGTTAATATTTGGCTTAGATAGTCGGCTCTGAACTGACAGACAAAAAGCCAACCTAATGCAATATATGAAAACATGGGATGGAAGTGTAACAGCTTTACAGGCCCACTTTACAGCTTGTCAGGTCCTTTAAATTCATCTATTTACTATTTGGATCCTTGTGTGAATCCAAGTGAGTCAGTGTGATAACTGGCTAAATGCAACCCTGTGGCTGCTTTAGTCGGACATCAGGAGTTAATATAAATGACCCTGAGATGATGTTTTAAAGCTCCAAAATAGCTAATATGTAAAGTAAGCAAAGTTCACTCTCATTGCCTCATCTAAACTAGTACCTTGGTCCAAGGCACTGACAGAACTAACCTAGCATACATGTTTTTATTGGGGGGGCAGTGGACCTGGAAGTCTAACCAGTGACTGAACTAAAACTGAGCAAACATGCCACCCCACCACTGCCCTAGCAGACCTTGAAGCATATATTGCTTTGTTATATGTAATGCATACCAAAAGTAGAGAATGAGCTTGCCATGTTAAGAGTAAAAAAATATTTACAATTGGATATTACACAGTTATTCTTAATCATACTGTAGTTGACAAACAGGTTTTCTGTTGAGTACAGGTTAAATAAGTTCAGTTGATTGTCATTTTCCTGCTGTAAACATTAAGTGTTGCCAAAGATTAAAGAGTGTAAAAACTACACCAGACATGCAAAAACTGGAAAATGCTCTATGTTTAAATAAAAGTGAACTGATATTTCCTTTTCTGAAAAATTAATTTCAGTTCGCAGGCATCCCTTCAGGTCTTTAAACAAAGAGTAACGTGGACATTTACAGTGTACTGCTTAACTGAAAAAACAAAGGTGTAACAAACATAATAAAGGCTAAACTGCTTAAATTAAATACACATGAACAAATGTGAATTCATCCAATACATTAGTTTTCCCTTTAAAAATGTCAAAGCTATGGAAAGTGTTAATTCTTTACTGAAAACATGTTCTAAAATGTCATATCACTCATTGCTCTTTGTTCCTCTAAAGTGCTAGTAGGGCTGTAAGAAATGGAGTCCTTATCTTTTTCAACCTTAAAGTGAATTGAGCCTTAGTGTTCAAAAAATATCCACTCTTGCATTGTAACAGGACGCAGTGCTCAAACTTATTGTTGCTTGCAGTTTTCCTTCTTATCTTTGGCTTTCGGGCGTCCTGATTTGTCTGTCTGCCGCTTTGTGGGTGGGATGAAAGTGGGCTCTTCCAGAACGCCATGTAAGCCAGACTGAGAGACAGGAAGTGGCTGACAAGTGGAGCCTAAAGTGAGGGAAAAGGATATGAGTGTCCAGTTATTGTTCTGATAAGTTTTGTTTTGAGTTTTCTTTGTGCTGTACCTGTTTGTCCGCCTCTCAGGCTGTCTGGACCTTGCCTCCTGGCCTGGAAAGTTGGGTCAAGCTCCTCTGCAATGTTTCTGATATGCGGAGCTGGTCTGCACATACAGCATCAGTAGATCAGCACATACATGTACTTACACTCCAAATAATAACACTAATACAGTTAGCATGTGTCTAACAGAAACTATTACGGTATAGTAGAGATGGGGCTCAGAGGCTGATTCTCTGGGGAGCAGTCCTCTGTGGGGGAGGGAAGGCCTTCTGAGTCAAGTCTCTCACGATGGACCTGAGGCAGCAAACAGATCAAACTCACATCATTAGTGTATTTAAAAAAAAAAAAAAAACAACAAATAAATCAATGTTAGGGTTTTGGTAAAATTGGGAGAAATGTGTTCAACTAGATGTGAAATCTGTGTTTGGAGGATGAAACAGTTTCTAGTGACTAGTTTCCATTTACCGGTCTCTCTCTCATTCTTCTGTCATGGTGACTTATCATTGCTCGGTGCTCACGCCATGACACCGGCCCTTCCAGCTCACGAGATCTACGCTTTGTCTTAATTTCCTGTTTCTGCATAAAGCGTGCAATTTCCTGGGACAAAAGCGCAAGATATACAAATATTAACTGCTGAATATATTTAAACTTACGACAAAAACATTGGTAACACTAATGTACCTCATCTTGTGCTACTTGTGCCACTCTAAAATCTCGATCTGGGTATGAACTTCGAACAGACTGGGAGTTCTATGAAGAAAGAATCAGACAGAAATTTCTTAGTTGTATAAAATCCAAGTGGTCCATCTTCTCCTCTCTGACAGGGAGTCAACACACTTTTATGTCTCTGACCCTTTTCAGCTGTTTTTCCTCTTCCTCCTGCAGCTTGCGGGCCAGTTCCTCATCCTGCAGGACCTGCTGCAGCTCTCCAAGGTCAAGGCTCCCATCCGGCTCTTGTGGCATTGATGCTCCTGGGATTGAAGTCAAAACATGTCAGATATCAACTGAAAAATCTAAAGGAACTGAAGTGTATATAGCACAATAAAAACATACAGGTAGCAGAAAACCACACAGACAAATGAAGTAGAATCACACCAAGTTTAAGTCACACCCAAAGATAAGAAGATACAGCGTGTAGAGGCATATTGCATGATTATAAAAGAGACTGCATAGTGCTTAGAGATTCTTTTACTGCACTAAGACTGCAGACCAACAATGAAACTGAGCGTGAAATCACACAGATAACTCCAGGTCAGTTGAAATTACAGTTATCAAAGAAAAATTCCCCACTTCAGTAAGAGACCCAAAGGAGTAGTAGAGGCCAAATTTTGGAGATTGAATGTTGATTGAGGGAAGATGAGAGGAGCAGATGTACACAGAGAGGAAGGGAGCACTGCTTTGGAAGCTTCCATTTGCAGACTGAACTTGGCTGCAGTTCTGGGCGTTACCTGCTAGCATGTGCCTTGACCTATCCCTGGTCAAAGCCCTGCTGCTGCTGAGGCTTTGGCTACGCTGCGGGGCTCTTCGACGGGGCCGCTCTACTCTCCCCTTCACCTCCTGCTCCTCCTCTGAGCTTAACCTTTCCTCTGTGTTCCTGCGCCAGTGCCTGTGCTCACGTGTTGTCGCCTCCCTCTCATCGTCGTCATCATCATCCTTTGGGTACTTGTGCTCTTTCCACCTTCTACTACCTCGTCTTTCTCTGTTAATCACATGCAAGTCCCTACTACTAATCTCATAAACCTCTGAATCATGTCCCCGGTTATCATGGTGCCTGTCTCGATCTTCTCTGTGATCTCTCTCACTGTTCTCTCGGTGTGACAATCTCCTCCTCTCCCCGATATCTCCATGGAAACTGTGCCTGGTGGTGGCAGCTCTCTGGAAGGCTCTCTGATGTGGTTGGGAGTCACCACAGGACACCTCACTCCCATGAAGCACCTGACTGTCTCTCCTTTGAGGTCTTATTTGCAGTGGCACTCCGTTAACACCAAACCTCACGGACACACCCCTCTCTCTGAGGACCTGACCTAGCATCTGCCAGACATTGCTGCTTTCTTCCTGATACCTATCAGACCTCTGGGTATGATCCTGAAAGCGAACATGTTTGTCTGGGTTGTCCTTGTAGGTCCAGGTCTGTGCTGCATCTCTGTGGCTGTGTCTGCTCCTGTCATACAGTCTGACAGATTGAGTGCGACTACATTGCCTTTCTCTTGCCTCTGCTAACCTACAGTCTAAACCATGAGCTGTATTTCTATGCCAACCTTCAGAGTCCTCTCTATAGTTCCTTTCCTTATCTCGATTTCTAGCCTTCCTGTTCTCTACTTCACCATTTTCATAACAGTCCTCATCCCACTCTTCAGTCTCCTCTTCCCAGCTTTGGAAGTCCTCTGTGAAGTTTCTGTGAGAGCTCAGACTTCTGTAGATTCTCTCTTGTGGCCGTGGTAAAGATGCCCGCTGCTGAGGAGACACAGTGCTTAGTCTTTTATTCCGTCTTTGTGACCTCACAGAGAGCAGTTCAGAGAAAACTGCATCCAAGTCCTCTGAATCGTCACTCAAAACCTCTCTGAATTCATTCCTGGTTTCTCTAAATGAATCTGTGTGTCCTTCATTTGACCATGGTGTTGAGTTTTTTTGAGCAGCTATCTCCCTGGGGGACACAGCCAGAGGCCCACTTAAGTCTGAATAGTCAGAGGTTGAACAGTGCCACCTGCTGGTAGATGGCAAGTACTGCTCCTGTTGGTCATACGTGTGTGGGGATGTCAACGCAGAATCACTGCTGCTGCCTTTAGTAACATCAAACATGCAAACACAAAAGCAGGGATGGGGGGGTGAAGCTGTTACTATACGACAAGTGCAGTTAATGATGAGACAGCATTACAGCATCTTAAAAACAGTTGCATATTTCTCATGTGGGGTTGGTTACAAACTTTGATACTGGGTTGGTGCCACAGAGGTATCAGGAAATAGAATACTGAAAATGCCTCGTCATTCAGCGCAAACCTTTGATATCCAGGGTGGATATCAAATGTTCTAAGTTAATAGCCATGCAATAAGCTTGTGCCAAGGTTTAATTTTTCTGTCTAATGTAACATAAGTTTCTTCCCAGGAATTCCCCAGATGTCATTCTAATTTGTCCTGCTGCACTTTCACAGTGATTCAGAACTCTTTCTGCAAAACTCAGAATAAACAATCTCTAATTTTGCGTATTGTGACACTGCCTCAGCAAATCTTCTGTGTGTAAGTAAGATTATTATGTGACATTACGTTTTTAGTTGTCACTTTTGTTGTTACATTACAAAACTTAATTTATGTAGAGTAGGAAAGGCTGGACAACCCTGTTATTGCAACATGAAGAAATTAAGCTGCATATACCCCATGTTTTTGTCAAGTGCACATGCATGCACAGCTTTTATATATTTGTATCAATTAAGAATATTAAACAACTTCAACTACAGGCTAATGTTTATGTTTAGTGCTTTATATCTTTGCTGGAAAATGCTAGAGTAGTGTAAAATAAAAACTAAAGAGAAGTAAAAGGGAAAGTAAAAGATATGCATCTAGATTTGTAATTTTATAAAACTGATATTGACAAATATTCTTCTGGAAGTCATATCAAATAATGAATACTATACTACCATACTACTATACTCTTAAGTTTGGTACAGAATATGTAAATATTTAAGAAACAAATGTATTTCACCAATTCATTTATATTTTCAAAGAGACAAAAAATATCACCTGTAAACAACCAAACATAATACAGTGTGTTATTTGTTAAACAGGGTCAGCAGAACATTAAACAGCAGTTATGTTATGCATTTGTTCATGCATGCTGTTACAGCATCAAAGGAAAGCCTTAAATACAATAGTAAGTAGTAAGAGTGACAGAGCATGTTTACAGAGAATTTAAGATGAAATGTACTTTACCATAAATACACATGCAAGTTTAACAAACAAAATGTTGCATATATGTAAAAATATTATTATCCTATTCATTATTAGCAAAAAAAAATCTTTAAAAAGGGACTACGATATAAATTATAATGTGATGTTGCATCATATACACTGATATGAATTAAATGCAAAACAGACAGAGTATACCTTCACAATAGTTTTCCTGTTCTCTGCGCTTCCTGGTTTTGTCCTCCTCTTCCTGCATTCGCTTGGCCATTTCCTGTGGATAGACAGGTTTAGCTCAATGTTTATTTGTACTACACATTCATAAAATTCATATAAAAACAATAGCAATTTAGGCAAAGTGAAGATTAGATTTCAGTGCAGTTCTGTCAAAATAAGTAAACTTTTGAAAAAGAGTTTCCACCATTTATTAAATGTATTTATTAAAAATGTAAAAACAACCAATTTAGTTATATGAAGGATGTATGGTCATGAGTTAACAGCACTGCAAGTCTTAAAATGTCTATGACCATTTACAACCAGCAGGTGGCAGTGTAACACAGACCATTTAAAAAAGACATTAACGTTTAGAATCTGATATTAGACTGATGAGCAACAGATTTTTATGAATGGCAGTGATGTAACCAGATATGAAGGAGGACTGTTTTTCAGTAGAAAGCTAGGTAAATCACTTAATTTAGTCTATATATTTAAAAAAGTTTGAGGAGAGGCAAGAGAGGATTATGGGACATGGGCACCAAAGCTTGTTATTGCAGACACCAACAGCACAACATGGACCAAACTAGACTCTGTGTGTGCTGAATACTGAATATGATTAAGAAGAGATGTGCAATGATCTATCAAATAAATGAAACAGTAACACACAAAACAATCTAAGCAGTCACACTGACAGCGCTGTGGATGACTTAATGGAAACTATGAGACCATATGACAGACAAATCAGCTTTTCATCCCCGTCACCCTGGTTCAGAAAAAAAAAAAAACTCTGAACAGAAGCAGGTCAACAGGACTGTTTCATCTGAATTAACACCTTGTCACTAGGGGAATGCCTACCCTCACCAGAGCTGTTATACTTGCCTACTCTGTAAAAGAGGCCCCCTGCCACACCTCTGTGCTGCTCTTATTTTGGAAAGGCCAGAACTCATAACATTCTTTACAAATCAGCAACTTCTACTGGTGACTTTCATGAAATCTCTCTCTGTAGGCTGCATTTGTAACATAAATCATAAGTAAGAGCCAACACAGCTCTTTTTGCTTTGTGATCAGAGCGTGTGCGTCAGCTGCTTTGCCAGCATCAGCACACAATTAGCAACTTGCCATGGCAGGTTAGGCCTGGGATGCCACGGGGATCTGGCATTTGAAACTGCACAGCCTGATGCCTTCTGTTCTTTAATTAAAGACACAATCTACGGGGAGGCAAATATTTAATCAACACTTCTGATCAGCCAGTCATTAGGAGAGGCAGGAGTTACAGGAGGGTTAATAACTCATCATTTGTTGCTTACATCAACATTTCCAAAACTAAATGATTACATCCACAAAGGAATTTACCTAGAGCTAAATAACCTGAATTAGCTAGGCTTAACATAGGTTAACTAGGTTTTACAATTTAACACCTCCTGTATGTTCCAGCAGAGCACAAATCCCTCTGATGATGAATGAACCTCACAGCCTCTCTGACCTCACATCCTATAAACAAGGAGCTTTTATAATCCAGCCCAAGGCAGCCTCCTCTAAAAAGGAAACTGCAGGGTATAGGAAAATATTATGCTCGAGTGGCCAGCTGGAAGTTTTGTGGTAAAGTTAGCTCTTTCCCCACACTGCACTTCCATAGCTGAGCCCTTCATTTCTATTGCTTCCTATTTAGCAAATTACGTTGCATGTGGATATGCATGCTGTAAAATCACTGTTTATACACTGTGAAGCTAGGCTTATGTGTGTACGTGGGAAGAGGAAGAAGATGGGGATCAAGTGGTCAAAAAACAGTATTATAGCTTAGTCTTGGAGGAATTTAGTTCTCTTCCACAAATTACAAGTCCCAAATATGAGCCAATAAATGTCAGAATTTTCTCATTATGTCATCTAAACACACGTCCCATAACTATTTGTTTTGGCAAAAATATAAATTACGAGTTCATTGGAATGCTTTAGCTAAATGATGGCCCAGCTCAAACATAAAAATGTAGAGAAATGTTTTGTATTACATGTCACAATATCTAAAGTATGACATTTACATTTAAAAAAAAACATTCACAAATAGAATGTGAATGTTTAACAAACCATCAACAATGTCAAACCACTTCAGAGTAAGCATAACCAAGGAAAGAATGAACTACTCAATAAGGAATTTACATGCACCAAGTGTGTCTATCCACTGAGGGCATATATAGGTTTTGTGTATTACAAAAGAAGATGAGGAGGTTGATGGTCCCAGTCTGCACTCAGCTCCCAGTGAAATTACTGGAGTCCTCATCCAGATGAGTAGCTGACAGACTGTGTCTGTGCATTACTGCTGGCTATGTCCATACAGGCCTCTTACAGAATGATGGATAAATAAGAGGCCCAGAGCAGCAACTTTCATTCATTACAGACTCTGATAGTCCTGAGAGAGTGAGGTAAACTTTATAATGCTCCCTGACCTGCTGGTAACAGGCAGATACAATAACAGCTCCCTAGTGCAAGGTACGGTATGTCTATGAGTTACTGTGCTCAATGTGCCTTCTCTGACTTCAAGGATAATGCTGTTCTATTTTAGGTTTGTGCCGACTGCAGTGGTTGGCCCACTTGATTACACTTTTTCTCGTTTTGTTCACACATAGTGGTGCAGTTTGAGATACAAAGACTCATTATCCTACCTTTACAAGAGACTATTTGGTACTTTGAACTCTGTGTGGAAAAACAACTTCCTACAGGTGTGAATAGTTACAGTCAGAAAATCTATAACCGTACACAGAAACACAGCCCCTCTGCTCAAACTGGATGGGATGCTTCTATGGATGTACTATTAATCATTTTCAACAGATCACTTATCATCGCTGGAATCCATTATAACTGACTGTTTTCAAGCTGACATCGCTGAGAAATTAAACAAGCTACTTTCAAGCAGCTTTCTTTGTGGCCTTTAATTGAGTGTGTGATCACTTCAAAGTATTCATTTGTTTTGGTCCAAGTCTCTGTTCTGTTGCAGCACTGTGCCAAAATTGTACTTGTTCATACAGTGTAACTCTCTGCTCTGGTTACTGCTAGCAACTTGACACCCACGGGAAAGGATTTATTCTTTTTCAAGAGCAAATCCCTCAAAATTCTTTGCTTTACAAATACTTTGGCTCTCACATGTGTGTCTCCTAAATATATTCAAGTTCAAACTAAGCTTAGGGTTTTAATCTAAAAATGACTCAGACCAATTTTCAATCTTATTTATTTCCATACATTTCTGGGTGGCACTACCTCAGACCTGTAAAGGTGGATAAAGGTAGGTTTGTTTTTTCTGGGCACTATACACTGGTTTGTGGACTAAGTTTGTTTAAGATTGTACTCACCTCATCATCCTGCTCCCTCCTTAGTGCCTCCTCAGTACACCTCTGGATCTCCTCCTGGATTACACGAGCATATTCAAAGTCTTGCTCCTCTCTGCAACAGTAACAGAACAGAAACACCTCAATGTGATAAACATGAATCTTCATTGGTAGTCAAAATGAAGTCAGTTTGTACGTCAAGTAACTAAACCTCTCACTATATTCTGTAATAGTATGTCACTTCTATCTATACAATACTAAACCTTTTAGATGCATCAGAAAAAATAACATGCACTGTCTCCACTATGTAGTCTTCCAAGCTCTTTAGGGACATGCATACCTTTACCTACAGTAAATATAAAGACACATGGAAATGTTCTAGCCATCTGTTATTTTCATCTTGCTTGCTGTCGTTCTTATCTTCAAAGCAGCCTCTGACAATCACAAATATTTTGCTTCCTTCACATCACTGAAAATCCCAAGCAAACACATGTCCAACAACATGCAAAAACTAGATTTTTCTGCAAATATACTGAATAAAACACATGATCCACTGTATGCCTGAATGTCAAAAAGCAACTGCTTCAAGAGCCTGGAGAAAGTCAACAATGCGACACATTCCATGTCTGAAAAGGGCTTAAGAGACTGGGTTTAGAACAGAGGTCACCCACAGTTGTCTGGAGGCCTGTCTGAGAAGGGCACTCTGCTGAGCCCGTTGCTCCTCCTCCTCATCCTGAAGCCTCTTTGCTACACGGATGTCATTCTGCACCAGTTGGTTCTTCTGGATGTTTGTGGTGTAGTACTGTTCAACTTTGTGGGTAAAGAAGAAGAGGAAAAACAGAAAAAGGACAGTTTAAGTTATATGTGAAATACAGCATTGTATGCTTACCTATCCATAACACTGACTGTTCTGGGGACAGTCGTGTTTTGACCTTCAATGCACCTTTGAGAGCTCTCAAGTGAAATAAATGCACAGTACTCATATTACACCATTTTATGAAAGTATGCATATTGTTGTAAATCTGTAATTTGCAGCCTGTAATCAGAGACACCGTGTCATTCTTAGCTCAGTTCCTAAATAAGTTAAGTAAAGGGAACTAAATGTCCACAACCTAGAAAGTGGCATTTCACTGAAACGGCATGCAATATAAAATGATAACTATAATACTGCAGCTGTGCAGCTGTCATGTGAAAGTTTGACTTTGTACTTACTCTCCTGTTCCTGCAGGCTGTGTGCTAACACCCCATCCTCCAGCACAGCAAAACACTGACACACTGAAACAACAGCACAGCAGCGCCTCAATATCATACAGAAGGACAGTGTTTATGATAAAAGTACAACATGAATGTTTGATAAAGTATTTCTCTCGCCTCATGTAGACTGACACAACAGAAAACTGAGGGTAGTTTTGAATGATCTTTACAGAGAATGTAAGCTTTTGAACGGCCTGAAAAGAGACGATATTGCAGAGGTTCTGGCTCAGTACTATGTGTAAAGTGAAACAATCAGGTATGAGAGCAACAATTTATGATTGCTGCTTAGATGACACAGACAAAGGCAGAGGAGAGAGTACCCTTTAAAACTTCAGTGGACAGCAACCATCTACCACTCTGGCATGAATTCACTGTTAAATTTTAGAAAAGCTCTCATTAAAAAAAAAAAAAAAAAAAAAAAGTACCAGCACCAGACCGACATGAGAGTGGCCACAATTATAACTCTCCTCCCAAATTCAAGGATGTCTGTTGTTGTAGAGAAACTGTGCCAAATGCTAACAAAAGTAGTGCCCTGACAAGCTTACAGAATTGTGTATCTATGTCTTTATAAGATTAAAAAGTGTGCATTGCATTAAGCACCATGGAAGAAAAACATACCATTGTTTGATATGAATTAAACTTCTGAAGAAGCAGAGGCTGTTTTTTCTTGTACAAATGTTCTCATTATGACTAACAAATTAGGATGCAAACTTTACTTTCTACTGGGTAGGCAGAGCAGATGGCTAAATGCATCTAGAGTGAAAGTGTATGGCTGTAATAAATCCTAAGGCTTAAACTAAAGCTTCTGTGTACACCAATACTGCCTGGTTCTTCTCATCTTTATACTCTGAAGACAACTGAGTATTCAATATCCTCTGATCCCACAGTCTGGCCACCTGCTGCTCGATGCAGTAATAACCATATCTGTTTTCATGTCAATAATGCTCCCTGGGCCTTACACTATTTCCTTAGAAAGCCAACAAGCCTGAAAGAAAACGCAAGAGACTTAAGAAGTAATTTTGTGCCTTCTGTTTTGACCTGACACCAACCACCAGCGCTGGATATCCAAACTTTTGCATGTCTTTAACCTGTGCATTAGTCTTACAGAGCTTAAGATTCAAGGACTGTTATACTCATCTGTACACACACCAAGTGTTTACAATAGTGCTTAATGTGTCAGGATGGCCTCTACACACTGTAGCCCATGTGTGTTTAAAGTCTGTCAAACAAACTCCAAAGTTACTCGAGTGAAAATAAACACAGACAGACAGCTACCCTATGGCCCAGCAGTCGTACCTACTTCCTCCATCTTTGCAGAAGCAACTCTGACCAGACAAAACAACTTCACTGCCTCACTTATTCTCCTCAGGCACCCTGGAATGGCTGTCCTCCCTTACAGTGGTGCTTTTACATGACAAAAGAAACCCAGCAGACAGCGTTTAACATGGATTTAGTCTAGTGTAGTGGGAAAAGCCCTGAGTCTGAGCCAGAGGCAGGGCCAATTAAAAACACCTGTTCTGGTACTAATCCTTCTGCTGAGCCTATCAGAGCGGCCTGGGTTATGTCTACAGAGACAAAAAGGACATTTACATTCAGGCCTTCAGTGTTTTGGATACTGGCTTTATGAGCTGAGCTCCAGCACATAAATGCCACATGTTATTCATAATAACCTGTCTGAGTTCTTAACCCTGCTACAAGGAAGCTCAGATACCTTTTATACTAGTGTAAACCTTTAAGCAATTTAAAACTGAAATACTAGATGGATGACAATAGTTCCCTAGTCCGGCTCACTAGGGAACAAGGATGAACATTTCCATCACCAAAAGGCAGCGGTGGCATTCTCCTTCCTTTTTCCAATATCTGTGTGTTATTGATTTGAAAGGCTGCCTCGCCAGATGAAAGAATAACCTCTGAGCTGCAACTAAACTAAACCCTGAAAACAAACACACACATCTTTTTATGTGCTGTTTTGTAGAGATTTTGTCATTTTAATACAACAAAGTGCTCACTCACGTGCAAACATTCCACCAAAACAACCTCAAACAATGTTTTGTAAATGCACTGTCGCTGCATCCTGTGCATCAGGCCAAACAACCCAGATAACTTTTAACCCTATTCTAGAGCGACGGCGGAGGGTGCCAGACCAATCCACAGCACTGCCAGTGCTAATGAAGTGGCTCTAGTTGTGTGAGATTAACAGGTTCTCTAACAGACTGTCCCTGGAAAACATGGCCAATCTGCTGCTAAATTTTGCCAACTGATCATTAAAGCTGCATTAAAGGTGTCAGAGTTAACACACATAAAAACTGCAAACCAAATAGGACCTGCACTAAAGGTTAGATACACTATATGGACAAGAGTATTAGGACACATTGAATTTAAGGTGTTCCCTTGCATTAATATAATTTTTATTGCAATAATTATTTTATACATTATCATAATAATTATTGACAACAGACATGAAGATTTTTATAATAATCTAAATAGAATCAGTTCTGTATCTAGAATAAACCTATCCCTACGGAGTCACTGACTGCTATAAAGGCTGAAATAATAAAACCTAGAGTTTGACTTTGCTTGTTAACTTTTAGTTTTTTCTTTAGGTCAGAAATTACAAATCAGAAACAACTAAACAAGAAAAAAACTAAAGATTTGTGCTACCTGGGACATCTATGCATTTTATTAGACCCATAAAATACAAAATAACTTAGTGTTTTTTCATTAAAATAAATGAACACAGCCTTGTTTTCTTTTTACCCAGTTCTTATAGGCCTTATTCATTATTCCCCAAAACCTGAACTAGTTCAACATGCTCTAACAATGTATTGTTACATTTAAACATTTTCACAAATGTGTTGATACAGATATTCAGACTGAGGATGTGTCCCTTTTTGTCCTGTTCTGTAAACAGGAAAGTGACAAGACGAGACCATATAAAAACACTGTATTGTTAAATTGTGGTCAAACTAAAACAGTCACAGTTCAACAGTGGAATCAGTCTGACTGAGCCATCAAAAGTGTCTGTTTACACCATCAACGACCCCATAAGCCTACACTTGGAGTTAACCCACACCAAGACAGACATGCATTACCACTTACACCTGTTGTGGAGCTTAAGAGATTTTCCACTAAATGGATCTCCAACCTAGCCTTATGGGCCCAGTCTGTCAGTGAGGAGGGATTAGGCCCTAGACTTGGTTTTAATCTAACTGGACAAAGTGACAGTTTACTGTAAAGTCCAACCGCATGATTAAGAGAGGAGAGGCAGAAGACAGACACAAAGATGGAAAAAGGGAGCGAGGCTGTACGTGTGTCTGTGGGTGTGTCTGCACTGCGGGTTAACTTGTTTTTCCAAACTCCTTCCAGCAACGGTCACATTACCCTTCAAGGGGAGGGACATGCAGACTGTGTTATTATGAGCGCCAGACAGGTTTGGAGGGACAGGCTGAGAGGCATTCAGGGCCAACAGTAAAAACACATGCTCAGTGCATTTTCATGGTCTTACTGAGACTCCTACTGTAAGCTACTTAATAAGGACACTGAAAGGAGCCTGTGAGGCTTACATCTGTTTCTTAAGAGGGTAGTAAATCAAAGATCCAGCAGAAAACAGAAATTGGCTGCGGCATTTGAACACTGGAGGCTGAGAGGTATGTGTAAGTTGTAAGATAGATCAAGAATGAAAAGTGGGCCGGGAACATCTAGATAAGTAGTCAAAACACTGCGTGGCATGGCACGCTAGAGGATTTCGCTAAATTTATTTTACACAATATTTAAGCATGAGTAGTTATTTGTAATACCAAAAATATGCTACGGCATACGGTCTGCCTAAGTATTTTTATCCAAGTAGTATTTAAAATATACATTCACATGAGACAGTTGCGTACATGGCGTAAGTAAGATCATATGCTTCCAACATAAAAAACAAACAAACAAAATCACAATTTTTTACTTCAGTAGAGATTTTTTACACAAATAAAAACATTGCAATATTCTCTTTGGTTGCAGTGTTTCTATTTTATCTGTCAACAAATTTGATAAAATTCATGAATCTTGCAAGTGACCATCATTAGTTGAGTGTAATTTCAGTAGAAACCAACATATTTCCACACAGCTCATGGATGTTCTTGTTTAAAATCAAAGATTTTCCATTGGTTTAGTTTTCCTCCAGTGCTTACAGACTCATCTGTTATCAGTGATGGAGGCGTGAGTGTGGGACAGGAGTGAAAACTGATATGTAAAGACATAAAATGACAATGGTTTGAGTGAGTTATAACTCATGTAGATAGTAACCTGCACAGTCCATATTATGCATATGAATATGGTCATTTTTTTAATATTGTTTCTACCCTTAAAGCTGCAAGAACTGACTGGGGGGCGGGCAGAATTTGGAAATACATACTTTCTCCCTGTAGCTCTCTTCTCTTGACCCGAATCGAAACATTAAATATAAAAAAATGATCTGACATAGATGCTGTTATGGAAGCTCCTGCATTGACACATGGTGTGAAGCAGGTAGGAGGGTTAAATATGCATTAGGCAGTTAATGAGTTCATCAGATGCAGCCTGAACACAATTCTACTGTCTGAAAATGCCTGTGATTAGTCAAAATGCGTAATACAGGGTAAATTTTCTACAGCCTCAAAACACAGGTAAATAATATATACAGAAGTGTTGTCTCTCACAATATGGTGAAAGGTAATAATGGATTTTTTTGTCCAGTGAAACTAAAACATGATCAAGTACTGCAGCTTTAACGTATACCTTCCAACAATATGTGCAGTCTCTCTGCGACAAGGCTGTGAGAAAAAGGGACGTTACAAAGCAGGAAACCGTGACCCTTACAGCCCCCTATCCCTTCATGTACAAATATTATTCTTTCTGGTGGCTAAACGTCGCTTCTCTTTTCAGATAGTGTAACTAAACAGTAACTCAACATGAATGTGTGCAATTTGTTTCCCAACTCCCAACAACAATACAATCATTTTTAATAAAATTAGGAAAATTGTCCAAGGCATCCAGTGCATGGGAGCAAAAGATCAAACTCCAGCAGAGATATTTCTTTCATCTTCATAGCCACTTGGAGAGCAGCAGTGGCAAGTGTCTGCCAAACAAAGAAACTGGCGAAAGGAGAAAATGACAAGGGTTCTATTTTCAGCCCAAATCCCTCACCCACTGCCCACGCTCCCCCTCTCTCCTGCTCTCTTTCTCTCTCTCCTCCTCCCAGTCCGTTCTGTTCTCCTACTCACTGCTTTTTCCACTAAATTTCACCATGAAGTATCTGTCCACTGCATTGTGCTATAAACTAGATCTGGGCCAGGTTGTCATGGACAACAAAGAGAGGTGAGGGGTAATGGGGCTGTGGGTCAGTTGGTGAGAGTGAAATTAGGAATGAGGGGGGAGGAGGGGAAATTCCTTTGGGAGTTGCATTCCCTCGGCACATCAGGCTATATCAGGAGCAGTCAGAGGAGGGACAAAACAGGAACTGATAAGAGGGGGAGTGAAAACAAAGAAAGTTAACTTGGCTGAGAATCTCAAATGGGGAGGAAAGTGAAGGAGAAGTGAGACACGGGGGCATACGTCTCATCAGGAAATTAAGACATAAACACCCACAACAAGACACAAAGTAATTGACCGCAGAGCCACAGGGACAGACAGCAGCACAGTATGACAAATTCAATCTCCTGAATATAGATGATCAGTGGAGAAATTACACAAACCAGACATCTGCTATTGTCTCACCGGGCAGTTTATAACTGCTATTACTGGCTTTGTTTGTGCACTGGCCTGTGCTTGATAAAGCATGAAAATGCAAAGCTGCACAGTGCACCCTTTGTGTATGGAAACAACGGTGGACTGCTGAATTATCTCCCCTGATAAAAGACATGCAGACCTATTTCTATTCCATTCATTAGTGTGGACGTGTCAAAGACTGAGTCAACGGTCTGCATATAGCTCCCAGCTTATGCATTCTTTACCTGGGAATGATTTCATGACAACAAACAAACAAACAAGTGGATCAGACTCATTTAGTTTACAAAAAGTATACAAGAAGAAATGTACAGTATTGTCTACATGGAGAATTGTTCTGTCTTTGGGTCTTTTACATGTGTATCTGGAATTTTAAGACAGAAAAAACATTAAAATACTGACCTCACTACTTCAGTACTCTGTCTTCCTTGCATAAGAAAAAAACTATAAAACATTTAATCCTAGCTGGTCCCATCGTGTCTGCTCTTCTACTTGACCCCCAACCTCTTACCTCACTCAGACAGCCTAAACAAAAGCACATTTCCACAGGAAACGCGCAATAATGAAGTGTTACAAAGTTCACCAGTTCCATTCCATATGTGGTGTGTGTTTTACATTTTCTGGAGCTGCAGAGGTTGTGTCTGTGTGGTCTTACCTTCCTGGACGCGTGGAAGGTTGGACTGGTCGATCTCCAGCTCTGCCATGGCTGTGTGTGCTGTCACAGTCTCATGGTGACACAGACCCTGAAACAATCCATAAATACAGACATGAAGTCAACTGATTGTGCAAGTTATTATACATTAAATATGACATCAAGTACAGAGTAAAAAGGGAATGAGCTAAGTCCCACCAAAGGGTTCAATCCAGCTCATGGGATGAATTTGTGAAATGGAAAAACTACATGGAGATATTAGCTGTCAAGGGTGTCAAACTCATTTTAGTTCAGGGGCCACATACAGCCCATATAACTGGAACTAACAAGTAAAATAATAGCACTGTCACTTTGTTTTAGTGTTAAATAAGTAAAAGTACAATATGAAAATATTCACATTTACAAACTATCCTGTCAAAAAATGTCAATCATCTAAACAACCATGAAAAACTTGATAATTCTTAAGAAATTTAAGTGGTATTTTAATGATTTTATGCCTGTTAATAAATGTTTTGTGTCTTTGTAGATCCACTATGAGCTGTACATTCATCAGTTGGTTTATGTCAAATTATGAGTATTTGGTTGCATTTTTAATCATCTTTTTCATTTTCACCATCATCATCTTCTTTTGATAATAATAATAATTGTAGTAATAGCTGTAAATATTTGACCTCTCCATTTAATATTCTCCACTTTATATATTTATATATGAGAAGCTGAGGCATAATATTGTTAAATGGCCCTATTTTGCACAATAAGAGAAAAATTTGGAGTTATTCTTTATAGGTTATTATATTATTATTTTACTGGTCCACCTTGAGCTCAAACTGGGCTACATGACAAATGAGGACAGGTTCAAATGGTTTGTTTTGGTGTCATAAAGTGTCATAAAGTGTTGTAAACCATTAAACACTCCAGACTTAGCTAACTTAGCTCAAACTAATGGGAGACACAGAGTAACAATAACACTTCTGTTGACGAATAAAGTTAAATAACCACCAGTATTCGACTAAACCAGTAAGTGAAGCTCCCAAAAACATTGCTGCCCAGCCTACCTGTTCACAGCACGCTGCCCACTCAGGCTCAGTGTCGTGTCCGTCCACGCAGCCTATTCAACAAGTAGCTTCCAAACATGACAGCCGAGCCCCGGGTCAGCTCCGTCCTCCTCCGGACCTACTTTCTCTCTCCTTTTTCCGAAGTGTCACGGACGGGTCTGACCGTTTTAACCGCCTGAACCTTTGTTGTGGTTTTTACGCGAAACCAACGGCTGTTGCTCATCAGTGAAACAAAGCCCCGTCGACTTGTGATGTGAAGGGAAGGGAAGCCTGGGCGGACAAACTTCACTCAGCCCACAGTGCGTGGCTCCGGCTCCTGCTCGGCGGTGGGGGCGGTTAACGGGTGGTGCCTTCAGGTGCCCACTCAAGCTCAGACTATTTAAGACAAAGTTTTCCACCAGTCACGATCATTTGAACAAGTAGCAATGTTATTACTAAAAGACTATTCTCTCTTGCAAGATGTGTTTAAAAGGTCAAAGACGCCTACTTGTGTTTTACATTTTACCTGTACTACTACTACTATTACTATACGAATCAGCTAAAAAGACGACAACTGATAACAACAATCGGTAAAACTTAAACTAATAACATAACAGCAACAGGAGTTTTTCGCTGTAAGTTGCTGACACCCTTTTCAGTAATTTCCATAATGTTGCCACTGAAACTTGTAATGTTATCGCAAAAACACTGACCGGCATTCAATATCTCCGACGGATTATGAAGGCAACACTTACCATCCAAGTGTTCCAATCACTCAAGGATTGTTTGTTAAACGTCTCCAAAAGCTACTGGTATAATAGTTAAAGTTTAACTAAAAGTGCAACTATAGTAAATAGTATTTTGAAAGAATTTAAATTAATGGTGGCAGATCTGCTTCTTTTGTAGAGATCTAATGATTAAATATTTAATTTAGATGGTTTAGACTTTACATATTGCTAGTTTAACATACATCCGATAAAACAGATTTTCATTGTGCAGCTAAAGGTGGAAGAGTTATTTACACAGACAAATATGGACACTTTATGCTTGTCTTCTAGTCTTGTTTGAAAGCAGTTCACACCCTGTCAGTCAGAAGTGTCTATGAAAACAAACAAGAAGGGTTGTCTCTACAAATTGTTCATTTTAGTAAACATATCAAAAATGTGTCAAACAGTGTACATGACAGTGTATTTCTAAGCATAATGTTGCCCTCTACTGGCTGCACCTACACCAGTCGAACCTGCAGGAGGTGGAACAATGTCAACAAACCTGTCTGCTCACATAGCTCAAAGTGAAAATGATAGATGTTTGTCAAAAATGCTTGGACTTTTACAGTTGTTTTTTTTTTTAGTTTTGTGATACAGGATTGCCAAAAGGTCATTTCAGTGCCCTCGGTGACAACAGGCTGTTTGATCTATAGAAAAAATGATATATCAAGTTAGGTGACAGATTGTATAGACTGCCATACTCCCAGTATCCAGAGCTAAACCTCATTAACTCTTTAAAACCTGACGTGTCATCGCTCACACACTGCGCTTATGCAGTTTGGATGGCTGTAACTCTTTCACTGTTTGTGCAAATGGAAAAATTCCGTCAGTTTCTGAAGCCTGAGACATTGTGCTTTTATAGGTTTTATTGGGTCGTTACGGTAATTTCACTCATGCCTGTACTAGAAGCTGGAGAAGAGGCCGTTTTAGCAGAATTATAACATGCAGTAAATTGTACATGATTGCTAAGATCTGGGGAAAAACAGTGCTCTGGAAAAATGGGCAAACGGTCCCACTCACAGCATATTTTCTAACATTTTAGTTTGTCAAAATAAGGAAAAAAAAAAAGTCCAGGTGGACCATTTTAGGCTGAGGGTTTAAAGGGTTAAAACCTCTGAAATGTGACCAGGAGCAGTGTTTTATACCAGGAGTAGAATAAAAACACCAAAAACCAACAGAGAGCATCCCAAGTAAGGACTGAAAATCAGGGTCATTACACCACGTTTAGATTTCTGAACGCTTACAGAGTTAATGCATTATTATTGTGTTGTTTGGAAATAAATATGAACTCTGAAAAGATGGCACTGTTAATCATTTTGACCAGTCATCTTTTTTTTTGTTTGTTTTTTTAATAAATAATATAAATGACAAAAAGGGAAAAGACAGAATGTTAGTTTTACAACAAACCTACACATAAACTTTAAACATATGTATAAACAATAAAACCGGTGGTCTTTTCATTTTTTTTCCTCCTGATTTGTATGAGCTATTCTAAAGCTGGTACTATATTAGATATCATGGAATATGTTTTGATTTATTTGATTTGCTGGGATCAAATCACTCATCAGAAACAGTATTAC
The DNA here is from genome assembly GCA_037367295.1 of Apogon hyalosoma. Classification (NCBI taxonomy): domain Eukaryota; kingdom Metazoa; phylum Chordata; class Actinopteri; order Kurtiformes; family Apogonidae; genus Apogon; species Apogon hyalosoma. The sequence goes on from JAPQRP010000028.1 coordinate 11,266,420, forward strand.
CTTAATGCAGTTCTCAAACTTTTTCAGTCTGAGACACAAAAAAATTAACATTATCCTTCCTTGGGGTAAAGTGTCAAAAATATGTCACCTAAAAAAACAATTCCAATGCTGATGCACACAGTCACATGCAGTGATGTGTCTTGTCATGTCTCTACATTTCTGCGTTCTTTTTGTCATCATTACCTTGTTTTTCATGTTGTTTTGCCCTGTTTTTCTTCCTCTATGTCATTTTTGTCTCATCTTTAACAGCTGAGACCTCTCTATATTTCACATGGCTTTGCTGAGATCAGCATTTATAAACTCTTAGTAGGAAACAACTTTTTATTTTTATGTATTTTATTCTGACAGTGACCCATTTTGGGGGCTGAGCTGAGCCTAAGTTTGGGTAAGATGCCTTAATGCATCACTAAGCATCACTCACACTTCTTTGGCTTTTCATTCATATTTTATTGTACTATGTTGATGATAATTTTATTTACATCACATTGAACAAAAATGTATAAACTTTTAACTGTACAGTTTTTCCACCCTTGTGCACCTGACATAAAAAGTCAGATGTTAGTCTACAAAGAATAAAAATATAGTATACTTCCAGTTACTGTCATAATGGGGCATTTTATTTTTGTGTATCTTGTTGATGATGATTCTCAAAATGCACCATATTCCCATTTATCGACTATGGTTTCTCCAGAATTGATTGTATATGTGTGTGTCTGTTTAACATTTTCATGAATTGTAAAGTAAACCCCACATACAGAGTGACAAACCTCAAATACGATGAAACAACATTTATTTTAGTGGACTGGAATAAGCTGGGAATGGCAGGACCTTGACTAATAGAGTATATAAATCTTAATAGCTTTTCATGATATACAGCAACACCTAATGGAGTGTCTGGCCTTCCAACCATAAAATTAAATGTCACTGTCGCTTCAGCAGCTCTCATTATCATACAAGAGATTGAACATTGACGTCACATTTCTAATAAATATACAAATAACATACAGAGGTGCAAAATATGACTTTGTAAGTAGTTGCCACCACCTGTCTCCTAGTCTGTGGACTGATGGGAGGCCTTTTCTACCTCTGTCCGCCAATGCTGGACCTCATAAAGTGGAGTTTATTGCACGAGTAAAGAGAAGCGAGGGCACAAACAAGACCTTTAAATACCACGCATGAATCAATGCGATACAGTTACAGTCCTCTTCTGTCTTAACTACACTGCGGTGATCACTGCCACATTTCTACTGAAGCTCTGAACAGTTAATTATGCACTTATTGGAGATCACCAAATGTGTGGCTGTCACTGTGCAGATCTGCTGTAGGCCTTGAGTCAAGAGGATTCAAATGACCCAAAAGTTTAATTAAGAAGTAGCATAAAAACATGAGTCATTTGACTACCCAGTTTGGCCACCTGCTCCCCAGTGGGACGATGCTGAGAGTGACATCTGAAACACCTGCTTCAATTCCATTTACAAAGTCAGTAAAAACAGTCAATCAAGCCAAAGAGGTGGTAAAACACAACTCTGCCCTTGAAGCACGGGCCACGACACTTGTCTTTTATTGTGCCTATAATTCACCTGTGACTGCCTGTTGATTTATCACAGCAAGAAGTGATGGGGCTCGGGATATTGCGGATACATCTTGTAGCTGGCGCGAGTGTCGGTGGCAGTCTGTGTGTGTGTGTGTGTGTGTTGATTGTTTTACATGCGGGAAAGGGGAAAGGCTACTGCTGGAAGTATATAAACCAGTTAGGATCAACAGAGAACGTACAAGTTGTCCTTCCTCTTGAGGACATCAGTGCAAATCAGAGGCACATCGACGACTTCAAACCAGGGATGATGTGTAACCAGCTCCTGCCCTGGGCCTTTCTTCTTGTGGCTTCTGGTCCACTGTTGGCCCACCCCATCACAGAATCTGCTGAGATGCCTTATCCAGGACCTGGTAAGTAGAAAATAACATAACCGGTATTCATAATGAAGCACTTTTAGGAAAAAAATCTTTTCTATAACAGACAGGCCTTGGATGATTCTGAAAGATGTGTAAAACAAACTGGGAAGATTTAGTTTAGTGATAAGTGATTGCTGTTACTAATTATACAGTATCTACTTTTCGCACATGTATACTTATGATCTGTGTGGCTGTCTGTCCTCAGTATCGGTGGAGGACAGAGGTATCGGACCCCTGGAGGACATGCCACTCTCTGAACAAACCTTCCCTCCTCAGGACGCTGCCGGTCTCAGATATTCCACACTCATATCTGGGGAGATCAACAGAGATGGTGAGTCACACAGCACACACAGGCAGACAATCCCAAAATCATGGCATATGTTTATGGATTCATAGAATTTAGTCACATGTTTTTCTCTACAAAATATTTGTACGCATATTTCTACCAACTGAACCACATTTTCTAAGAACTCTTCTGTCAAATAAAGGAGATGGTAGTTCTGATCAGGAGCAGGTGATTTGTAGATTTGGATTGTGACTAATGCTAGAACAAGATGACCACAATATATTCCTATATTTTATTCTGCTGCAGGTGTCAGAACAACAGGCCTGCTTCCCAGATCCATGAAAAGAGAGGTGAGTTTCTACAAACTGAACACTGAAAACAGTAAAGATGTGAGCTACATATCCAACAAAAAGTCAAACTCACTGCATTGTTGTTTTTTGCTGCTTGTAGGTCTTACTGGAAAAATCAAGTCTCCTGAATCCTTTCAGCCATGTTTTGGGAATCCGGAAACAGTTCAGGAAGAGAGCAGGGAATTCTGAGTGTTTCTGGAAGTACTGTGTGTAACGCCAACCACAGCCACTGATTACAAACACACAGACAGGGCTTGTTTCAACAGTTGCACTTGCGTACTGTACATGCAGACGAGAAACAAACATGTATGCTTGCATATATGTCGACATCCATACATGTGCATGTACATACATTTAAACTCACCTTCATAAATGCTATATTCATTCCTGTGTGACTGAGAAATGTTGCTTGAAGAATAAAACATGATTTATTAAGATTATGCTCATGGTCTGAAAAACTATATTTATTTCTATATGTTTGTTGTGTATCATCCATAGTCAACAGGTATATAATATGTGGAAAAATCCATATGTAAAATACTGCCAAACAGCATTTTAATAAATAAAGGTGCTGGTGAAAAACGCACTGACAGCAGATGAAATCCCTAATGTTTTCTTAAAATGTAAAAGAGGCAACAAAAAGACATAGCAAACTTTGCTCTCAAGTTTTCTCCATTTTTTCCTTTTTTTATTATTTTACAGCAGAAAGAATATAAAGCATTCAGAAAACATCTTCCATATTTTAAGGGCAATTCAAAATGTTTTGCATGGCTTCAGCAGCTGAAATCTCTTTTTTTTTTTTTTTTTTTAAACATATCCATCGAGTCAGTGACGCTTGTACATGCACAGTTACAAAAATAAAACTTACAAACAAGAGAAGGGAAGAAAAAGGAAGAAAGCAAAACACATTAGGAGAACTGAGAGATGAAACTTTTAAGGGTAAGGGCTGGGAGCGGAGAAAAAATAGGTCACATAACAGGGAAAGACAGAGAAAGACAACTATAGAGGAGAGGAAAATAGATCTAACACTAGTTCACATGCAAAGTGTCAAGGACCCATTACTTTCTATCAAAGCAGGGCCTTTATTTTCTTCTTGGTTTGGAATTGATGAAAACGTGCAGTTCGGTAAAGGGTGCCATATAATTGCTGTCCATAAACTACTGAATGCTTGTCTTGCAATACTGGCATTTGCATAAGAGTAAGTCGACTACATGTGTCCAATCATTTTAAACTTCACTAGGTCTATAGGTCTCCACACAATAGTTCTTTATTGCTCTGTGTGCACAAGTGGAATATGTTGTAAAACTGTTTCTGTTCTGTTGTCCTGATGTGCCTACCTTTCCCTGGTTTGGGTGCTTGGGGAAAAAGAAGAGGAGGAAAGGCAGATTCCCAGGTCAATTCACAGAACGTCATGTAATTGCTAATATACTAAAGAAGAGTGCCCATAAGCTAACCTGTCATCCCATTCATAAATGGCAGTAAAAACAAGATTTGCAGGTGAACTTTTCAGATAACTACACTCTTAATCTTAAGTACCCTCTATGGTTTGTCACAGATAAATTAATGGCCTAAAGAACTGGCCAGAATTATACGATGATTTGACAGGCTCCTCTGTAAGAATGTCAAATCATTTATATTAACGAGCTATATATAACAGGATGTTAGGCTTCATTGGTGTCTGTAATGTTCAACATTGCTCAAAGGAAATCAGATTATACATTATATTCTATCTTTTTAAACACTTGTGTGAAGCACTGCAATGTTGAACCTGTCTTTTCCAGATATTTAACAGAAAGGATTGTTGAAAGGACTTCATATTTCAATTTGAGCTTCTTCTGCTATGAATCACGTGTCCTACTCTGTTTCCTCCTCCCCATTTTGGCACCCTGAGTATAAATACAGAAGGGAGGTGAACCAGTCCCTCAACCTGGTGTGAAGCAATTACTGCCTTCACTATACAAATGAAACTGACACCTTAACATATCTGCATGTGTGCTGTGCAGTGTCTTGTGCGTGTGTTTTGTGTATATCATGTGTCGCTTAGTTAATACTTGAAATATATACTCTCACAATGGCCTCTCCAACCGTGTCCATTTGTTCTATTTGAAGTTGGGAGCATACTGATCAAATCTAAATGATTAAAAAAAAAACTAAAGGAAAGGTTAAAAAGTTAAGAGCTTGCTTTAAAAACAATCCTGTCCTCATGCTTTGCCATGAAAACATCAGTAGCTACTGAATGTCGCTCAAAGGCTCTGTTTGTGGGTTTCATGCCCTCTGTCTTTCTGAGTTCTGTGACACGTCAAACCAACGTTCATCGTTTTACAGAACAGTAAGTCTTTTAACAAGTCTATCTGACTACCGATTCTAGGAAAATAAGCATGCTTTAGGTGCAGTTCTGTCACCCAGTTAACTATTTTACCCATGCAAGCATAATAGATCCTTCTCCTTTTGCCACGACATTGCATTGGCTATGCATTCTAACCACACACTAGAGGAAGAATGCAAGGCAACAAATCCCAGTAGTGGCATTTCTAAATGTGATTTTAACAAGATGACCCAGTAGAAAAAAGATTAGAAGGCAGAAAAGGAAGAACGAAAAGCTTAGCATGTTGACAAGCAGGAGTTTGGTGGTGATAGTGGTGTGAACAGGGTTACCGGTGTGTCATATTGTGAGTGTGATGTGATGGTGGATGTGTGTACATGTAGAGGATACAGCACTGTCTATAGGGAGGTGACCATGTTCTCTCACATTTTCTCAACATTAGGTGTAATCTTACAAATTCTGATACCGAAGTTGTTTGATCAGGATATAAATAGGCACTTTCTACATAAACACTCAGGAAAGAAATTGTGTGTGGGAAAAAAAAACAACCACTCAGTAGAGGAAACGAAGCAAAGAAATACCCATTTAGCCGAAAAAGCATATGGAAAAAACATGACATATTTTCAATAAACAGAACACAAGTTTTTCAGTGGCACTTGGCTGAATAATCAAATGTTGTTCATTGGATACAGAATACACTTCCTGGTAGTTCTGGTAGGGGTATTTATGAATTAGGCAGCAACCAACAGGCACCTCTAAATCAGCAGCTCATGTGTACAGTATTTTCTCCCAGATTGTTACTTTACATCTATCAAAAATGCCATATAAGTATATATTATCTGCTGTACAAGACACATCTTATTCCTCAAATTAAACATGGCACCAGTGTGAGACAACTCAGAGTGCTGTCCTTCTGGATAAAACAGTTCATTTAGCATTTTTAGCTGCTTGGCAATTAAATCCAGTCATGTACAGTATGCTACACGCGTTTTTCATAGACTTCTTTTTCCGTTGTTCTTTACATAGAATACATAGTACAAATTCTGGCAGCCCTGAACAAGGAGTTTTCCATTAGAACATATTATATTGAGTAAAAACATGTCACCAGTTTACAACTGGGTTCAGCCTAAAATGAATAAATTCAGTCATTGGTGCAACATACTGGCCACTGAAAGAGGTGTATTAAATCTTTCTCAGTGACAGAAAGTAATAACATGGATCACTTTATAGTGTCACCATGGGCAAGGCTGCCATTTACAATCTTTAAGATCATACAGTATACCTCAGTAACACATGACATTCCATTTGTAATGACAACGACAGCAAAAACAACAACAAAAAAAAAAGCTCAAATCAGACTTTCCTTCTCTGCTATGTCGACAGTAAATGCCTGGGTTATGTATGGTGATGTAAAAGACATGAGAGACTCAAGTTTTCTGCTTAAATTTGATTCTCTTTGCAAACTGTGTACCCTTTTGTTCTTGTGATCCTCGGCCAGTTGTGATCCTACGGCCTTCAGTGCTAGTGTGTACTTCACTGTATGATTATCTGTTCGGCAAAAAAATTAACTTAATTCTTAAGCTAGATAGCATTCACATACCTTGGCACCATTGGCAAAAGATTCTTGGTAGCCCAAAGGAAAAAAGAAACAGAAAACAAAAAATGTAAACATAACCATACTTGTTTTAAGATAATTTTGCAGACTTCTCCTACCTCTAAATACTGTATTTTTTACTTTTTCATATTGCAATAATATCATGCTTTAGCAAAAATGTTCTTCTCAGGAACAATCAAAATAAAATAAAATACTCTAATAGTGAAATATTTTTTTAATTTTACAGAGCATAGCCACTACTGCTTTTGTTGTTTTTTCCCTTTTAACTCTGTTCATACTTTTCATGCACATAGCTCATTTTTATCCCAGATATTTACACTATATACAAACAATACAACCATACTTCTTAGGCATTCAAACAAAACTATACAAATATTCTGTTTTTGTCTCGTACCTGTTTTTGACCCATTTTTAATGAATAAAATAATATATTTCTAAAATACAATCCCCTTTGGGTAAATGTTTTTTTTTTCCTACGTACTTTCAGCCTTCTTTATATACAGAAATCGCTCAATTGTCAAAAATATGGATTTGTCAAACCCCTAGTTTGGGACAAGCTTAGGGACCCCTCAAAGAATCTCTAAGACGTCAAGGCAATGTATGTGATCTTCCCCTCAAAAGCCTTCACAGGCTCTGAAGTTCATTTAAAAAGAACATTAATAAACTGCATGACCATTACAACACAAAATAGGCAAGTTATTTTCTCTTGTTAGGTTTCAAAAGAGCAATCTAATGAGTGAGGCAAAATGAAGCAAAACACAATGGAAAGAAAAAGGACAATACAGGGAAAGCTGGGTATGAGTATGTGGACCACTAAACTGGAAACCAAAAGAAAATCAGAGGATAGGCTGAAAGACTAGACCATAAGCACACAAGCAGACACGTTTCTTGCCAAGAAGTCATGCATTTTTTTCTTGGTAGTTTTCAACAACATAGTCTGAAGATACAGATCACCAATACATTAGACATGATGGAACAAATACATCAGACAGTATGAAACAAATTCAAGTAATAAAGGGACAATATAGAATGTAAAGCATAGGGTTTCATAACAAAATGGCAAAACTAAATATTTCATCCCCCATCTGCTTCTGCATGGTTAAACCCCGACTACATTCATTTGTAGCTCCACCCGTGTGGGCAGACTGGTGGGGGAGAGCACAGTGGGACAGGAGCAATTGTTGAGCTAAACTGAATACTATATCATCTACAGCAGTGGATAGAAGTGAGTGTGTGGGCTACCAAAGCATTTGGTTTAAAAAAAAAAAAAATCCTTCTTTAAATAAATCAATTGGTCACTTAAAAAATTATGAAATACAATTAGAGCCCAGAGTGTTTCTGCATGGTCTCCCTATCCTCTGAGATCTTCTACAGCAGCCTTAATGTACATTTCTTCAGGTCCTCACATGTGACAGACCTCCTCAGACACGTCCTGTGAGCGCTTCCTTTACCGTCCAGAGCTTCTTTATTCTCCAAAAAAAGACAAAGGAATCCATGAAAAAGTGCAAAAAATGCCACAAAGCAAATGTTCTGCACCCCCCCACACCAACCCTTTTAGTTTGTAGTCCCATAGAAGTTGCCACTCTCCAACCGAAATCAAGTCAGTGGAAAGAATAGATATGTGAAAAAATGCCGTTGTACATGTAATAGTAGTCGAACCATTAACACTGCAGTAGTAATAATAATTGCAGTGTTTGCATCGCTGTTTTTTTCCATTTCTCTTGTAAAATGTCTTGGGTACGAACAAAAAAAATAAAAGAGGAGTCAGGAGAGTGATGTCACATCGCGAGGGGGCTCTTCTGAGGGGTCTCATGTTCCCTGGCCCTTTTCAATTCTTTCACCCTGGAACACAGAAAGACAAGTGTCCGTGAACGCAGCGTCTATAATTTTAGTGTCTGGTAATAATCATCAGCAATAGTCACACAATGTTTAGCCAGTACAAACAGAATTATATCAAGTCATCCCAGATCATCAGGAGCTGCTGGTCTGTGAAAGGAAATGTTGGTCAGAATTGAAAAAAGCGTGCACTTTAGTGTGAACAAAATGAGCACAATCAAAATACCATTATCGTATTAGTTCAGTTCATTTCAGATAAAATGCACATTCATCATTGTTTAAAGTAATGAAGAACAATATATTTTCATGAATTGCATTTATTCAGTGTGTTTCAAAACTATGATTACTATAAAATACTTACATTACAAACATTCTTAATGCTGTTAGTAACTTAAAGCTACACGAGGCACTGTGAAACACAGATTCGTGCCAGAAAATGCATTTACAGTGAAAATGCATCATACACCGCTGTGCCTTCAACCTAATGTGCCTCATGCCGAATGCGTGAGATTCATCTACAAAACATCTCGACTTCTACAACCTATTGAGTGAATGAGAATATTTATACAAGCACCAAACAGTCACATGTAGAGGATTAAAAATGACTACATGGTTAGACTTAGGAAGAAAAAGAGCAACTTATTGTTTTAATACATAAAATGCACCATCTAGCAGTCTGCAAAAAATTATGGGCTAGAGGGGGCTCTTAGCATAGACATGTGTCCCAGGGGTACCACTACTGTTTACCCTCAAAATTGATTTTAACACATCAACCACCACCTTATAATGGACTTTGGCTTGCTTTGATTATTCTTAGCTGAAGATAAATACTGCAAAATGCATGAAGGTAGGCAGATGCATGGTTAGATGCTACATGTGTGAGTGTGTGTGTGTGGAACGCAGGTGTGTGTGTGCTGCTTCCTCTCATGCTGAGCTGGTGATCTCCCTGGAGGTATGAATCCATTAAAGTGCTGTGTCGTAGTCCCAGTGGGTGGAGGATGCTATTGTTTGTGTTTCCACTGTGACCTATATGCTGTCACTGCTTTCTAACCTATATCGCAGGATGGCAGACAAGCCTGCCATCTCAAGTGTTTACATTACCAGTCTCACTCTAAAAGCATGGTAACCTATTTCAGGACGTATATATATATATATATATATATTTATATATATATAGCAGACGGAGAGAATAAAATGTTAAAAACACGTTAAAATGATCAGATGCGGAAATACCTATACATGGTTTACTGTATATAATGTGCGTTTCTTCTCATTCTGGTGGACCTTATTGTAGTTTTCCTTTAGAAATGTATTAAAATTGAACACATTCATTTTAATTTTCAAATATAGAAATGGAAAATTAGAGGTGACATTCTCCTCTCAGTCTGTCGAGTGGCTAGAAACAGGACACACAGCCAGTCAGACAGACAGACAGCTACTTGAGGAAACAGCAGGCCCACAGCATGCCTAAAGGTAGAAGAGCAAGGCCCAGAGTTGTCACCACTTGACATGCAGCAGAATAAAACATGATCAAGAAAAAGCCTCCTGTTCTCTCAAACTTGCTATCCGCATAACCACACAAAACCAAAAATAAATGAACAAAAAAAAAAAAACCCAAGGAGAGAAAGACAGAGATAAAAAGAGTCAGAGAAGTGACTGTTGAGTGTTATAGTCATTCATAAGCATTTTGTTAGTTTGAGATAAATTCTGCTCTAAATCTGAGATTCTCAGTCCACCTGTGGCTCCAGTTGGCAGCCTTCATGCAAGCAGGCATCAAGCAACAGTAATGGAGAAGGAAGTAGGGTGGGTGGAGGGGCGGAGAGAAAGAGCAAAGGAGAAAATGAGAGTGAGGGAAGGAGGGAGAGAATGCGAAGGCTGAGACCTCAGGAGGAGATAATTGTATTATTAAAGAGTGTGAGAGAGAGACACAGAGAGGGAGATAAGAAGGAAAAAGAGGCATACAGAATAAACAGGGAGAGAGAGAGAGAGAGAGAGAGAGAGAGAGAGAGAGAGCGAGAGAGAGAGCGAGAGAGAGAAGGAGAGAGAGAGAGAGGGAGGCACGAACTGAGTTGCTGAGACTGCACTCACCCGCTTGAACAGTCTATGGTCCATCAAGGGGCTTGGCATAAACAGCAAAACAATACCAGACAGCTATTAGCACACAGTAGGCACTGTGGAGGAGGGGGCGAGGACAGGTGGGGGCCAAATACAGTGAGGGGGAGGGGAAGTGGAGCTTAGGTGTTGGAGACATTTCTAACCACCCAATATTTTGAACAAAAGTAAATCAAGCACATAATACTGAGTACAAACTGGTAAGAGATGGACAAGCTTGTGTGAAATTAGTGTTTGTCTTACTGATTAGCTCAAAGAGAAAGTTTGATTTTACACTGAACCTTCTGAAAATGTTGTTTCAGCTTATGTGAAGTTGTGTGAGTTTTTGTGGGTGTGTTCACTCTGCGTGACAGCGCTGTGGTCTACCTGTGGCGGCAGCGACGTAGGAACCTCATGATCTTCCTGGCAGCCTGATCCTGCCTCTTAGTGAGCAGACTACCTCTATAAAACACCACACAGAGAAAACATACTCTTACACTCTGCCATTGGTACGAAGAGCAACAGTTCATATCTTTCTTGCAACTCAGTCACTAGAAAAAGTGATGCCATTGTACACTTTTGAAAGTCATCAAGAACCATAAACCTCAACATCATTTGTCATTTTCCTTTCCACAAAATTACTGTACTGGGTCTTTGAACTGGTTGTGTTCCATTTAATGACAGGTTTTTACAGGAACAATTCTAATCAAGAACAATGGAACATAATTTGATAGCATATTATCCCATCCAGATCCAATTTGTGACAAGTTTTATTTATCAGTCTCAGCAAATGTTTGGTTTTTCAGACTTCTCATCTGTGTTACTGTCTCCATACTGTCTGTAGTGTTTTCAAACTAGTAGTATATTCAATTCAATTCAATTCAATTCAATTCAATTCAATTTTATTCACAGAGCCCAATATCGCCACAAAGTCACCTCACAGGGCTTTACAGAAATTGTTGAATTGATATTGATAGTATATGACATAACCATAATGATTCACATAGCATTTGAGAAAAAATCTAATTTTTTTAGATCCAGTTGGGATCCAAAGCTCCAGGTTTGCTTTGGCCAACATCATTGGTTCAAAATTAGAGTCGTGAACTGTAAAAGAATTGGTTTCTTGTTTGTGTAAAATGTATTCTACTTGTTCACATGTCCTCAACTGGCAGGAAGTTGTAGTTGGATATAAAAAAATCCAGGATGTTGCCACCACTGCATCCAGATGTCCAAAAACCTTTAGATTTTAGCAATAAAAAATTATTTGGTTAGAATTATGAAAAAGTGTGGTTGTGGTCACATATATTGATAAATATACCATGAGTTATTGTTTTTTCACATTTCATGAGCTTTCTCTGTATTAAACTAAACTGTGGCATCTTTGTCTAAATTACTCAAGTGCTGTGAGTGCCTAAAAAGTGTAATAATGCTGTCAGAGAGATACAGTTGTAATTTCATCCTCTTATAAATACATGTAGGATGACTGAAATTAAGCATATATTTGGTTTAAAGGATTATATGCTTCCATCTCTTGCAAAAAAGTACAACGGCATCATTTCATACCAGCTAACTTGTTGAGTATTAACATAATGAATATCTGAGTAAAGTGTAATCCATCAGTGAAATAGTGAGTTAGTTTCAGACTTTCCTCTATTAATATTGAAATATTGTTAATATTGTAGACCTCTTGGCCATGCGACCCTTGTCAAAGAGATCCTGATCTCAATTGGTTTTATCTGGTTAAATTAAAAAAATATATACACAGCCTTGTCAAAAAAAAAGTCCCACACTCTAATATTTAACTGTACCGTGTTTAGTCTTGATTATGGGATATGTTCATCATAGCATTGTTTCAATAAACTTATGCAAAGTCATAACATTTATTTACATAAGTTTTGGAAAACAACATTCATTCATTCATTAATTTTCTAGACATCCTCAGTGCAGGAGCCTATCGCTGTTAAACCTAGACCTGAAGCATCCCCACATCATAACATTGCCCCCAGGCTTGTACCGTAGGCAGTAGGCATGATGGGTAATCACATCCATCACTCTGAAACAGGGTCAGTGTGGACTGATCAGATCACATGGCCTTTTCCCATTGCTCCACAGTCAAATATTTATGCCTTCTATCAAACTGATGGTTGTTTAAGAAATGAGAATCTACTCACTCATCAGTTAGGGTAAAAGAACCCGCTACAGCTGAAGCATATTAATCACTGCAGTAATTATTCAATGGAAATATCTTAGTTAGCTGTTTAGTTAAAGCCAGATGGGGACTTTTTTTCATCAGGGTGTGAATCTCTGTATAAGTGACTAAAGACATCTGCTGTCCATTGTCAGGTACAACAGTTTGCACATTCACTGTGGACTAGTGCCTAACATTAAGATGTAGTCATTCACTATCCATGTGTCTGTCACTATTCTATTATTTGGTCTTATTGTGTAACTCAGTGCCTACCTCAGTTTGTGCTGCACCAGGGCAGCAGCTGCCCCACGGTGATGGGGCTTCAGCCTGCCAAACTCCTTGTAGCTGCGGTAGTATTGCTGAATGAGCACGGCAGCCCTCCTGCTCTGCTGGAACTTCTTTTGTTCGTGGTAGCTGCGGAATTTACTCTGGATAAGGATGGCGGCCTGCGTCATCTTCTTATAAAGTGCATACTGTCAGAAAGAACAAAAATTGTGTCATGCTTTGCTGTGTGGACCAAGCAGTGCTTTGATTCACACTATAAATGAACACATCCTGAAGTTTAACAATTCATTCAGCTGTTAGTGTTATTTTTTTTTTGTTTTTTTTTTGTTTTTTTTTTACCTTCAAGGCTATCCATGTTAGCTTGCAAACAGAAAAGGGAAAAATGATGAATCATGCTCTTGCAGACTCTGACACACCAGTTTGGGTGTAAAAATGTTCTCACTGCTTAAACACAGACATTTAAGGAAACTGCTAAAATGTTATGAGTCCCTGCTTGTCTCTGTCTCGCCTTGTCTTCATCATTTGTATGTAATACTAGTATGTTGTCTTTCACTTGAGGTATTCTGTCTTGCATCATTCAATAAAAAAGGGGAAAAAAAGACCCATAATGTGGAAAAAAAAAACAAAAACCCAAAAACCACAGACATTTAAGAGTCATTGCATATGACAGATATGGATATGAACTAACTGAAACATGTAGATTAAACCTACTGGTAGATGTGAATATATGATAATTTCTATGCTTTGGAGGGACCTACCTGTTTGTACTTCTTGTAACAACGTTGAATAACTGCAGCAGCTACTTCCTGTTGCTCTCGGAGGGGCCGCCCCTGTGGAGAGTAGAGTAGAAGAGGTCAGTGGTCACTGTAGAATCTGCAATACTGTCACAAAGGACAAATCTTCCTGAGGTCTTCTGAGAATTTCCACCCTGGCATGGGGCCAACTTTCATGGACCGACCCCATGCGAGTGGGGAGGAGGAGGTGAACTGTTGAAAGGTCCCCCTCAGTTTCAGCTTGTAGACAGGCATAACAGATGACTGTAAACAACAGTGAACAGTTTGTCATATGAAAAACTTAAATGTAACCCAGAGGAATAGCGAGCTGAGGAATGCAATTGGGCAGAGGGAAAAGGAGTGGTTGTTGAAAACAAGCAGTAACAGGCTCAATACACCTGAGAGACAGAGAAAGGGGTGGAGAACAAAAGCTTAATTGTGTCTAACTGGAGCAGGGATACAGGGGACAGTGCAGTCGTTCCTCTAAGCAAGGCCATGCTCTGCTCAAGCCACCTTTCCCATGCTGAAACCACAGGGACATGTTTGGATATATATATTTTATGCTGTCAAATGTATAAATGAGCAGAGGCATAATAAGTGAGAGAGGGAGAGAAACAGAGAGAGAGATAGAAAAAAATCTAAATAGTAGTAAGCACAAAGAGTATATCCTCAAGAACAATATTTATAAACCATAAACCATTTACTGTAAAAATCACTACATTCTGCAAACATATCAGAGTAAACCCTTCAACTTCTTTCCATCCTTTGAATGACATCCATCACTGAAGTGAAATATCTAATAATACCACTTAACAGCACAGCCCCGTCACTGCAGGCTGCAGTACACACAGCATATGGCACCTTAGTGCCAGGCCTGTACCTTGTACTTGCGGAAGGCAGTTTGGACTAGACGAGCAGCCTCATATAGCTCTCTCTGCTCTGGATCTGACAGAGTCAGCTGGGCCAGGTCTCGCTCCACTTTGCTGTTGGAGGCATTGATGAACTCACTCCAATCAGCTGGAGATGGGAGTGTGGACCTCTCCAAAGGACCCTCTCTTATAGGAGAACCCCCAGGGCTGAGGCTGGGGTTGGACGATGGTGTCAGGGGTTCATTATACAGAGATCTGAAAAAAGAGGATGGTGAACAATTAGAATTTATGGCATTTGGTAAAAAAAGAGCACATTTAATGGTTATCTCAAAGAGTGCTATCAGATGTAAATTAAACCTACTATGTTACAATATCCTACTACACTGTACCTCATACCTATATGAAATAAATACAGTTGTACTTGATTTTAGCTGTGTACTTTTATACCTGTAGCATTTGTCAGTTTTTCACTCTTCCTAGTTCACATTTTACTCCAGTGAAAGAAATAAGAGCAGAATTAATATTTGTGGAGTAAGGACAAATATACACCCACCTACACACACAAACCTGTGTATTTGATATGGGAATATGCCTACTATTGCTACAACTACGACTCTATTGATTCCTATTTCATGCTCATGGTGGTTGTTACCTTAAGTGTATGATGCTAGGCAGCTGTTCCACGTCTCCTAGATAGTTGGCCAGCCAGTTCATGGTGTTGCTGACCCCTGACGTGTCTAAGGGCACAGAGTCTGCAGCGGTGAAGTTCTCCCTTTTGATTCTTTCTGGGGTTGCTTCAATTATGTGCTCTGCTAGAGTCATCATATTGACCTGTTTTTTCAGACAAACAAAATAAACAGATGCATTATCTTGCCCATGTTATACTATATTTGTTCCGTACTGTTTCATTATAAAACTGTAGAGAGAGTGACTATCTACTCTATGTTGGTTGAATATCAGGCAGACATGCAGGTTTAATTGTTTTGACCTGTGGCCAAACTGTCAGCCAATCAGGCCAATAGAGAGGATAACAATAACAATGACACTGCTATACTGTAGGCTGAAAGTTGGAATCCAGCACTATATCTCTTGGAGAAGTAGTTAGATAAATCCCCTGGCCATTGAAGTGGATCAATAGAGAGAGTTTATTATGCAGTGATGGTCATCGATGGAGTGCCAGGTTGGCCTGGTGTGTCCCGCCTACCCAGTGCAGAAGGGCACACACAAAAGAGGAAGTGGTATATACTGTTATGTCCAATTTGAATCTCATCCAGAATTTTTTTAATGGTCACACAATCCATTAGCATATTACTTGTCAAAATAATGAGTATTACATACTCAAACCACAATCAAACATATTATGTACAAATTTTCCTCTATCTACCGTTTTGTTCCTCCAGTAATGTAAGAGAACATTTGATGTGTGCTACATCATTGCTGTGACGCAGGTATTTAAATCACAGCAAAATAATTTGGCTAAAATAGATGTGAAACTTTCATCTGCAGCAGTACCAGTGCCAACAACTACACATTTAGCTGACAGGGTACACTAAGTATTTTTTTATTCTCACCTGCAGGTCATCCATCTGTGTGAGGCAGTCCTGGTTCTCCAAATCTTCCCGATAAGACAGTAGTTCTGCATCAGCCATTTCTCTGTCTGCCATCACCAGCATGCCTAGCTGTTCCCGCTGACGCAACCGGTTGACCAGCTTCTCCTTCCCCAGACTGCTGCCTCCACTGACCCCCAGCCCCTTCCTCCCCAAACCGCTGCTAGAGAAACTGTCTCTGGAGGTCCATCTGGCTGTCCCTGTGTTGCCTCCTGTTGACAGGCCCTTTTCTGAGCATAGACCCTCTGAGGAGAGGCTCTTGGGGCTAGAGGACAGCTTGTGGAGCTGTTGCTGCTCCAGGCTCAAAGGAACAGACATGGCCTTGTCAGGCCGGGCTTGAAACAGTTCTGGATTGGGTTTATGTTTTTTAGCTTGTGGGAGATCTCTTTGGCCCTCGCTGCTGTAGTAGTTGGATGGCTCTGACCTAGGCCTTCTCAAGTCTACAAGAAACATTAAATTTTTTTTTTTTAATAATTAGTTGAAAATACAATAAGGACTTTCTTGCAGATAATAAGAAGCATAACATTCACTTTGATGAAGATATCAGAGCTTGGGAAGGATATAATATAGACTGTACTTGCCTGGATTGAGGCTGGTGTTGCTGGATGTAGTTGTAGTGGTGGCAGCTCCCCCTTTCTTGCCTGAGGGTGCTACTACACCCTCATTTGCCCAGTTGACCATCCAGCTACCTGTGGTGGGGGCATCCGGGGCTGGTGAGAAAGACACACGACTCGTCGGTGGTAATGGCGCTGGTGGCTGCTGCTCTTCCCTTTGCAGCTGCTCCAGACACTCAGCCAATTTAGTATGGCCACGAGAGCGGGCAATTGACAAGGGTAAACGGCCCAGAGAATCAGGGATAGCTAGTGCACGTCTGTCCCATTTATATAAGACCACAGCTGCCTCCAGGTGCCCCAGAGCACATGCCCACATCTAGACAGGAAACAGGTGGATAAGAACAGGCAGACAGACACAGAGTACATATGCTTCCAATATAACAGACTGTGGAGCTACAGAGTTAAAAAAGTACTATTAACAGAAATTCTCCAGTTTAATTACTGTTCACACAGATGCAAAGATGTTAACTTCAGCTGTCTACTTACCAGAGGTGTGCAGGAGAAGTGGTCCACATTGAGAGGGTCCACTTCTAACTCCAAATCAATACTGTCTGCATGTTTGGTGCTGAATGGAAGAGAGACAACATTTAACAATTCATTGCTCTTTAGTGTGGTGCACACCAATTAAAAACAGAACACCATGATATCAAGGGTATTTTGTTCTCACCGCCACTTGATGAGTGTCTGGATGAGAGTGGCATAGCCCTGGCCTGCAGCCAGGTGAAGGAGTGTCATGCCTCTGAAAGTCTTGGAGTGGATTAAATGTTTGGACTTGGCCCAGCAAGCTCTGCTCATCATCTTCTCACAGACCACCACAACACGGCTCTCAAAGGAACTGCTGGCCTGCGTTTGGCCAGATACACACTGACATACAAAAAGAGAACAAACTGTTAACAATATCACTCACTAATATGTTACTGTAACCATTTGGGGGGTAAAGCATAATGAAATACAGTATGCATGTGCTGTCATATGAAGAATGACTTTCAATATACTGTAAGAAGAGCATGATATAGGTTTTCACCTGTGACTGACTGTTGTTGCCGCCTCCTCCTCCTCCTCCTCCTCCTCCCCCTCCTCCTCCTCCTCCTCCACCTCCACCTCCACCTCCACCCCCGCCACCAC